>JARPRG010000357.1:1227810-1244135 GCA_031001745.1 Hartigia nigra | reverse complement strand
TTTACCTGTAGATGCACAATCGTTGAGTGGAACAACCTGCTCGACGAACGATACCAGTAAGTTGGCAGAACAGTTCCACAAGCAATTGTTCATATTTTCTTATCAACGAAGCCGCGTACTTGATGATAGCGCTTGGGATAAAGGTCTAGGACAACAGTCCATAGAGTACCTATTTGTCCTTTTGTTTGATCAATACCGCATCTTATGTAACTACAAAAGAGACGTCGGGACGTCGAGACGTCGTCCCAGGTATTCTCTTAAACTTTCACGTCTATCCCATATGCGAAAAGATAGACGTCTCCGGATGACTAAGAAAAAAAAAATGCACAGAAAATCAAAGTATGACCGACGAGAACAATGAAATTTCCAAAAAAATATCATGACCACGTTCATCCAATTTTTTGTCCTGTTACTGTCAAATCATTTCAACGTTCGCTGAAGAAGATGACTGAGAGAAAAGGAATGTGAAAAAAAAGAAAAGTTAAACAATGACAGAAACGTGAGAAATAATACATTGGACAGACAAATGACGAATCATCACCGTCATTCAATTATTGCCATTCGGGATGATACAAAGAGCTGTGTGATTGACAAAAATAAATAAAAGCATGCAATGCATCAACGAACAATAATTAATAGTAAGAAAATAAATAACTAAGCACAAAAAACCATCCAGTACTTCTACATGAGGTACGTCCAATCGTCGATAAAGCCATTTTAATCAAACAAGCATAACGAACGCACGACTTTTCAGCAATGCGCAAGTACAAGAAACACCAAAAAGCGTAGGAAAATCTGTAAAAGAGGATCAGAAAAAGGTAAATCCATAAAGATTTTAAAAAGTGCAATCCACATTCAATTGGAATTCGCACAAGTGCTCTATTGATCTTAAGAACCTGAGACAAGCATTTTCTACGGTATGAGACGTGCAAAAAAAAAGAACTCGCAAAAACAAAAAATTCTATAAGTGCTTAGAAAAGTAAAAGAAGAAAAATATTTCAAAATACGCAAGAGCCTAAGTCTAATAGGTGGCGCTCCATCGAAATATCGAAAGAGCCAAAGAGCAACAACGAAGCATCGACTGCAACTAAACAATGGCATTGATGAATGGTAGACAATGAAATTGTATCAAAATAATAAATAGTCATAAACAACAAAATAGCATCCTTGCATGCTAATCTACGGCGTACGCTTGTAACGTGTCTCGTACCTTGAGCGAGAAGGGACGTTGCGGTTTTTCTTGTGAGGGTTGTTGGGTTACAACAGGGGATGCCTCGGCAATGCTTGTTGGGGTCTCTCCCGCGGATCCGGAGTTTATGGGGTTTGGGGGAGTATGATCCACTGGACTGTCCCCCCCGGACGTTGACGAAGAAGGAGACTTAACCTTACCCTGCAACCAGCCCAACCAGCGTGCCTTGTTAGGTACTGAGAAGTCCGCCACCAGGACACCGACACACCATCGACGAGGAGCGAATCCGTGGCCAAGTTTTGATCTTGCGTTATGTATGCTATTGGTCTATCACTTATCTCGTTCACTGTTTTTTTTCTTTCTTTCTTTCTTTCTTGGCAAATTGTCAAACTCTCATACGCAAAAAGCCGGCTTTAAGTCTCATAGCAAATAATAGATAAGTCGCAAGCGCGTCAAGCGAGTAAAACGGATTTCTTGGGTATCTGGGCTTTTCGTCTCTACGTAAAAAGTTATACCAAAGTAATGATAACTCCTGGCAATCATCGTCTACGTGGACTACGTATAAATTACAGGCTACTTGTTTCACTGCTAAACAATGAGTAATGCCATGGCGCTGTGCGATGAACGATGCAATTGAAAGAAGATGATTTTTCTTTACTGAAAATAATTCTTACTTGGCCCCGGCGCTTTGGCAAAATACACACAATTTATAATGGACTTATGTACATGTGGCAAACACCTCATTCACGCTTTGTTAATAATTTGATTACGCGTTCTGGTAAATACAACAGTTGTTTGGGATATATCAGTGAGACGCCGAGAGGCGTGAGAAATTAATGGACAGAGTTTACAGTGGAGCTGGAGATAGCGTCGAGTGTATGTAGACTTCGAGATTCTCATGTATTATTGTACTTTGCTTCTCATACATTTTTACTGTTTGCATTAAGGAATTTTCTAAAATACAACCGCAAACTTATTGCTGTACTTGATGCAGGTATGATAATACAGAAAATGAATTGGCAATCAAGCAAAACGCGCCATGTATTCTGCTGCATAGGCTATTAAATAAATTTGACTGAAACTACAGCAAAGACGTATATAAATCGTTATATATATATCAGTAGAAGCACTTATGCTAACAATAATTCTGAGACCGATGTCGCCAAGTATAATAAATAAGATTCTCGATCAGTTGTAAAAAAGTAAATGTAAGTGATAATGTGCACTGCGACATGCACTCTTACCAGGGAGAACAGCTGAAAGATTGAAAAGAAGAGAAAGAGATGCGTGTTACAACAGTGATTACCAGATAAGAGGAAGAAAAAGATAGGAAGAACAGTGTAATAGGGAATAACTGTACCGATTGGGAATGTTGCGCGTAACTTACTAGAATTAAAAAGAAAGTAAGAAAACAAAAAAAATATATTCACACAAAAACTTAGAGAGACACACAAGGAGTGTTAAGTTAGGTAATTAGTATTTATATAAAAGACTAATTTAATAGTCAAAAGTACTGTTACAGATAGAATTCAAAAGTCTATTACTTGCCTTCGACTGTTTTATAGAAATTTTCAAATAAATACATTATCCCCCATTAGGCACTTCTCATTGTCACAATATCAGAAGAGTCAAATGCATTTGTAAACGTCTAATGTGTCCCAGCGAGCAAAACAACTTACAGAAGTTGTTATTAAAGTTTTCCCGAACAAAGAATCAACTCTAATAATGCATCTGTCTAAAACTTGAATGACCAAGTTAGATTACGGTTAGATTAAATACGACTGATTACTAATTAAAATAAATAAAACGAAAAAAAAAAAACAGTATCAGGCGTTAGTCGGTCCTACCTTCGTGACAGCCTGTAGAAAGGCTGCCTTGCCAACCTTCTGTCGTTGTTTCGACATAACAACCTCCATCTTCCTCTTCTCATTCTCTATATGCCGTCGCTTTTCCTCCAGCTTCATTCTGATGTTGTTAAGCTGCGAGGCCATTACCGTATTCCCGCCATTTTCATCTGTCCACGAAGAACAAGCAATTCCATTAATCGTGAAAGAACTCCAGAGAAGAATCTTATCAGGAACATTAATCGAGGCTACTTTTACAAAGGACTCACCAGCCGCGTGATGTTCCGCCTGTTGCATTTGCTGGTTGCTCTGTTGTTGCCAGGTGGTTGTATTCGGTAACGTAGCAAAGCTTGTTTTCTTCTCGGCAAACCCATTGCCGTTGCTCTGGCCCTGCTTTTTACTAGTGAAACTAGACTTGACAGGTGCGTCATCGCGATCCTGCTCCGTGTACGTAAAGTTAATACCCTTCTCCGAGGTCTGTCTGCTCAAATTGGCAAAACTCGCCATCTTCGTAGTCTCCCTGTCGGTGTTATCGTTATCATTGGAATGTAGAATGTTCTTGATGGCAACGTTGTTCAGACTTGAATTCGAAGCCTGTCGCCTCAGTCTTCCTGGTTCCTCGTTGTTGTAACCATTGTCGGAAAGGATCAGCTGGACTCCACTTCCATACACATCCTGAACACTGGACCGTGCCGGTAGCGTTGGTTCGGTTGTACTTCGCTTCCCCACGTGAACACCCACTTCTTTGTCAGGATTTCTCCCGAAATTGTGTAAATTGTCCTAAAATATAATATATTGTGTATTCAATGGGATTGTACTAATTAATCGGGATTCCTTTTAAGTACTATAATACAATTTTCATGTTGATGTTTCAATTAATTCTTACCTGTGACCCTCCAAAGTTTTCAATGGTCAACTGAGAGTCGTCAGTGACGCTGTTACGTCGCGAACGTCGACCTGCGTAGGAACTTCGTCTTTGATCTTCCCAGTTACTTGGTCGACCAGCAGCTTCCGCTCTGGCAGATGATTTCTCGTCGGCTACCGAGCTCAATGTTGGGACACCTTTGCCACGATGAACAACGAATCCATCTTCGTTTCCGGTTCTCCTGTAGATTTTTATAAATATCCAATGACTCTTGACGAAGACATTTTTTTGTTTTTTTAATAATTACCTGTCCTCGTGCGAATGATCTGTCGTCTGCTGTAATGACTGTGACTTTTTCACAGAACTGGTAGGTGCTGCTTTGGCGACTAAAATCCGATTGGACAAATCAAATTAGATAAGTTCTCAGAAAGTACGTGACGGATGTGAAAAAGGGACACTCTAAAACATCCTAACTCGAAAAATTCTCAGGCAACGTAATACGATTTTACTAATTTCTCATTAACCTCCTTTTTTTTTTCTTTTATGTTATACAAAACATCGGACTCATTGAAAGCCCACCATGCGTTATACTGAAACTCTAATCTTATGTACAGCCTCGATCGTTATTTCTTTAAAAACAAAAAACGCATAGGAACAGGACTATGCATATAAAAGAAAAAAAATTCGCAGTTCATTAGAAATCTATGTAAACAGGACGGTATGTTTGTACAGTGAAAAAAAATATCCGGTACGCTCAAAAGTAAGGAACATCTACGTACGAGTGCCCGTATCGTGTAATTTAATTCTTATCTACCTACAATGTATCATCTAGGTTCATCTAAACGTATAATCGTGGAGTGTCAAGAAAATCTGAAAATGAGTAAAAAAAAACAAAACAGAACGAAAGAAAATTAACTGCGAAAAAGTACAAGGGGAACGTGACGCACACCAAACGAAACTGCGCACGGCGGACAACCAAAAGATTGGGAATATATACATTGCAAAAAAAATAGACCAACCGAAGACACAGTGGAATATCCCTCTTTGGAAATCGGAAAGCTATAATGATTTTCTCGTTCCGTCGAGTATTCTTTTTTTTGTACACACGGGACGATAGAAGCTCATGCAAAAATGAGTACAGAACAAAAGCCAATTTCACAGCAAGCTCCAACAAAATTATCCCACCCTGTATACGTGTATATATGTATATATATACATGTAATGTACACTTTACATATTCACATACGGTGATCAAATTTTGATATGGTTTTAATATTAATTCTCGACGCCGCATGCACTCCCGTGTATACTTGGATTATACAGCCAGTACCGATCTATTTGATATATCGTATATTGATATATTACCACGCAAATTATATACAGTTCATTAACAAGCAGTGCTCCTAATATATATCTTTTCACCTTCTCGCTCAAAGTATCGATCATAGGACTGTATAGAGTGTTTTAAATGCAAAGAGACATTACTTTAAGACGAAACAAAATAAAAGTCTACAATTTTTCTATAAGGCACAAGCCTTACGTATACTTGAATAACCACAAAGATTTCACTTGACATTCTGTCAAATTAATAATCATTGTTAAAAGCCATATAACAATACCGTTGACGATAAATAATATTGTATAAATCACTTTATAAGTATATAGACGCGAGGAAAAAGATCGCCAAGAAAAAAAATAAAAGAAAGATAACTATAACAATATCAACAACAAAAGGAAAACGTTCCCAGGAATTTCTCTATACAATTAATATTACTGTATGCGTTGCATTTGAAACACTTGGTTAGTCGAGATACCGACGCGTGTCACAGAAAGAGACAGAGAGCTTGTTGAGGCTTAAGGATTAAATGAGTATAGAAGAAAGAGAAAAGGATACATAAATGTATATAGATCTTTTCTTTTTCTGTTTCTCATTCACTCTCTCTCTCTCTCTCTCTCTTCTTCTCTCTTTAGAGCGACATGTACGTCGAATGAAACCCGATGGAACGAGAGGAGGCCACCTAAATGATGCTGTTTTCTTGGTATCGTGTGGATGTGGGTACCTGTGAAGCCTGGCGCGGATACGGAGAGGTTGCTTCTCAGGTCGGGTATCGGAGCTATAGACTGTGGTAGACTTCTCTTATGAGCTACGCCATGACTATTGCGCGGGCACGCTGCACCCGTCGCCAGCACGACACGACGCCATATTCGGTTCATGGGCAAACCGGAAGTTGTCGAAAGAAGAAGGCGAGGATAGCGTTGTTGTCAAGCATCAAGAAGAAGGTTATGCCATAGAAATATATGGAAATATTACACTTGTAGTAAAAGTACCTGCCAGATAACATAGGTTTTTGTTTCTATTCTTTCTATTTCCTCTACCTCCTCCCTCACCCTAGGTATTTATTGTCATATTCTTTTTTATCTCTTGTGATCGACGATACGCATCAAACATCATTCTCCATTGAAGTTTCACACGTTTTTTTTTCTTTTCTTTTTTCTGAAAGATACTATTCAAATTTTTCTTGTTTCTTCGTTATCGCATTTTTGCTGCTCATTTTGATGCTGCTTTGTTGCGACGGAGCGAAGTACTTTTTTTTTTTTGGTTTGACTGAAATTTAATCTTTCCTTGCGAGTTTATCGTCGGCTTAATAAAGGATCTGGATTTTTATACTGGGACGAGTGTGTGTATTGACACTGATAAGAAGCGTGATACCATCGAGATCGTGAGCAAACTTAAACCGACTGGACTATACCGTATTGTTTTTTTTTTTTTTTTTTTTTTTGAAGGACTGGTCAATTCGATTAGACTGCTCGAGATAAGAATACAGTGATACATCATTAGAGGCTCTTGCCCTCGACCCCGATGGAACTCCATGAATAAAGATATAAGAAATTAAATGATATAAAAGGTAAGTTCAAAGTTTTGCTTGCGACAGCAGCCATCACCAAATAATCGGCCATATTGTATGCCCACCACCGTTAGGATTGAAATGCATTGAGAAGAGAAAAACAAAAAAAAAGACACACGTGAGCCTTGCGAGTTGACTATTCACAGTGCTCCCCTAACATATTCTTTCTCCTGGTACTTCAACCTCAAGAATTACTCGGACACAACTTATAGATGGACCATCGATCTCCTCGAATAAAGATCTCGATCGCGTACATGAGAACAGACCGTAGTTGACGTACCATCTAAGAATTGCAGCGCTCTCTCCTCGCCAGGATAGCGCACGCACTTCACCGGATGTATCTCCAGGACATTGTACATATCAGCAAGGAACACAACGAGGTTTTGCTTCATGGACCTGAAAACGCAAATGAGTTCATAAACAAAGTCAAATCATAGAACGACGATCAACAAAAAAAAAAAGATAAAATAATAAATAACAATAAAAGATGTCCAACCCTCTCCTGTAAGTAACATCCTCAGGCTGCATATGGAAGATGGAGTAGGGCAAGCATCTGACACAAAAGGCATGAACCATGGATAGATTGTGAAGCGCATCCGCGACAGAGGGTCTCTTCGAGACCCTGATGTCCATCCAGTTGAGTTCTCCGGGGCAGTAGAACGCTACAACGGCAGCTAGTCCCACGCCGTCGTACAAGGATTGAAAATCTTTGGCCGCCGGCAGTTCCGGAAGTCTAGTCTTGTCACCGGCTCCTTCCTCCATCTGAATTTTGGCAATGAGTGCCTGAGACGCCTGACTTATCCAGAGTAAGAGACCCTTCTCGTGATCGGCAGGTACCGTCACTTCCGCCTGGGGGTTGAAACGTTGAATGGCCGCAACAACGCGATCACCCGTCACCACCTCCTTCGCGTACAGGACCATCAGGCCCTCTATCACAGCCATGTGCGCCGACTGAAAAATACACAATCATGTGACTTCTGGCAGGTCCAATCGATCCACGTCATGATTAGGTATATCAAGACCTACCATTTTCAGTGGTGAATTCTGTATAAGAATCGTTTCCGTCAGCTGAGTATTATTTGGCTCCGATACGTAGACGCCCTTCCTGGCAAGGGCCTGCAGGATGCCCCAATGATTCTGATTGTGATAATTGGGGTCCGAGTAGATGTTCGCCAGGGCCAAACAGTAAAGTTCCGCATTGGAGAGAGAGTGAACTATCTGAGGCTTCAGGTGTTCCTGATCCTGTAAAGCGAAAATAATAGTTCAGTGCGACAGGACTTGGTATTCCTACTGTTAAAAATGAACGTGATCCTGGAACGTGTCAGAGGATTCCGTAATCATAGTATTTAGTTGAAGCTAATGGTAATTCATTTGAACATCCAGAGATCCCGGCTAATTATACACGACATTCACGCTTGGTCCTTTAAAAAAAAAAAAAAAAGTCTGCTAGAAGCTTTCCCGTTGGCTCGAAGAATAAGGATCGTGATGCGCCATAACGATAATAAAATGTTTTTATAACCGATCACGAAGCCTCCTTCAGGTTCAACGAAGAATCTATTTAGGTAGCCATTGCATGCACGTCAAAGTCTCTTGGCTGTCATTAAATAATTATTTATTCCGTAAATGATAATGTAACTTAAAAAAATGCCTAATGTCTTGTCACTATAAAAACAATATCAGGGATTACGATATATCGGGATCGGACCACGGAGAAAAATTTGGTCTCGAGAATTCGTGCACGAAATTCACTCGGCGCTGGCACACATAAACGGAACCCACGAAGACTCGTACTAGCGTATAATTGCGCTGCAGCCGTGCTTAAGCTAATAATAATTAAAGCACACGGTCGTCGTTGCCGGCTAACGAGTTAATCTCTCATGCCTTGCCAGTGAGACTTCTCAAGATTACCTAGGATTGCAGTTCTATGCATTTTTTAATATCGTTCAAATCCATACCGGGCACCATAGATTGAAGAAAGAAAAAAGCAGACATTTAAAATCGACCATATAACCACCAAAAACCCAATGCAATTACAATTGCTATAGATTTTCTAAGAGACCGCAATTCCATTGTATCGTTAACGCATACACGGTGCATAAAACAAAAACAAAACAAAAAGAAAGAAAGAAAGAACCGCAAAACGTCCAATTACAAGTCGATGTCGAGTGCTCGGCAACTCCCGCAATTCCTGAATAGGAGAGTCCAAGCTGCAACCTACATAATGATCATCTGGCCAAGTGCCAGATTCTCGGCTAAGAGAGGAGAGAGAGAGAGAGAGAGAGAGAAAGATAGACATAGACGAAGAGAAATAATGAGAGAAGCGCAATTCCAAGAGTTAAAAAAAAAACTTAAAAAAAGGACACGAAGAAGTTACAAACACTACGTTAGAATGCAGTTGCGAAATATATATGATAAGCGTCCCACCTCGTGTTTACGTCTCGACTGACAACCACGACACAATTCCATGAACAAAAAGCAATTCCAGGTGTTCGATCGCGCCTGTACAATTTCTATAAGACTCGGGCGTATCTACGCACACAGTATCGCTCGACAGACACTCCGTGAGACACATTAAAGTCCGCGAATGAACTGTCTGTCGCGATGCAACAACAAAGACTGACGATTCTCTTCGTTTCCGCTATAGCGAATTAGTCGGATGATTGCCAAGTAATTCAATTGGTCTAATTGGATCGGGGACTAATATATATATATATACACATACATTAGACGATAAATACCGACCAAGAAAAGTCGGCAGCACTGTGAGCATACATATCTGGAATTGGTATCCGGTAGCATTAAAGAAATTCCCTCCAATTTATCCCATAACGCTTTCACCGAAAGAATTATAGATCGGAATGGAAAAAACTGTCGATAATATCATTCGGCAACTCATTACCGATCCATGGAGTTTTGTTCGTTGCGAATCGATGCGACAGATGAATGAAAAAGTTTTGGATCTTTCTGATAATTTTCAAGCGATAGTTATTCAACGTTTTATAATCTAAATTGACGTTTTATAATGCAATGAGCGTAAATGGTTCCTGGTAAATTTGTGACTTTCACGTCATCTCTGCGGTTTCTCGGTCGCGAAATAAGGACGTAACCCACTGACGAGAGTTAACAGGAAATGCACGCACAACGTATCTCGTTATTTTCATGGATTCTGGATATTATTTTTTTTCGTGTATTTTTCAAACCGCGTTGTAAGAGTGATTATCGCGTAGGATAAATGTACCTTTGTCAATAAATATACTCGAATATTCAAATACGCAATATGATGGTCAAACCTTTGCCCTGGGAAAAGCACGAAACGTCTCGGAGACTTACCTCGTGATCGCGATAATAAGGCTCGCGAAGGTTGTCTGGCACGCGGTTGTTGTACGCCTTCGACAGGAGCCATTTTACGGAGGCACGTTGTTTGGCCTGAAACAAGAAAAAAAATTTAACCAATTAAATAATAGTAACAATATTTACTTGAAAGTCGGCTATATACAGATCCATTAGTAAAAAAAAAATAAATAAGCATCTTTACCTCTTGGTAAAACGTTTACTAGAATTACAAGAGATAACAAGAAGATGGCTTTCACGTTGGATTTTCTATTTCCTTAAGGAGAAATTTTCTGGGTACAATATATATATATAATATCTATATATAATAGAATCATCACGAAGGGTATCGAACCTTGGAATATGTCGAAAATAGAATGGCTATCGACCAATGCTTTTATTATAGATACTCAAGCAAGCAGTGCATTCGCACTCTTCGTTCCGAGACTCAAGATAAGCAGACTGCTCGAGAAGCACTTGAGACGCGTCGCGACGCCCATGTTCGTCGACGCATATATATCTATCTACGGGAGCATCGTGCAGAGTTAATAAATAATAAGGACGAAGCAATAAGAATTTACGAAACGTCACAAAAAAAAAAACTTACTACAAAATTCGTCGCTGTAACAAGTACTAGGGGGGGCCTTATCTATTTTAATTTGTTAATTTACGTAAAGGATAAATAATCGTATTAGGAATTTCATCCGAAGCTGTTCTTATACGTGTGCTAGCTGATTTCCATGAATCGATAAGAAATTACAAACTATTAATTACAGGCTAATTAGCACGGTTCGAATTGCTACAGTGCTAATTACAGTGTGTTGATTAGAAAAACAAAAATCTTTTAACTGTACTTAAACGTAAGTTGCATAGCGAGTGTCAGCATTTTCAAAATAAAGTAGCAATTCCACTCTTGTTATTATTATTGGACCAGAACGATTGCTAGATTGCTTGTTAATTCCTAACTTGCTTGCTGAAATTCACGTTGAACTTTCGTGTGAATGCTCCTGCGGTAAAACAGTGGAATTGCAAGAACGTAAAACATCGACCGTGTCTTGTCCAGTACAAACTAGGCCGCGACTTCGAAGTCATCCAACTTGCATTTCTCTGATACGCATGTGCCAAGGAATGCATATGTACAGTGCAACAGGAACACAAAGAAGCATTGCACACAATGCAGCAGCATCGAAATTCCTGGATTTAGCAGCTTTGAATGATTCGCCGCGCTATTTTGATATAGTAAAATCGTTACCGCCATTGCCGCTGTTCTTAATACACGAGGAAGCTTGATTTTTAAAAGATGTCCGCACGTCAAAGATACGCAGATATCTGTAAATATCCCTAGGATTATTTAATTATTATTTCCTGCGCGATCCTCGTATATTCGTATTGGCGTAAGAGAGTTAAAGAGGTCACCATAGTCAGAGCGTAGGATTATTATCGAGCCACACTCGCTCTACTACCCTGTAAAACAAACAACCCCCCGTTTATAGATCCAAGCAAAATGCGAACCTTCGTTATTGCCTCTAGGAACTTTTTTCATTCGCACCGCGGTTCCTTTGCTTACCAAAAGTCTGTCGTGGATAATAAGTCTAGAGGAAAAATTATAACGAGATATTTTTTATCCAGTCCATCTTCCTTAAACACGAAATAATTAATAAAAATTTGTCATTGATAGTTCAAACGTTTATATCACGGTGTTACCAGATTTCTTTGTAACGAAGGAAGGAAGGAAGTCATTCCTCTCTTTTAACCTCGACGAGTGCATTTCCGCTTAGCAATACTTCGGTCTGTGAACTATTAAAAAAAAAAAAGTCACCAGCTTCCTGGATCGAACGACTCGTCTTGTCTGGTGTATCCAAAAAATGTTTTCTGTACGTTTCTCCTGTCTTCTACCTACATATGCGAATACGCAATACTCTACCAATGGTACGACAGTGAATAATGATTGGAACAAGTGGAATATTGTAAATTATCAAGGACAGCTGCACTTTGATTTTCGGATATATCGGTGTGGATGAAAGTGGGTTAAACAACCAGGTAACGGTTCATAAAGTTTTCAAAGGTAGCGCCAGGCTCATGAATTCAATGTCGAAAACTGCAGTACTGACGTCGTACAATATGCAATGCGTCCCTTTCGTGACCTCGGGGATAGTCGTGATGCTTCGAGAATATTGAAAGGATGTCTAAAAAGAAATTCGAACCATTTCAAAAATGTATCCCTATAGTAAAGAGTATTAAAGAAATCTCGTATAGTCAGTTACGAGGATAACGAGAATAAAAATATTCTAAAGATACATAATTAGCAATTAGTAATGTGAATGAGGACCTTCTTGAGCCATAATGCCTTGAGCGACCCCGTGCAGAAGGCCACTCCCACTCTTAATTTTTCTCACAGTTTCCTCCAGGCTTTTCTTCTCTCTCTCTCGCTGCTTTTTCCTCTTGCAGTAAGTGTACTTGGGTACCAATGCACTTGGGAAATTGATCAGCTTCGCTATTTCGCATAACCGTGGTCTCCATTCTGGCATAAATCCAGGATGAATTATTAATACGAAGCCACCAGTTACGTTCTCAACGTAACCGGGAAGAAAAATCCTGCAGAGCGACAAAAAATCGGATATCCTATTGTACACGTATATATATATCGTCTACACATTTTGTATGCATTTCGTAAAAAAATATATTTTGTCAATTCGCAAGAAAAAAAAAAAAAAACCAATTTTACTTTGATCAATCAGCAGAGCCAGTCTGACAGGATTGGCAAGGAGCCTTACCCACAAGTCTGGAGTCCGGAATACTCGATGACGTAATGCAGCATCGAAAAATATGGGCCACCGCGCCTGCTCGTCGCAAGGATGCCAAAGAAAGATCCTCGAGCCGTGAAATTGCACGAAAACGAAAAGAGGAAGGCGAATCGAAAAAAAAAAGCCATATACATACCAAACGCGTCGTTCTCGAATATTGAGAAAAAACGAAAACTCGAAAAAAAAGTCATTTTCCACCCAATTACACGTAAGGTTAAAAAATCTGGTGTTCGCACAGCAGAGAAAATGTCAATTACGACACGATTGAAGCGCAGCATACGAAGTACGAAGAGATATCCGCCATAACCTTAAATCGATATCCTCTAAAAAGAACTTAAGAAATAATAAAAGGATGTAAATAAAAGACGTTCGATCTGATTGCACATTAATCGCGTCCCCTAGTAACAATAAGTCACACGCATCGATGCGTGGATGCATTCATGGGCCATTACGCGCAATCAAACTAGGTAATATCTGTTTATAGGTCGTCGTATATGGCGACAAGAGGTTATGTGAGAACTAGCAAGAATGTAGAGGGGATACGCGTCGCGACGCCAGGCAGTGTCTGTGGTCGCTTATAATCTTCTATAAAAAGACACACTGTCATCGCGCGTCCTGGCTACCAGAAGACATGATTACGCTATGAAATTGTTACGTGAAAGCGAATCCGTTACCAGAGAACAGATTGTAACGTCACGTGACAACTACTAGAGCCAAGTAAGCAGTTAAAGGTCGATCGGAAAAGGCTTCGATCGAAAAAAAAAAAAAAAAAGTACAAATACAAAAACCATATACGCTATTTTAAATCGCTGGATCAATGAAAACTCAAATATTGCCATATTTAGGGAAACAATGAAATAAATAATTGTCGATACACGTGCCGTACCTTACGCAAGAATTATTTAAGGGAGGGAAGGCTGCTGTGCTTTTGTAATATAATATAGGCAGACAGTAAAGCTGGAAGCGACTTAGCATGGATCCCGGCCATGGACGCTACCCACGCGCGCCAACGATTATGTTTCACAGGCTTTACGTGCAACACTGGCTACAGTACGTAGTGCAGTGTGTACAAGTAAAGAGACACAGGGTATAAGGGCGTGTATAAAAAAATTCAACAAAGAAAGAATCTCTATAAAAGATTTTTCAGAACGGCTATTGTTGCCTCGTCATTAGCTATGCAAGTCTCGTTACAGCTTTGAGATTATGTCACGTCTAAGGTATGTCAAACAGCAGCTGTTTTACGTGTCGTGAATCAATTTGTAAATTATGTTTTATGACTCCGAATAGATGCGAACAGAGTATAAGGATGATTAATGGTATACGTCAAATCCATTAAAGAAACTGATAATAATGAGAGTCAATGTTATATGGAAAATGAAGCTTTGAGGTTATGGTTAAGAATTCTGACAGCGATATTAACACTGCTGAATTTCTATAGGTGTGGAATTCGTGTCGGACCAAGACGGGGCTATTGCGTATTTATCTTGTCAGTAGGTTGTTAGGTTTGTTTCTTGTGCTGCAAGGAGGAGGAACGGTGTATTGAGAAATGGCGGTAAGAAAGATGAAAGATCGTGAACTCTGACTGAGCAGTAGACTCTCTCTGCGCGTCCATTTTTGGAATATTGACACACCGTGAAATCCTCATGAACAATATGGTTGTTCAAGGATTACCCGGTATATCGTTACCATAGATATCGCAAGCACTGGTGCAAACATTTCGACGCAATTCTCAGAGAAAAGGATGACCTAATAAATAAAAGGACACTTTTCTCTTGCGAGCTACGAAAGTATTATAGAAATTATCATCGTAATGCGAACGTGTATATCTGTTGAATTGAATGTTTTAAATCTTGATTATCCTTATCAGAAATATTTCTGATATCAGCCAATGTTTTTATCGATCTCGATAATTTCCTTCGTATACAACGTGGAATGTAAACTTCAAGTAAACTTTCTCTCGCCTAGGTTAGGTTTAAGTGTACGTATATTAACGAATCATTGTTTTACGTAAATATTCGAAAATACGGATAATCCATAATGTGAAATTATTGCGTGAACCTGAATATAGGGAGGGAGGATCGTGAAGATCGGGGAATCCGGTTTGGAATAGCATAAAAGTAGTGACCGTTGAAAAAACACTATTCTCCGCGAGTCGTTAACGGCAGCTATGGATCAGGTTTTTCATTCGTTGAGCGATGCACTGTAGTTGCGACGGAGCTAAATGCAGTTCTCGGGAATAACGACTGAACGAAGCTTAACACAGAAAACTGAAACCCAACTAGCCGTACTGGTTAAGTGTGGTGTAAAGTCTCACCATTGAAATTCAATAATAAGTAGGAAAAAAATAATTTCGAAAAAATAATATTAAAAAAAAAAAGAAATTAAAAGACCATGGAAACCAGGAAATAGGAAATAAACGATAAGAGGAGACGAGGTCACGAAGTGTCTACCTTCGTCAGGCTTCGTGTCGCTGTATTAATGTACATGAGAACCAAACTTAAGACCCCGCTGCTGCATGCATTTGGTTGCCACCGCGTACGGCTTGGGGAAGAAAAAGAAAAATACCGTCATGTTTCAGGAAGGCGAAGAAACAGGAAAGAGCCTGTCGCGTGGGACGTGACGAACTAAATAAATAAATAAAGACGTAAGGGGGGCGAGAGAAGGGGTTGCATAGAAAACTGTAAAAATCTGACTGAGTAAATCTCATCTGACCACCATGTGAGTCATAAGCCCCAGGGCAAGTCCTCCGAAACGGGCATTTTCCAATGGCGGTAATTTTGAAATGCAAGAAACATCTTAAGTTAATCGCAGCCGTATAAAAACCTTTAAAAACCGTCATCGAAGAAAAGCGTCAATAATAATTTCTACGTATTTGCAAAGCTTCCGTTGCGTAGGCGGACTATGCTGCACCCAGCAGAGGTGGGTAGAAGTCTGCCGTGAGATTCGCCAACGCAACATTTGCTACGGTTTCCGTGCCGTTGAAAAAGCGAGAAAAAGATATCTGGACTCGGTAGGCTGGGTCCGAGTGACCCGAAGTGAGCGGTTACCGGTTGGGTTAGTGTTTTCTCTGCGCGATAAATCGATATTAAAATAAATGCTATACAAACAAAAAAAATCCCTAACTACCCACGGAACCAAAAAGGGCATTTGTCGCGCGATAGTACAGCAAAAAAATTGTGCGAAAAAAAAAAAAAGAATCAGACGCAAACCCCACGAAAAGCAAGTCAACACCATCTTCTTGGACACGTGTCGTTTAAGTCGCTTCGTATAAGTCCAGAATACAAATACAGAGTGACCGGTTCACTCGACCTTGGAATAATCCTGCGAATTAAGATAGTCTAAACTACCGGCGCAAAATAGGACGAATTAGTACGAAGTCTAGTCGAA
>JARPRG010000357.1:1145822-1218306 GCA_031001745.1 Hartigia nigra | reverse complement strand
AAAATTAATCACTACCAATCATATACCTCATGAAACGGAAAGCGGAAGTCGAACAGAGAGCGGAAGAGCGACGCGAGGTTCGAGAAAGAGCCGGGACGACTGATTATCAGTGAGGAAGAATGGGGCCTGCCTACCACTGTTCGCAGTTAGAGGAATCATTGGCTACAGAAAAAGGAACCTACCGACCTACTAGAGCAAGTGGAGAACAAAAGTAGGGGAAGAAGAAGTTGAAGTCTCGAGGAACCCGTAGCAAGTGTGCCACTCGTGCTCGGCACCTCGAGTAGAGAGCACTGCTTGAAGAGAGGAAGAAATCACAAGAATATAATAACTGAAGTGAGTCAGCCGTGAGAGTCTGAGAGCATGAATCAATGACTCGAGTCAAGTCATTTGAACTGAGCATTAACCCTTCAGCAGTGGCATCAACATTTGAAACACAGATACTGTCTTGGAAGCTATAATATACCTCATTTTCTTAATAAAAAATATCGATGACCGACGCAAAAGTATCATTAAACACTGCAAAATTATTATCGCTCATACAAATGACAAGAAGAATTCATTTCTTTTATCTCTCAAATTTATTGTCAATTAAAGATTAAATAAAACAAAAAAGTACTAGTGGTGCCGCAAGAAATGAAAGATCTAGGATCTTTTAATCCATCATGCGACTGCAGGGTTAAGCGCCAGTAACTACCAATAGCCCAATAACTAAAAGAAATTACGGTTACTTTCTCTGAATGAACGATACAACATAGGCACCACAGTTTTTTGAAAAGCAAATTTTTCACCAAACCAGTAATCAAAGTACAAATGATAAGAGAAGGCATAATTGTTCCGTATACAAAAATAGACAGTTTCGCATAATCACGATTATACTGGATTTACATAACCTCTAAGAGTACCATCTGAATGACAGTAGCAATAAAGCCAAGAGAAACAATGATTGAGAGCGAGATAAATAATTTCTCAAGACATAGCAGTCAGTTTGGGTTAAGACTACGGTGCTTACAGCGTGTCCGACAATTGAATGCGTATTCATAAGAAAAGAAGTCGCAGCAGAGTAGTCGCCTCCGTGCGAGAAAGATGGAAAAAGTCGTGGCAGCACCGTCGGCAAAACTGGATTCTCTCACTTTCGCTGAGAAACCCACGCGAAATTACATATTGACCTCTCTTTGTCGCTCTCCTTTTTATCCCTATTACGTAGATCTCTCTCGTTCTCTAGACCAGCAACCTACAACGAAGTAGCCAAGAAGATATTGCACAACGGCGCCCGACACGAGCCGTCCACAACGATATTAAAACATCGTGCCACCGGTTTCATCGTCCTGACCGTCTTAATAGGACTTGGCGCGCAGAGCAACGGTGTCAAAGCGTCGCGACGCTATGCCAAACTCGGTCAAAAGAGCTCGGCCGATTCACATGTACCCGTGATAAGATAAGACAGGACACGCGTATCAAGCTGTCACAATTGACAGAGATTGCGTAACCATTTCACTATTATTATCGCGATAATAACGATGCATGATGCATATCCATCCAAATGAAAGAAGCAACGTAAGATGTATGTGAATTAACCTTTAACGTAGGGGGTCATTGCCATTTTAACGAACGAACCGAAAACATATGAACCATCCTTTAATAACCAGGGCGTTGCCGTTATTATCTGATTGTGAATTACGTACGGGACCGACTACGACGGAATGACAAATCCGGCGAATGATGAATCATCGTAAAGCAACGTGTAGTAGCAATGACTATTCAGGGTTACTACGAGTCCGTGCAGCAGCAACATCAGCAAAAATATGACAGACATAACTGTATCGCGTCATGTAAACATCCTGTGAATATTTCACGAGTGAAAGACGTCGTATCGCTTTCAATCTTCGAAATGACTACACGAAGATTCGAAGTACGTACACAGGTATACAATGTAACGTTTGCAGTCTGCAGTAATGGCAGAAGTCAATAGGTTTTACAAGTCACGACAGAACTCTAGAATAGTCACAGCCACAGAAAAGGAAACGTCTAAGAGTCGGTAAACGCTTTAGTTTTCCTGTCTCGACAAATCCGAGCAATCGAACCTTATAGGTGCCCGAGAAATGGAAGGAAAGAAAAAAAAGAAACATGGCGCCTTACGAAGACTCGAGGATCAAACCGTATTAGGATTTTCTAGGTCATTTACGTCTTCCCGGTAGTGGCTGTAATCATTTATAAGCACTAAACTGATATTCAAGATAAGGACTAACGATGGCCAATACAATATAATCAATATTACCAAGAATTCATTATTTCCACGTAAGACAAGTTTTCGTGGTTGGACTCAGTAGTAGTCTTGTACCAAGATGTCTTAAGTACAGTCTAGTCTAACCTTAAAGTGTAATATGGCAAAAACGCATATCGCGTATCCGCATCGGTTTACGCTACGTTGATCGGTATAAACGATCGAACTGGCAAGGACGCCTAAGATCTGGTCTACATGTACATAAGGGGTATACAGTAACAGTCTGAGTATCCTTCCGGATCTTGTATTTTCTTTTTCAGGCAGTCTAAGAATTATAGAGTACACTCGGTACATGCTGGGTATTCGGTACCAGTGTATATATGTACTTATAAGCTAGTAAGATCTGGGCTTAACATGGATATCGTATTGCAAAAGATATTCATGTAACAATTCGACACCTTTTGGTATTGATACAATATTAAACGATTACACAGGACATTTACGAAAGTCCAGTATCTTATTACCTGGACGTAGTGAGCAAGGTTGCTGGCTGTTGTAAGAAAAAAAAAAAAATTCAAAGATTCTACCTTGTGTCGTAATACTTATCTACGGATGGGACGATACTGATAAGACTTTAAGTGATCTTTAACGTTCGGATTAGTTAATGTTAGGACAGCAACGTGAACATCTGCTCCTCGTATTTTATCGGATTTCGATATATATATATATATATATATATATATGAACTTTGCTAACGACATAGATCTGTAAAACGGATTTCAATTAACTTCAGTATAGATTAAGATCGCGTTAATGAACAATTGTCTTGAACTGACTGACTGTAGGCGCCAAGGATGACACAATGAATGGAAGAAAGAGAAGAAAAAGGTGAGAATGAAAAACGTAATTGCCATTTGGCAGTATTAGTTGTTCAGTCTTTTAAAGAAGCCAGAAAAAAGCTTGATATTCTTTTTGCGACAAGACAACCGTGTTACTTCTCTGACGCCTCTTGAAAGAATGGTTGAGAGTCTCCAGCCGTTTAGGTTCGACTTTGGATATTTGCCAAAGGTGACTGTTGATAATGGGGTCGGCTGCCTATTGATTATTTATTGCAATAGATGCATGTACATAGTGACTACCGTATATGTGGTTCAGATGCATAGGTCTGGATGCATACTCTAGCGAGGAAAGACTGCCAATTACGTGGGATATGCGGAAATTTCGATAAATAGCAATTGTACGACTTTCCAAAGGGAAGTGGGCCACTTGACTTCCATGCTGGTCTTTCTCGCTAGTGGAAAATCAAACGGTCAATCGATTCTGAATATTGATAAGATTTTGATGGAACTTATGTGAAAAACAGGAGTATTATACATTAGCAAATCTCCTATTCTTACTCTAAAGAGCAAGTTTAATACAACTTTGTTAATCATTTAATTATCTTAATGATCCTTAACTTCATAAATAAATTAATATTTTATGTTTAATTACTAAGAATCTTGAAAGGTAGTTTTTAAAACGTTTTGTGGCTTCGTTGGTGTATCAATGATTAAGTACTTGTAGGCATTAATTGCTTATATGGATAATAAAGAACCTTGTACGCAGGTAATGAACTACCATATTCATCATAACGTCACAGTTCCGGAATAGCTCTAGGTCGTGTGTGTACTTTACTTCTTCTTACTCATATGGACGAGAGGGCTGAGTCTATATTTAGCAATGTTTTTACTAGTCACCAGTGAGACTGTGATAAGTTAGACGGTACTTTCAAAACATTGTTTTCCAAGACCTCATTCTTGAGAGAATAGGCTTTGAACATTCATCAGGGGTTTTTCATTGAGATTTATGGTACGGAAAGGAACTTTGCGTTGCTATGTTGTAGTTAGAAGCACTAGTTAATACCTCATTAGGTTTAAAATCATGTTTATGGAAGTATATCTGATAGACCGATCTAATAAAATGATACATCATACGTCAGAGAAATTTGGATTGGAACACTGCTTAAAAAGAAATACTACTCTAGTAGAGTATATGTAAATTTGCCGTTAAGTATAATAGATAGAATAATAATACTTATTGTATATCTAACTAACCTGACGAGTATCGAAGCCATCAGATACATGTTCGAAGTCACCACCATGGAGCTGCTGGTCGCCTTTTCGTCGATCATCGCCCATGTTACGATCCATCTCGTTGAAAACATGGACGGCTTCTTCAGCTGCCGGCACACTGTGGCTGTCGGACTCTGGTTCTATATCCTTGCTCTGAGCCACTGACTCCTCTAGTTTGCTCTTGGCGAAGAAACGTGATATTGTACTCCACATTCAATAATCACAGCATCCGCAATGGGAGAAAAGACAATACATACAGACTGGTCCTTGTTCTCATCATAGCAATGATAGGACTTCACACAATATTGTTCTTTGGAAGTTGTCGACTCGACTACAAGGACGATACAATTATATCCACACAATCCTCTTCGTAATCACATTGAAGCACAATCCAGTCCAAGAAAGTCAATTCCTGTAGAATCACTATGTACAATGAGAACTGTTGAAATATTGATATATATTAAATAGACAGGTTAGACAGCACTTGCATTACCACTTTTACTTCACACTTAACAGTTTCTTTTGAAAGAGATCTTTATTTGTTTTGTCGTAACCGAGCGACAGGTTAGAAAAATAAATACATAACTCGCGAAAAGGTACGACCACGTTGCATTGCAAGACAAAAACAAAATACAGTAAGTACGTTACGCTATCAGACTGAGGTTACCCTAAAGCAATTCACCGCAATCATCAAAGGACCGCCATTCCTACCACTTTTTTTTTTATTAGAATAGCAATAAAACATTGTCTACAGCTCACGAAAAAAAGATAAAATCAAATCAACCAAAACCAAAAGACATTAGCCACGTCAAAAACAAGTAGAACGCATGGAATGTCAAAGAAAACAAACTATTCTCTACAACCACTACGTAAAGTAGCTTACGTCTTCCGAGATAACGAATATATTTATCAATCTACCAAATTAGCAGTCCAACATTCAACATTTAAAAATCATATGAAATCTTACACGATTTTAAAAGCTATTTTTTATAAACTTCAAGTTAAAGTACGATACGCCGCGATACCATGTACGAAAAACACAGTAAGGGATATTTGGTCTGTCTATCGATTTTCACGCAGTTCTCAGAAAATATCTTACCAGTTATCCCAGAAAGATGAAAAAGAGAACGAATATTCTTTAATCAAGCGAAAATAACAGAAAACGTTTACCGTAAAGTCAAAGAAAGTCCCGAAGAATACACCGAATTAGAAATGTTAAAATGTAGCAGTTTCCGCTACAGAAAAGTAACATCAATGAATAATTATCAAAGAAGACTCTTATAATAAAATCATATCATCTATGCAGAAATGATTAATCGGACAGCAAGAGTCTCTCTACATTAAAGGGCGTACCTCTGACGAATCTCCTTGAATGGAAAGAGAACGACACCGATAATTCATATACCATCAAGTAACGACTATCAACTCGGTTTTAATAAATGGCAACTTATATCCTTGCCAAACCATAAGAATCGCAACGGTTACGACTGACAAAAAGTACCGTAGAAATAAAATAGAAGATAAAAGCCAGAGAATGCACACAAAAGGATGAGCAGCACTATATACCGTCGCAGCACAGAGGTATCACACTTGGCACTAAGAGAACGACGTATAGATTCACCAGGTCGCGAAATTCCGGCCGTTTTACGGTCCTCGCGACTTTCTACGATACTTCACGATCCTTTATTCTTCTAGAACACCACCTTTTATGCGCGTACACAGCGTGGCATTCGTCAGCGCGAAAAACCTACGCCTCTCAAATATTCCATGTTCACGGCACGTTCGCCGACGACCATCGCGAAAACGTTCATCCGTACTTCTCAGTGGTGCTGCTGCTGCTGCTGCTGCCGTTTAATCGATGAATCGCTCTCGCGATACCTCGTTTCTTGTAGCCGCAACGATATTTCGATTCGACTTCAGTCACACAAAAAAAGAACACTCGAAGCAACATCTCGCGGTCGCCATTACGACTTTTTCCTTTGATCCATTTAAGAACGTTAGTGCTGCCATCTGCCGGTCATATTTGAATTAAACGGACTGACGATGGTTACCATACAGTTTTATCATACGAGACATAGAGGAGAAGAATTTCGTAACGGCTTTTCCTTCTTCAAAAATTATATGAACTAATCTTCTCTCTTCGTTATCCTTAATTATGATTATTCAGTGACTTTATCATGTTACAATCTTTATTCAACGTATTTACAAGGATATATGTACACTGTCATTACAAAAGTTGCGTTAGTGTTGACCACCGACTATAGAATTTGATATTTTAACAAAACCGTATAGTACCACATTCGCGCTGCATTCATACTGTTTTTCTAGCTAAAAATGATATTACATACTTGTGCCTGAAACGCGTGAACTTCCCTGCGACAACGGGAAGAACGTAAGCGTTTTCAAATAATATATAATCGAATAAAAATTTGTCGTATGTCATAGGTATATGTATGACTTATCATATACTCGATCGTGGATAAGTTCCCGTACGATACGATAAGATCCCCCATTATCAATTACGTACAGTCGATACATCAGTTATTATTGTCGCCGGCGCTTTACTCGCCTGGAGTATTTCTAATCGTCGCTAAAAACCCTGTTTTATAAATTCTACTTCTAGCATGCCTCCATTACGAATTAAATACATCATTCAATTATATTATCTACGATTAAATAACAGTTAGTGACAACCCCCCGTCCCCAGACAAGATGGCGACGGAGACGGTGATGTAACGTTACGATAACGCAAGCATTAAGAAACAACTACCCTCAGCCAATATTACACGCAAAGGTACTCGACCCGATTCGCGAATAAAAATGCACACGTTAAATACGTCTAATTGGAAATGGCACAAGAAATTCGTAATTGAAATTACAAAATGGCATTCGTTTCAAAGTCCTTGCGTCTAGCACTGACGTTTCAAGACTTTCAGGATATCAGGCGCCTACTAATAGGTACGTATAAACAATGTATCTATACATATAGATACATCTATTACCTTCATTCTCAAAATTTGAAAAACACATTCGTATACGAAAGCTCGTTAATTAGTGACAGCCGCAGCTCTTAACGACCATATTTTTGTACTTCTTAAGAATCACGTTGCTCTCGTCTAGGAAGTAGAGGACGGATATCGCTGATAGTTTCGTAGGTGCGCAACAAGGTTTGGGAACTTTGCCTGGACTGACAAGATGCACCAGAGTCTGTACGATGGCATGATTAGTTGCATTCATGTGAGCATTCAATGGGAAATTGCATTCGCCGCTGCAGTAATATGCGTCGTAGCCATCAGGCGCTATAATCCAGTCCTGAAAGATAAATATTCATTGACAAAAACCTGCCCGTGTGAGAAACTCTGATCTTCTTGATTAGCAACGAACGAGTTGGACACAATAAATCCACCAAAAAAAAAAAATGACCACAGAGAATTTAGAATTTGGTCAAAGAAAAGAAAAGAAAAATAATAAAATTATCCAACATTCATTACCTGCCACTTAAGATCCTTGAAGCTTACATAGAGCGTTTGAATCTTGCAAGTCCTGGAGCTGTACTGAATGGTAGGATCTGTACAAAAACAAACGATGACAATAATACAACTGAATGACAACACGTAATATCCTAACGCTATTAATCATCGAATGACAACACTCCGTACCTGTGTATGGATTATTGCGATAATCCAAACTGGAGGACTCGCTCTTCTTCCGTCTTCTGGCATCGCGCTTCTGTCTCACCTTAGCTTCACGGATACCGGAACTCTTGAAGAAGCCGACCATGAAGGGTTGCCTATCTACGTCACCGCGTGACCCAACGATACCAATGTCTTCCGGTCGCATTTCATGCACTGCAAACAAACGAAACAATCGGCTTAAGCCTACATGAAGAAACCATGAACCTATAACAAGGAGAAAAAAAAATACACGCAACAACAAATATGTACAATTGACAGGAGTCCAAAATTAATGGTAAACAACTTATAGGAATGTTTAGCCGCCATACACGATTATGCACTTACATACTATATATACGCTTATGTTTATTTAGAACGGCCTGTCTCCTGTCGCGTGAAATTATTTATAGTCAACCTTCATGAATATTAACTATTTAAGAATCCCATTGCCCCGTAGAGAGAAACAGAGTCAGGAACGTACGTGATAGCATACGTAGAAAGACAGAGAGAGAGAGGAAGAAAGAAAGGAGAAAAAAAGAAAAAGAAAACTGGACTCGTTGCTACCTGTCAAGCCGTTCACTTCGCAATATATGTAAGCGACGAGCGGCCCTGGTTGAAAACCACGCACGCCCTGTAATTACATATCGGCAGGTGAGAGAAAAAGAATCTCATCGTAATACATTACACTTTTGTATATTAATATAGTCCCCATTACATAAGTCACGTTGGTTAAGATACAAACAAGGAGTGTAACACTATTTTCGCTCTGACCTCTGTATCCTCTGAGCTATTATTATACTTATATATATATATATACAACATAGTACTGCCATGGAAATCTCTCAGCAATGATAAAAATGACGAATTTTACATAAAGATATTACCTAGCATTCCTACGTCGCATTCTCTTACAGCAGCAGTGCATCGGTTATGCACTGATGAATGAAACGAGGCTTCTAGAGTGGATCAGGAATTTCCTCATCAGGTGAAACCGTGAATGCAGATGCGGATGTGCAGACGCACCTTCTGACCAGGATTATCTATTTCAAGATCGGTCGTCCATGCAAAACGATCGTACGGGGTGACGCCGTTGCGAGTCGTCGAGTTTGAGAAAGCTAGTAAATTGGCCGACAGGAATGTGCGTTCACTGTGATTGCGGACACCTGCTTCTGCACTTTGTCCAAGTGCATTTGAGACTGCCTGGTATTGCGAGTATTGGGAATGCACCGATGCACTCCGTGCAGTCATCGTTTCGTATATCAGAAAATTACGCGCGGATTTAACGCGAAATGTTGCTCAGTTTGAACTGCAGTTTCCAATTGCTTCACGTGATCACATGTAAAGTATATGGGGAAAAAAAAAATGTACGTGTCGCAAAATAATCGCGACGCAAAGTGGCTGTGCGAGTTAGTTTATTTATGTGTATATATATATATAAATGATCATATGATATTATATATATATATATATATATATATATATATATACTACGTAGCTGCGATCTTATGTTTTATATTGAATGATCAAAGGTAAACCGGTTGTCCGGAGAGGACAGGAGAGAGGCTCTGTGAGAGGAAGGAAGGTAAAGGGAGATAGGGAGAGAGAGAGAGTAGAGCTTATAATGTTGCGAGGAAGAAGAAGAGAGATTGAGAACGAGAGAAATCCATAAGGCGAAGTGCGAGGCGGTGGAGAGACGCAAGCAACAAAATGATCTAGGCGCGGCAAACAACAAACTACGCGCACGCGTAGAGTCGGCGTTGCGCATGCGCACAGAATATTGTATCCAGAGATAGATGAATATCTAAAAAGACTATTTCGATGTACGCAATACAATGAGTCTTTTAGATCTCGACGCGAGACTTTAATAAGAAATAATTGATTTATTAAGTAGCCCATGACTGATAGAAAAATACGACCGATCGACACCCTTTTCAATGTATCTGATCTCATAGAATTTTCTATGCTTCGATTTACACTGTAATATATCGCGTAAAGGTCATTTGTATATAGATGAGAGAGACGTTTCTTTTTTTGTTGTTGTAAGACAATCATTCTCTTCGATTCCCATGAAACATTTTAATCCCACTAGGGATACCTAAGGATTGTCTATGAATGTCTATACTGTATGGCTATCCCATGGGATATTAACCCTGCAGATGTCCTAGACCCTTACGACCGGTAGAGAATCGTTCGTTATCGTCGTAGATTTAATCTGGCAGGCTACCGCATTCCCGGGTTAAAATGTACGACATTCTACGGGTTGTCTACGGGCGGTTAACAGTAATAAAAATCGCCGATCTCTTCTACGCTGTAACTCCAAGAGAAGAAGGAACAGGTGTAGTCGGGTCTTATCTTTCAGATCAGATCCATCCGCAGCATCTTCCTCTGGAGCATAGCTACCAGCCTAGTAGAACTAGAAGGATGTCATCTTGGATTCAGTGGCAGAATTCGATTCAGGTGCGTCCTTATCCTACAATCTCGGTTTCTGACCTTCCTCCTTTACTTCCTCTCTCGTCTATCCTACTTTTTCTTCCCTCCTTCTCTTCCTACTTCTCCTTCTCTTCTCTTCTGATTCCACCTCTTTCCTTATCCTCACTCCGTTCCTCCATGCCCGATCCCACGCACGCACGTCTCCTGGGTATAGGAAGACAAGACGACGCCACTCTTCTTGGCCTCTTCGTGGATGATGTATACGTAGAGCTAGTGATGTATTTGAACGCAGCTCGTATGCTTAACACGTACCAAAAAAAAATACACGATACAAACGTTACTCCAGTACCACAGAAATATCATGCAACACTAATCACAGTGAACCATAGTCATTTTTCATTAATCAATATTAACTGCCTCGTGCATTCCTTTTACACGTACAATTTTCAAAGGCCCAAGTCATCATCAATCATTTTATACTCTCGTTTCACCAGGATATTTGTACTTCCTCTCCTTCGTCTCCATCCATGTCCAAGTGCACTTGCACCGTACTACGTCGTATCAATCGTTGATCGTATCCTTCGCTAGTTGAGAACACGTCGAATCGTATGTGTGACGAAGAGTGCTTTTGAGCATGGGAGTGAGAGCCAGGAACAGGTGTACTGGCCAGAGAGCATATATATATCCAAGCAGCAGCATCGAAAGCCAGGTGTACAAGAAACGCCGAGAATCTACCGCGTCGAACTTCTGACCCCGAAGCGTTTATTAGCCACGAGCTATTGCTCAACAGCATATATATATATAGATATCCTCTCATACATATATGTATCTACATAAGAACGCTTGGGATCTCTTATATGCACGTTAAAGGTATAGTAGGTAAGCGCGTGTCCTGGCTTATACATTCCCATAGCCAAGGGCCAGAAGCTAGGCAACTTTATCTTCATTCTTTATGGGGGTCCGACCATGGCGACCAGTGTCCTCCTTCATTCTGTAGGTAGAACACACCGACGATGAGGCAGTTTTAATTTTTTTTCGTCTTCTTCTTCTTCTTCACAGGGATTCTCACTTTTGACTTTTTTATCCTTTGCCTCTTCCTGACCATTCCACGAATATAGAAAGTTCAATGATTCGAATTAACATTGTAATCGTTTTACAGATATCCTTGTATGCTACGTTCATTGGAGTTATTGGCTTTGGTCGATCTGCTGGTTTCGTGGATAGCAGAGAAATGTTTTGCGTGCAAATATCTTTATCGCGCCGCGAAGACTTTCTGGCGATTTTGTCAAAGGTCAGCCGTGACGTGGGTCGTTGCGGAATTTAGGAAAGCGTCTTCGCAGCTTTGCCATTGGATATTCAAAAGATTGACTATATATACCAGGACTTCTTGCTGGAGATGATCTTCGCACTGGTGTGTATTAAATTCTTTGACAACATTGCAGCACTTACCTAGTGCGTTACGTCTTTTGCATTAAGTACGATTATATCTATATTCAGACTGCTGAGGTCAAGCGACGAGTTAAATTTAAAAATTGATCCTAATGATGTTCGCCACGAATTATTTATACAGATCAATCTTAATATTTCAAATATTCAATCTCGAATGTGCTACCAGGTATCAAAGCTGCCACCAATATTATTTCTTTAATTAATACAAATTATTTAATATCTCATACTGACCCGAACGATCTGCAGGATGAACGGAGAGATAAAGTCCACGATTACCATCAGGATTGTTTACCCAATGTTGAAGGGGTTCACTGACATTCAGCGTCAACCATCCCTCGCGTCCAGTGGTAGTATTCACAGAATCTACGTATTGCAATTCTCGTTCTCTAAAGAAAAAAGAAAAGAAAAAAAAAAATAAGTAATAAAAAGTATTAAAAAAAAAAATTTCAAGATTACCAAGAATAAAGTTTCTTATGCAATATCAATCAAGCACGTGATCGGTCCCAGGCATTGAGTAATAATTTTCTACATCCAACCAGACACTCCCCGGAGAATAATGAGTAACCGTAGAACAATTCTCACCTGACTAAAGATCAGGGATGCATTCTGATGCTGAGGATCCGCGTGATGCCAATAGGAATTTAAATATGTATATAAATTTCAGACAATGGTTACTCTGTTATGGTGCCCATATAAGATTCTAAGCACTGATACGTATCTTATTCTAGATATATCTATAGACCTCTATTCCCAGCCAGATGCTACCAGAGTCTAGAGTCGGGATGCTGTGAATGATAAAGACGTACGGAACGTCGTCGTCAGGTTCGTTCTTGGCCGTATGGTTTTCTCACGATGGAATTCAGGACTCTTCGTGAAGTTACGAGCATACGGGATGCGTCACGCTTTTGACAGAAGACGCGCGCGTGCGTAAGTGCGTAGGCTAAATAATGCCCGAGTTCTGATGAGTATGCCACTAATGACGTCTCCTTGGCTAATTTACCTCAATTTACGGAATAGCGTTTCCTGCCGGACACAGACCCGGTCCCACTAGTGCGACGTCAGGTTATAGTACGAGCGTACTCAAGAAGAAGAGGTTACCACCCGAGACAATTTAGTGTATAAAATTAAAGAAAACAAAAAATCCCTATATACAATATACAAGACGATAATGGTAACACGGACTGGGACCTGGTTCGACCCTGAGGTATAGCATTCTGAAACTTACAGGTAGAACAAATACCTGGCATTTCTCAGGGAACTAAGGATCGCCTAATTAGGGACACAATGACGATGTCAAAACTACGGGCGAGGCTAATTTTCGAGAAATTCGAAATTGGCCCCCTTACACCCACCAATGGCCAGAAGTACCGTTTTCTCCTTGTACCTTATGGGAATATCGAGTCAGCTGCCATTTTCATGCCGTAACCATAGGTTGTGCAAGGTTAAAATTGTTTCATGGGATAATTCCTCTACTTCTTGGAATCCTCAGGAAAAAAAAAAATGTTTTTTTTTAACAGAGAAAAAAAATAAAAGGTTGTCTTGACCATTAGAAAACTAAAATATTCGGACCCCGACGATCTTTGGTTTTACGGACTCCATTTTTTTGTTTTTCTTCTTTAAGTACCGTTCAACCAAACTCCCTTTGTTTCTCTGTGAGCATCGTGTATACTTTCTGAAAATATCCATAACGAATTCTAAAAGCCAAATCGTCTATAATAAAAGGAAAGTCGTTCCCGTGCAAATCTGTATATTACGATACACGCAATAAGACTTCTAGAAATTGTAAATTCCAATGGGATCGTAACTGGAAAGACCTATAGCGAAACCCTTCCCTCCCACTACGATCAAGACTCACTTACTTTTAATAGCACAAGATTCCGCGTAATTCGCCAAACCATTCGAATCTGCCGCAAATAACTAGAGGCTCGAAGTCTTAAACAGGAACCCGATTATAGATCTAGGCATAGCACAACCAGCTGACGAACGTCGTCCGACTTACCATAGAGAAAATAAAAATTCCCACGACCGTCTAACTGATAAGAACACAGACATCGATCACTGATAAATATTAAAAGGATTCGATTGATCGTCCAGAATCTTAACCAATCCCAAACCTGACTTACCCCAAACCTTTAAGCTTATCTCTTTCCAGAATATTACGCACCTAAATGAACCCAACAAAAATACCAATATAAAACAAAAAAATTATCCTTACCCGTCCTCGGTGCGTAGAACGCGATAAGCCGTTATCATATAAGATCCACGATTTCGACGGTTCTTTATATCCGAACTCTGATAGAGTCTCAATTCAGCACTGATTATATGTTCACCAGGAGGCACTTCCGATACGTCGAACCAGAGTCTCTTTCCACGTTCGTGCCTGACACCAGCCACGTGGTGATCTGAAATCAAGAAAAATAATACCACGTGTTATAAAGATGCACAAAAGTTATCGTTAACGTCATTAACATGATTGAACAATGAAAAACAAGTCACGATCGATTACTGATACGTCATCGGTAACTCTAACGTACGTCATCCTATTTAAGGCCTGTTTAAGCAGCAAAGAGATTTAACGCAGTGATTCTATCAAAACGTGACGACCGGACAAATCGGCCATTTAATCCAAGAATAGTTCAATCACTTTGCCTTTTAACCACTTAACCGGGAATAGCGTATCCTAGACGTTCAGTCATCTGCGAACCACAATTGTTTTCCACGTTCGGCAGACGGACGCGATCCGCTGACTTCTGGCTTAAAAATTGTTTGTGGCGAGACAGTCTGGACGCGCGTGATCACCGATCAAAATAGCAGGTTTAATGGTTAAAAAAATTCGTCTTCGCGCTAAAACAAAAATCATCGTATACATGTAAACACAAAAAAGTTTGTCACCAATGAAAACCCCCAAAAAATTCGTATCGCAATAGTGCGTCGCTAATTAGATAAATAAATTATAATAAAAATATGATCAACCGTCATAAAGTATAAATATGCATATGATAGACCCTTATATATAGACTCCATTAAATCCATTCAACCAACTGGATTAATACAGCCCTCTAATCGTCTCACCATAAATGAAACGTATAACGAGCCGTGGACAATTCGCAGCGTGAAATCATCCTTTTTTTAAAAGCACCTGTATCCTTCGGGCTTTAAGGCCTCGTGTCTACCACCACCAGTAGACCGTATTTTATATATCCCTCTTAAGCGAGGGGTAAGTATGTAGTAAAAGTTTCACAGTGTCCACCCTGAGATAACTTGAAGTATATAGAAAGCCTTACTCTTAGTACATACACCCAGGTATATATATACACATACATATATAAAGACACAGGTACATGTCTATAGTACGTACACCGTAGTTCCTTTTTGAATCCTGCGGGTCCCATGCGCTCCCAGGAGGCCTAAGTAATGCCTAATGTTCCCGGGGGATAAGGGCATAAAAATTTGTTTTGTTTTTTCGGACGGCCGCATTCCAACGGCACCTGATTGCCACGAGCGAGAGCGGAACCCCACTCGGGGTGGTCCGAATAGCTTGGGACGATCCTGGGGCCTCCGATGCTCTTGCTGACTAGAGAGCCAGAAGAAGAAGAGGAGTAGAGTTTTGTTTTTTACTCCCTTCCTATACCGTCTCATACCATATACCTCCCATAAGATATACCTCCCTCACAAAACCCTCTTTTATACTGTATACATAGAGGATACTCCAGTGGCGTGTGTATATATACATATACAGGCTCTTACAGGTCCACAAATACAGACTCCATTGGAAACAGTCTCTCCTTAGCTGATCTTCTCATCTTCGTCGCTCCTCGTGGGTACCACCCTCTCTAGAAGCTGGGACCCCCGTGAGAAGGGTGATGGAGGGAGAAGATTAAGAGAGAGAAAGAGAGAAAATGGAGAAACAAAAAAAAAGGAGAAGAAGGAAATGCGCCCGCGGCGAACGCGCGGGCTCTCAAGTTGAGACATTTTTACCTGGGATAGGGTACCACGGCCTGACTCCACGGGAAAGAGAGATATTGACTCATCTCTCTATCCTCCTGGTACTTCTTATTCTTCTTCTTAAACCTTCCTCCTCGTACTCCTGGGAACTGAGGAACCCACCCGGTGAAACTTTTTCGTAATATATGGACCGCGCTCTGGTACTCACGTCTGTATAACTGTCCGGACTGTGGATAGATCCTTAGATAGGTAGATAAATGAATGAATGGCTTTTGTTAAGTGTATATATGTATATATGCCCTATGGGTGGCACAGTTGGTATCCATGCGAACTAGGGAGTTCAATAGGAACTGTCAAATTGGCAAAATAGCTCAATTTGATCTTTCGGATGTCACTGTTGGTGGTAAGTCTTCAATGATTTTCTGAACCTCAATTATCTTCTTTTTTTCTCTCACTGAATCACCATGTTTAACATCCATCATTCCTGCCTACAAGCGTTTCAGACTGATATAATAAACCGTCGAGTGAAAATATTTAGACGCGTACGTTTAACCCTACTTTTTCCCGCTACATTTTGCCTAGGGGACTTTTTGACGTTCCTGACAAGACTGGCCTGGACCAGATACTCGGAACATTTGGGCCTCCATTGCGTATGCATTGCGCAATTCTAAATACCAGGAAGAGCATTCTCAAACGAACGAGAGTGAACTGATCGGAATAACAATTGTATATAAGCTCGAAGAAAATAATGTCGATACACTCGAGATAAGATAAACAACCAATCTTCTTTCAATCGCTTCGATCGGTATGGATCCAGCTGTGATCACGGTAGAAGTCGTACGAAAAGATTTCGTCGAAATTCGCACAGGACGCATATCGTAAATTGCACATGCCGTATACTCAGCCAATCAATTAACTCTCGTTGGGCATGGTAGGCACACGTAATAGCGATTTAATTTATGTCCGTTTTTATCGAACGACAGAGTTCCTAGTACTGGGTTGGGTACATGTCGAATAAGTTATGGTTATAGGTATTAATTTATATGCATGCCGCACGGCATAACACACATCCGAGCGTAGAACGTTCTCGCTCGTAAGAAAAAGAAAAGGTTGGAGAAAGACGAAAGAAGTAAGGGATATATAAAATGAGACGAAGCTGCGGAGAAAATAAAAAGGGTGAAGAGGAGAAATAAGATAGAGAAGAAGAGACACGAGGAACTATTACATGAATTTCTTAGAAGACGAGTCACACTTCTTGCGCATTGATTCAGGAATTGTATAATAAATTTTGCCCTTTTTCTTTTTTTTTTTTCTTCTTTTGCTAATTTATACATTTTTCAATACAGACTAGGTGCTGACTGTACCTTCTTCGTGGAACTGAAAGGTAATTGGCTTAAAAGGACCTCAAGGACCTGAACCGCCATTACTACAGGCGCCATTGTTAAAACCCTTTGTGAGACATGAGAAATGAGAAATTCATTAGTCCAGGGCACTTTTCCACGGATATTAGGAAATCGAAGTAAGGTAATAAGGTGTTCGTTTGCGTGATTCTTCTTTGGCGTCTGTATATACTGTGGATATTGGTATTTGCTTTTCTTCTTTATTACGTGAAAATGAAATGCTTTAAATTTTTCATATTTCCTTGACACTTCTTATTGCTGCACTAAGCAATCTGTACGTATACTTTTTATTCGATTTCTGTATTAAAGTATATTCTGCAGATTTGTTTCTACAGAGTGTCGCAAAATTAAAATGAAAATTCAGCGACAACAAGTCGTTAAGGGCGTCGCATAACGAAGCTTAAAGAAAGAGTCATCGAAATGATACGTACCAGTCCATTAATACTGTACAGCAATTACATAGAGTCGTACAAAGATACGTGCTGTGCGTATCGGCTTTACGACAGGTCATACCATTCATTGGAAACCGACGAAAACGTCATTCATTGACAGTGAAACAAGAGGGACCATAGAAAAGAGTCTCTTGGAAATTTGCATATATAAATGTATCGAGTGACATTGAAGGATCGATATTCGTTATAGAAATCGACAAGTGAAAAAGGAGGTATAAGAAAATTATTTTTAAAAAATACAGGAAACGTTCAATTGAAACGAAATAATGTAACAGAGTATAAATTCTCAACGATTCACGCATTGGGTGATGTTCACAGGTAAATAAGTGGTAAACAACATAAATATAAACGTGGATCACTCACTATGCGCCGCAAACGACATGATGACATCGCTCTGGTCGATGGCCCTGAGATCCTGGCCGGTAAGGTCGAACTCTCCGGACGTCTGGGTGTGCAGGGTGACCGGTTTTTCCTCATCCTCGCCAAGAGTATTCTTGTAGATATCCAAGAGGAACTTGGGTGCTGATCTCTTGACTTGAGGCACCTTACCAGCAGTGTTCCTGGGTCTGTCTGGTAGTCCAAGAAGATTGAGTATTTCGTGCTCCACTTCACGCTTTTCACGCTGGGTAACAACCCTGTGAACTACTGTCTGATCGAAGCCGTTGTCCACATAGAGTCCACTGAGTCGTTGCCCATCGGTCAGGGTGAGTAGCTGCCCGACAAGGAGTACGAGAAACAAACGTGGACTCCAGGAAGTGGACGTGGAGGAAGAAGTCGAGGAAGTGGAAGCTGAATAGGAGGAAGACGTTGACACATGCACTGGGATACGCAGATCCCTTTCGCTCTTAGAAACCATTTCTTGTAAACTTCCTCTTCAGGTTTAGCACTAGTTTATTTTTCTTCCTTGAGTCTTGCTCTTATTATTATTATTTTTAATTTCTTCTCCTTAGATAATTTACTTATTATTGTTCTTTCTTTCCTTCTTCAATTGTATTTACTACACCGCAACCGCCTCGGGGCGGAAGACTCCCTGGAAAGTCGTCCTCGTCGCGATGAGTGTGTCCCCGGTATGCTGCCGGTGTCGCCCGGTTCCGTTCACCACTGACTAACTACTCGGTGACCACTGCGGGTCTGCAATGCCAGTGCGAGTCTGTTTGTCTGGCCCGATCGCCCATACCTACACCTCTGTACAGTTCCTCACGAGGCCTCACCACCGCCTCCCAGGACCGTACCAAGCGGACCTTATCGCCCATCCTTTCTGAATGAGCGCATCTTGTACAATTCAATTTTTCTAATAGTTCATCGTAATATTTATAATCCATACGGCCTCATCTGTTTTATATTCAGTCCTGTATCCTATGGCAGTTCCATCTACATTTAGGTAAAATAATTTCCATAATCATTCCTAGCGTTTATGTACATCATTGCTGTCGATATCTAAAAACAGTAATATTATAAATACTACAGAAAATTTGTTACGCGTTTACCATGATACTATTTATCTAATGTTTCAGGATTTTTCTTTAACAATGTATTCTGATACAAATCTTCATGTACTTCTCTGTAGTACTATATCGTAATTTATAGTGGCCAAAAGAAGACTATTGTATTGGTAATTTGCAGCACCGTTTCGAATCAATAGATTTTTCCAGAAGGAATCAATTTCAACTGTTTTTATGCTGTACAGTGCTACGATGTCTAACGGTGTTGCAAGAGCGTCGTAGAAAATGCAGATAAGGATAACACCTCGAGGAACTTCCTGAGCGAAAACTGGAGTCTGCCATTTCTTGCATCTGTGTTTTGATATTCGATATCCTCGTAACTGAAGGAAGTTCTATGTCGGCTGTAAGGAAGCGAAGGTGAGATCGTATCCTCGTTTTATGTAATCCAAGCGTCAACTTTCATTTTGTCAAGAGCCTCTGAATTGTGCGCGTTATACCAATAGTATATATACATAAAGTATACATAATACTATGGCCTAAAAGAAAATAGATAGACAGTCAGATAATACCGTGCGGTGACTTATGACGTGTCATAGAAAAATCAAACAGAGCAGGGCCGGTGAAGATTGTTAAATGTTTAAACTTAAGAGTCATTTCAATAATGTTTCAGTGATCTTGCATTACTGCCGCCCGAATTCACTACGTTCAGCTACGTCCCTGGGGCATAGAGATAGGACCGCCCCTGCCGAAGAGGTAGGCGTACACCGTTTCTGCTTTAAAGTGGCGCAAACGATCAGGGCTGGTGAACATAACTACCGTGCGACGAAGAAGGTCCTCCCCACGTATTGATAGACGATGATCTACGACACAAATAGATCACAATATTTTGTAGTATCAGTGGTGATTAGGGATGAAATTAATTTTACGTTTCATTCACTCCATTGATTCTGACTCCAGGCAAACCCAGGGAGACTGATAAAATTTGTTTTCTTTTTAATTTGAAAACAGTGAAAAGCGCATTAAAAAAAGGTGTCATTATTTGGAAAATACATGTTTATAGTAAAAGTTAATCTGACCGTCGTATCGGTAACCTGGGTGGAATTCGATGCACCTTGTGAAACCCGGATAAAAAGAAATGAAAAGACAATTTCCAAGGTGCATTTCTGGTTCTGATAAAATGTCTAAGACGTAGACAGAGAAAGAGAAGTAGCAAATTAATAAGTGGCGAAGGTATAACAGATTAGTAAATTGTAAAAGAATCCTAATAATTTGTGTAACACCGAGGAAAGAAATAATGAGAAAATGGAAAATGAAGTAAAAGAAAGTCAGGTTACTTTACAGCCCTGGTCGACGGGCATCATCCGCGTAGCTACCGAGGAGGACTCGAGAGGAAGAGAAGACAGACAGATAGGCAGGCAAGCAGGCGTGCTCGCGCGCGCAAGGACCAAGATAATAAATAAAGTAAATAGTGGATATATATAGGAGGTAGATAAATAAATAAAAGAAAAATTTACAGATCAGATGAGTGGGATGGAGATGCAGAGTTGGAGGAGCAAATTCTCTTGGTCGGACCGAGAATCTTGCCAAGAGAAAATAAAGAACGAAATAAGAGAGAGAGAGAGAGAGAGAGAGAGAGAGAGAAGATACAGATAAGTATATGTACATGTATGTGATGTGCGCGCGCTCTCTACGTGATCTCCGTTTGCCTTGATTTCTCGGTGGGGCCCGGCTGGCTCTCTCTGTTGGCCAGGTCGGTGCCAGGGAGTCTACCGATACCAGCTGTGCACCGGTAGACTGCCTGCCTCTGGCACTCGCGCCGGTCGGAACCCTGGGACCGGTTATACTTGACCCAGCGGTTTATACTCGCACACGGGAGACCTGATCGGACCGCTACCGAAACACCAGGCGGCTCCGATCCTGATGCCGATGCAGTCGTCTCGACACCTTTATTTCTATTTTCAATTCCACTTTTTTATCTTCCTTTTTAAATACAAAGAACTTAACGACCTCTTTGTCGAATCTTCTCTGAGGGGGAAGAGTTTCCTACTCAAATAAAATCAAACGAAACGGTCCTCCTATCTTGCGATATGGTCTAACTTATTTATTAAGGTAATTCTCATATGGTGCCAGATACGTATAGTAAATATAATTAGAGACGTAGGAATTTCTATTGAATGTTTTTTTATATTTCTTTATCCAATATGTACATGTTTGAGTACGTAGTAAGAATTTTATATAGGAAATTTTTCGGTTTCTTGATTTTTTAATGGATATTCTTATTTTTTTTTATTAGATACATTATCATATAATTAATACAATATTCTTAAGGCTTGCAAAGTGCCGTGTGAATGGATTCCAGGGGTCCATTCATTGTTTTGTTCAAATAGAATCTAACGGAATAAGTCAAAGCCCTCAAAAGGTTGTAGGGACTTCTTTAGGGAATTTAACAGAGGTTTGTTAATAGTATGTGAGGATCCTGTACAAACATAATGAAACGAGAAGCGAGTTTGCCCACTTGAAAAGGACAAATAAACAGACGAGCCCACTTGAGAATTCTTTTTCAATGTGAGAAATATTTAACAGTCCTCTCTGTATGGTGGGCGCATTCCTTTAGGGGTAGATTAATTAAGAATATAATATACTATGGCTTCGAACCTTATTTGTAGCTGGATAGTATTGAAAAGGGTACGTGGTGACTTCAATGTAAGAATGGCATTCTATTTGTCTGAAAACGTGAAGAATTCATTCTTATGATAAAAAGTATTTAAGATTATTTACAAACATGATAAATAACATAGTCATACATAGACACAATAGATTAATCTTATTCCGTGTCACGAATAGTATTTTGTCATTCGTATTGTTAATGTCAGCTTCTACTTCACGTATTTCTCCATAAATTTACGATGAAATTCACTTCTCAGAGAATCGTTTATGAAGACATCCTGCTTCTTTTTCGGCTCTGAACGCGCGCAGTTCTTAAAGACAACGTCATCGTCCCATCTTCTTCTGACCTTCATATCGGTGCGAGTACTCTGGGAAGAATAATTCAGCAAAGGATTTCCAGAAAGAATATTTTCCATTCTTATTCTTTCCTCTTCTTGTTTCTTTTCCATATCCTGTAATATCAAAATTCAAGAGTGTTACGATGTATTCAGAATTTCTATAATACTATTACGTTACAAATGTATGATATACTTTTTTTGCTTGATCCGCTGCTCGTTCTTTCTTAATTCGTTCTAGCTCCGCAAAAATTGCAGCGCTATCATCGTCTTCGCTGTCTGAATCTGATTCCTCTTCATCGAGAGGATCATCAGCATCCAAACTAGCCGCAGGAACTTGATCCAATTTCTGTCTCTTGGAACTAGGAGGCAAAGCTTCCCTGGCAATTTCAATCATGCGTCGGTTAGAGGATTTGTCTTTCTCTCGCTCACGCTCTTCCAATTCCTTACGGAAATCACGGTTACGCAGTTCCTCAATAGTTCCCTGACCATGTTCACTGTACAAAAAAGAATATTCATTATAAGCTTAATACGTATAGGTTATGTCACCTATTTTCATAGATATGTAAATCCGAATGGCAATAACATAAATAAAATTTAATGAATATCTTACCGATATTTCAGCTTCGTATGCGAAGGTAAATCGCGACTGCTATATTGTTTTGAAATAGCACTCAAATCTTTTTCACCACGTCCCTGCCCACCACGAGCTGGTTCGAATGTTGGTCTCGCTGCAGTCGTCATCTTTAACTTCAATAATTTTATTTAGAATAACGTACACTTCTTCGCAGTAAAATATATTTATACTGTTATCAATTAAATTTTTCAATTCACTTCCGTCAACCTCAGTTCCAAACTGTTCCAAACCGTTCGCAACTGTACGCGTCCTTCTTCTTTTATTGGTTAGATTTCTGGGCGTCCATCCCTAGCGCCATCTATACTGTCATAATAAGTACAAACAGCCAACAGAATTTCGTAAGATATAAGAAGTTTTACAAAAATTATATTTCACATATTTTTTTTTCTAATATATTATTATACAATCCTTACAAATATATATATATACTTTCCAATTAAACAAAAAAATCATAAAATGTATAAAACAAACGTTTGATCATGAGAATATTTCGATTGTTAGCACTTTCCGCTATACATCCAACTACTTCGGCCGCTAGTTGACAACTGATTGTAAATAATCACAGCAGACTCCACGTAGCCACGACGCGTCTTCTCCCACTCCTCATACACATGTGCATAGCTGCTTCCTCATTGGTAGAAAATGACGTGATCACTCCAAAGGAGAAGGAGAGGGGGGTATTCGTTACTCCATATAGCGGCATTACTTTTGAAAATCGTTTAGTAAAAATCGTAACTATTAAACAATAAAAAAATATATTTGACTACCACCTTAAGTTAAATAACTGTAATGAATATTTCGTGATACTGATTTTTATTGTGAGACGGTACATTAATAAATACAATACTTTCAATGATAATATAATACTAAATACAGATTACTATAAGGATTAATTGGGCAAACGTAATTACATCGAGTCGGACGCATTTACCATTGAAAAAAGGTTTTATACCAGGTAGTAAAAGTAGATGCTGTCGTAAATGTCGAAATCGTCAAGTACAGGTCGGTAAAACAATGAAATACAATAATGCATACACTTTCCTCAAGCTATGTACCGTTTATAGCTTTAAGCAATGTGCAGTTACACAGTGTGTCGCCCCTAATTAATAATTGTCAATAAATATTATTACAGATGATCTACATAATAGGACGACTGAATTTCCTTCTACACTTTTCAAAATTTATTTCCTCGAGTGACGTACGATAATGATCCTTAAAATGTAGTTGTGCGTTCTCAAAGTGTAAAAAGACAATGGTAAGAGAATTTTGGTCGTATTTTGTTTGGTCTCAAAAATACGCTATTGTCAATAAATCTACGTGTAATCTGTACCAGAGTATACATACAATATCCAATATTATTTTCACGTGAGTTAACAAGAAATCCATAAATTCGCTATAAACCTAAAAAAAAGTCACCGGTAAAACTTGATAAAATTTCAATGTAAATTTGTAGCTAATGTAAAGTAGTGAAAATATTTTTTCTCTTTCTCTTTCATTCTCTAGTCACAACGGGCAGGAGTGTACCTTTTCTTTCGATAGAACGGATTATATTTCACAAGTCTGACTTTAATTGATGAATTTATAATTGACTATTGTTTTCAATCGATTTAATTGCCATAAAAACTTAGTCCAAAGATACGACACGTATACGGGTGATTTTATAATTTTTTTTTTTTCATTTCTTACGATTAAACACGTATTATAACGACTGATCCATAAAGATTCATTGTTCGTCTGTTATCAGTAAATATTATCAATCTATTATCTACGGAAACACGTCCGGGGCAAACGAGTTACATTGTACACAGTAATAAATTCTTATGCTCGTATATAAGCATCATTATGTATATGTTTTATATCAGCCTTATCGGTGTAACGTTAGAATGAGATTTCGTATTTATTGAATTAAAGTACCATACGCGTCCACGCATATAATTTCTCTTCCGACTCTAATAAAAGATTGCAATTTTTGTTATTTCTATCAAAAAACATCTCACTCGACGATCGAACGGTTTGCGCTTGAAAAATAATAATATTAATAATAATACCAGCATAAAGAAATATAATCGTCGCTCGAATCTTCGATATCGAAGACTCGTAAATCTGGCCGATATCTTTGGATCGGATTAAAGTGTAAAAATAAAATTGTATAATTAACATAAACATTGTATATTTCAATTAAAAAAGTAGACTGAAAGTATATTCCACGTTAAAGTCGTAAAATCCTCGTGTCACGATAAATCGTTAAACGCCATTAACCCTATTGATTTCGGGCTTCAGTGCATTTCTTTTTTTTTCTTTTACATATAAAGTCGTAATACACAATTAATCAACACTCGAGTAAATGTCTGAAATTAACAACGTTACGTTAAATTCAATTATATTCGCGCGGGCTTTCCACGGGTGAAGGAGACCCTCGGATTGGAGCTTGAAGAAAAGAAAATTCAGCGCGAATTTTATATTATGCTAAATTATCTACAGAAAAATAGTACACGCGATACTGTATATTTACATGAGATTGCTGAACAATAAAGAAAAAAGAAAAAAAAAACGGAAATAAAAGCTCGGTGTCAGTGAGTGACCAGAGAAGGGAGGCGCCTGGTCTTATTTTCCTTTAAACTCTCTAAAAGATCTATCACAAATTTCTTTACAACGAAGCTACACATTTACACAGAGAAAAAAAGCTAATAGTTAAAAATGTTAGTTATAGCGAATAAAAAGCTAAGTAAAGCATTACCTATTGCGTAATGACGTAGAATTATTATGTAATAAACGAATCAATATCACCTTAGCTAGAATAATACAATAAATATCAATTCATGTGTAATAATGCGAGAACTATGCAAATCGTCCACATGAGGATTACCCTTCTCTTTACACTATACGCCCGTGCGTAAATTCTGTGTGATTAAATCTATTTACGTAAAGGTGCTGAAATATACAAAAATTCATAAATTCATAAATTCATATACAATTTCTTCATACATAAATGCCCCAACCACGCGCGTTCACCTATCTAAATATATTAATTAGGATTATAAAGTTTCTGTAAAATATCATTTCGCTTCCTTATTCTTATTGGGATTAATATTAAGATAATATAAATCGCCAAAAATCCTTCCTCTCGTGATCCCATCCGTTCCACGCTAAACACAACCATGCATGACTTAGCATACTAGAGCCACGTGTAAGGAGGACTAAAGTTTTCGTATAAGACTAAGAGGAAAAAAAAAAAACAAAAGAATCCAAAAAGTCGCACTGTAATCAGTCGTTAAAATTTAAAAGTTTGTCAACGTAAATAAATTTACACGATAGACCAAATCTTCAATATATTCATTCTCTAGTTGAACATTACGGCAGTGTTATCTCTTCACTTTCGGCCAATTACCTAGGCCCCCCTTTTCTCTATGTTATCAATCCTATTATAATACTCTCTTATCACTTCTTGACATGCCTGGGCGTTCAGTGATTTATCAATCGATTAAACACGGCGATACATTTCCTCTCTATCACTTTCATTCCGGACATGATAAATTACACAGCTTTCTGTTTGATCAAAGTGTCGCGTTAATTTATTCCTTATAATTGTTTAATCGGCGCTTACTTATCGGAACTTTCAATTAACTTACATTAGTTCCACGCGCGCTATCACGAGCCAGTTAAAACATGCGTTTCCCGCAATCGTGTGTTACGCGAATTATATAAAGTAGTGGGAAAAGAAAAAAAAAAAATTAAAATAAAGAATAAAATAGAAAAAGAGAATTACACAATTTACTCCCTTCAATCTCCACTCTATCAAAGCTCACAGACAATTTGGCTAATATTATTATCTCGTTCGAATAGCACGATCGACTTACACGTTGGTACGTGACTTCGCTTTTATTCTCTAGTACCAAAGAGAACGTAAAAAATTATTCTAACTAGAATTCATTAGCCTAGCGTGAGAGCAAGCTGATACTAGTTATTAAATATAATATAAAACGTATAAATATCATAGTAATTGTTGGTTGCTATAGGTGAAAAGCACGGTACATTAGGTACGGTAATGTAAAATAATACACTGGCATGGTTCGCAATGTCATGCGCCTGCGAGGTTTAGCAAGAAACTGGTAAGCGAGGTTAACAGAAATATAATTTGTACCTTTTTTGCTTTTTATATTGAATGGGATTATATATAAACCTATTAATCGAGTTATTCAGCCCAAACGCAACATCTGAAGTTAGCGCGGCCATTTGACTCGGATGTTAAAACCATGTTCAGGCTGAACGTTTGGGCTGAATAACTGGGTATTTATATTTGTATAAGATCATTCATACCTGGGCGATATTACTTTAGACACACTTTAACCTTTTAATCTTGACTTAGGCGGTACTAGTATGATTATTAGCACCACTAATAGCACTGAAAAGTGCAGCACTGTTGCGCTTCCAACTTCCTATTTGTTCGTCAGGCCAGACTGATTCGCCAAGCAAAGATGATAAGTTTTGACAAAGTTTTTGATAATTCTCACGAAGTACTTCCTGATACTCGTGCTGATCCGACGTGATCAATTTACTGTTTATCTGTAGCGCCGTATAACAAATCTTTACGAATTCTCTGTAATGAAAAATTGAAGTGACGATTATTGCAGAAATTCTAGAGGATTTTAGTTTAACGTTTGAATTCTTGTAATTACCTGAAGACATCCTTTAGTTCTTCCACTTTGTCATCTGGGTATTGCGGTGAAAGTGCTGGATCCAAAAATGCCGATGCGTAGGCTAGAGGCCCTGCATTTACAGTTACGCATATACTTCCTTGAAGTCTCAATTGAAGTTTCTTGGCATCGGTTGGTGCTATTAGGGCTACATCTTCTAATTCCTGCACTCGCTGTCTCATCTCATCCAAAGCCACTTCGATGGGGCTCAGTTCCATTATTCTCTTTTGTGTTACTGGTATTCGCTTCTTGATATAGGGAAAGGAGTACTCAGCTGTAAAATAAAAGCATCCAAATGAAATAATAGTAAGTGAGAATGATTTGAGGACTTTGAAAGATTTTTATATTACTCGTAAGGATTGTTCTTCTCTTCCATTGATCTTCAGGGTTACCCCTGGCTTTGCCTTCCTTTGTAAATGGTGTCTCAAACATAAAACAGGATACATCGTGGTTCTGTTCAAATTCTGTTGGTCGTGCTTCTAGTTCATATTTTTCAAAATAAGGAGTGACGTGTGTCACTTGGATATATGCTGTCTTGGTATCCAATTCGCTTATGTCCACAGGTACGGAATCCATAATCATTCTCACGTTTTCCGCACCAAATTTTTCTGAATGCAAACGATGAAGGCGTTCCGATATCTCTGACAAGGATGTTACTTTCGGTTCCTTATAAACGTACTCTTGCCCATTCTCTTCCTCAAAGTAAGCCTGTATTTACGTTGCAATTAATTCTACAATATAAGAAACAAACAAAATAATCTACTTACACTTCCAAAGAAAGCGACCCTATAAAATCTGCCAAGGAGTCTCTTCCCACTTTTGCTGACCTCCACGACCTTATTACAAGCCTGTGCCAAATGCGAATAGCAATTCGACAAAGCTTCATAATTTCTTTTATTCTCATACATGGGAACGATCAAACGATAAAGATGTCCAAGGAGTTCAAAGCGTTCAGCCTTCTCCAACATTTCGGCACAAGTCTCCAACTGTTCCAGTAGGAGATATTCATTGTAATGAATATCCTGTACGCCTGAAAATATATAATACGACTCTTAATTCCATATACAGGTACCATAGTTAATGAGGGACAAAGCACAAAATTTCAGGCAGATAATAAGCGTAACAATACGATAATACAAGGAATGCTACCGGGGCGTACGAAAATATCAAAGACGCCAGCAAACTGTGATCCCAAGTCTGTAATACAAAAACAAGACATTTACCACGCTGTACAACAATATGAAAGTTAACTCAAAATCATTCTTGTAACATGCAAAGGATGCGATAATCGTCAAGGGAAGCTGACATTTCTCTTTCTTAATAACTACCCTAACAGTGCTTGTGTTTGATAATGCAAAAACAAACATGTGCAAGACATACAAATCTCACCAGCATCGAGCTTCAATCCACGCTCGTCCCTGGAAATATTGACAGATATTTTGTCAAATGCTTCAGCACCCCAGGAATGAATGTTTTTCAGCTTCAAATATTCCGCCATAAGCGCAGCTATGTGTAACTGACAGCAAGCCGCCTATAAATGAGAAATAAAGTATTGTTAAAATAATTCTTCCAATTTAAATGAACATCTCGTAGTAAAACGAACTTCAGAGAAGTTTCCGTCTCGTGCATGATTTCTGGCCATCGTTTCCAACCAAGTATGTCTGAGTTCAGGTGTGCTGGCGTATGAATTTGCTAAACTGTGCTGCAAGTCCACCAGCATTTCTGGATCGTTATTGTGCTCTCTCATCTGTGCTGTAGCCATTAATACTGTTCTGATTCTCTTATTGAGATCCTTCACCTCGACCGGAAAGCCTGTCCCTTTCATAACCTTGTCAGAAGATGCGTAACTATTTATCAGTGATAAGGATTCTTGAAAACGCGAATTGTTCAGTCCGATAACGTTTCCCAGCATTTGGGATACAGATATTATCACCTGAGAAGATATACACGATGATTTAGAGATTCTACAAGATAATACTGTAAACTTATTAATTGACGTACTGTTTTACTCACTTGCAAATGCACTCTTGTCAATCCTTTTCTACTGGTGAATTCAAAGTTACTTCTCATAAGCAAATATAAGAGAGCGCACGATTCCTGCCTGATAGAACTCAGCTTACTGTTACAGCAGCGCAATAACTCGTAACAGAGACGACCGCAAAGTACCGCATTGCCTGGGATGAAAAAGAGAAGACCTTGCTGTACAGTGAATTCTATAGGCTGTTGCAAAATTAATAACGAGTTCACGCTTATAAAGATCTATTGTTCCTTATTTCCGCTGATTATCTACTGTCATTTACTGACAATAGAGCTCGTTCGCAGAGAAACTGTCGTTTATATAATAGGTGTTTAAAAACAATATAATTCGCTAAGAATACGAGTACAGGTATTTTACGTTAGGTGCAATACCTACCTTGGAACAAGGCTATGGAGTAATTATTTAAGAAAGCTCGAAGACCGGCGAAGACATGCCGGAACAACGTTTCAGATTGTCCAAGTTGAAGGAACGACAAATAAATGTCAAAGAGCTTTTGCATAACTGGATTGTCCCCGTCACCAGCTAGAAGTGCATCCTAAGAAATGCAAGAAAGCTTTCAGTAAATTTATTATATGATAACGTACAAGGTACCAGCAGAGTTGGAAGGAGATATACCTTAAAGTGAATGCAAAATAATCCCAAGCAATCCAATGCAATAAGACCGACTTCAGTTGTCATATTAGCATCTAAAATAGCCTGATAAACTTTTCCACTGTCATTTTCCACTAAGTTCTCTCGCGCTGCGGTATTGTGTGGCTGTAAAGTGCCAGTGGCAGGACTGTCGGTTGAGAAATCTGGTGGTGCCATTCTGGCAGGTAATGTCATAGCCTTGACAGTTCTGGGTTTGCCAGAAGAATTAACAGCGTTAGCTGCTATTTGTCTCTTACCAATATATTTGAAATGATGAAGACTCATTCTATATTAAGAAGGAAGAAGAAAAAATAAATGACTATTATGAGAACTGTAATAAAAAGAAATCTTCAAGAATTTCCGTAGTAGCTACTCACTCAATGACAGTGAAGAATCTAAGAAGCTCAGTGTCACTGCACTGTTGCCACCAGGCAATGATCTGATGATCACCCAGATGCTTCATAACAAACAGGAAGCAAAGTAAAAGATCCTTGACTTCCGATGGCTGAAGCTTGTCACATCTTGATGACGTTTGAGTTACGCTCATTGATCTGGAATGACTTTTTCGCTCGCCAGTCCCATTTTCGAGAGTTTCACGTACAATAGCCGTTTCCTGAGATATATTTGACTGAGAGGCACTAGACATTGTTGAGGTATCCGACTCAATACTGGTGCATGAATATCCATTAACTAGACCCTGGCCAGCAATTGCTGCGAAGTACGTAGAATCTCGAAGGTGCATTGAAGCTCTTATGGGAGATTGCGTATCCAAATGAAGTGTAAACCTGATGTAAAAATTGTAATTAAAAAACAATTCCCCTAAGTCCATTTTTACATGAATTACCTATGTAATGATTTTGGTGTTCCTGCACTAGCTGTACTACTTGTAGCTGTGTCTTTGCTGGCCAGGAAGGAACTGCTGGTAGACATTCTATGTGAAGTATTCTGTTTAGAATCTGCTTTAACGCCATCGTGGACTGATTGTAAACGATGTAGATTTTCCAAGACTATTCCCAGCCAGGGTATGTAGATCGAGGCTATTCTACTCAATTGACCCTAAATCATCCAGATATTTACACTAGTACAACTTCAGGTCGATTCGTAACGAATAACAGAATAGATAATATACCTTATTTTGATATCTGTCATCCAGCTCGTGTTTTGCCATTAAATCCCTTAATGTAGCCACTGCGACTTTTCGAATTTGTACAATCTCATTTAAAGACATTTTTACTTCTTGAAGTAACAGTCCCACCAAAAAGTGATGCTTACAAAATTCTTCTGATAGACAATATTCGTTCATCAGATCTGCAATAGATAGAAAATACATATACATATATTAACACAAAATTATGTCTAACATTGCTCGAGGTGCTGCAGTCAAAATGGACGTGTGAACATAGAAAAATTGATATTGACCAGAAATGCTGTGATAATAAACTGCGAGGAATAAGGTATTATGAGTGAATTCTAATTTCTAATAATACTAAATTCTCAGCTATTTCGTATCTAATATTAATCACTTTAATGAAAGGTGGATTGTGCGCTTACTCCCACTCACTATGGCTACATGAAAAAACCACAATAAAGACGGGAGCGTATGAACGTGGCACGTACCATCGCAATCCGTCTCTCGCTCTGTATCTTCGAAGCCAGGCATAAAATGATTATATTACAAATGTACAGATAACGTGTGCAATTTGAGAAACAGATTGACTTACCACGCGTGGTGATACGAGACTGCATCATTGGTAGATTGAAAGAGACGTAATGCTCGTGAGAACAGATTATTTGTAGAAAAGTAAACTTGAAGTCATGAAGAGTGCGCTGATCGCCAGGTGAAAAGTTGTCCATGTAAGAGTTAATCAATCTAAAGACAAAACCACGGTCCATGAAAGTAAGGCATCTTCTCAGAAAATGAGCAAGACTCTTGTTTAGCTCGTGCGTCTCTACTGGCATCTCTTTGTACTTGTTCATAAGGTACGGTGTTATCACTTCTAAGAGATTTTCTATTTTACTGTGATACTCCTTGGAGAATCGTTCGTTCCTGTGCATCTGTGATACAGAATGAATTGGAGCATGAAAAAAGAAAGATTAATTTTAATATACAATCCTAAGATAGCAGTGAGAATCGAAGTTACCTTTATTCTACTGGTAGTCAGTAGATGCTGCGCCATACTTTTTACCATGATTTCAAAGAAGAAGCTGGAATGATGCATGAATTTATTCACCACCAAGAAGTCCGTGTTACTTGGCTGAAGTAGAGTTGGCAGATGTCTTCCCAATTGCTCGTGCACTGTAGGATGTCCATTTCCCTTGGACGGTGAAACGAAGACAAACTGTAAAGTATCAATGAAAATATTTTATATAATATATTCAGTATTAATTGAAGGAATTATTAATTTTTGTTCGCATCCTTTAGTACCTTCACATATGCCTGAAGGATTTCCTTGCGTCCAGCCTCGTGTACCATATTTATCATGTGTATCAATACTCTGATAATATAAAGACCGACTTCCTCGCTACTCGTAACTATAAGTAACGTGAACAGTTGATTTAAAATCGTTGGCAAGAATGTAATGGCTGTTACTAGCTGTATAGCATGAGCAGCCTTGAGAATCTTGCAGGTTTCAGAATCGGATGGCATCGCCGATGGTTTTGTCTCCAGAATTCTCTCAGCATGAGCGAACAGATTGTGTAGATGAGGATCGCGGGTGAAGACCGTGGAAATTAATTGATAGCCGACTGCGAATATCGGTCGCTGGGAATCTATCCAGGTGATATCCGGTCCAGCATTCTAAGGGACGAAAATCTAATTAAACCACGATCAGAAGGTCAGAGTGCCATTTTCAATATCCTGGCAGAAATAGAAATAAGCTTACCAAAGAAAGATTGATGAAATTTATTAAAACAAAAAAAGGTAAACTCACATAATTTAACACGAAATGAACTTACTGAAAGTAAAATGTCAATTTTCAGTTTTTACTGGCAAATAAGAGACTTCCCTATGAAACTACTTTCGGAGTATTATTACCTTTAAAATTTTTAAAAGGTTCTGCAGCAATGGATATTGAAATATGGTTCAGATAAACGTGTATAGACAAAACTCCTTCTCGTGCATGTATTATAAAAAGCATTAATGTCACCCAAAAAGCAAAAAACCCGCACAGTGGAGAAAAAAACATATTTCGAAAATGCACACCAAAAAGCACCTCCACAATAAATAGTTAACTCACATATCCGACGATCGATTAAAGTCGATGAATAAGTTCAAAAATACACACTCTCCATGCCTGCATCCGAAAAACCGTTTGCGCACACGTTAAGTGCCCGCAGCTGTAAGGCCTACGCTTTATTCCACACAATCCGTCAAATAGCATCGATTAGAATTAAAGCTGATTAAAAAAAAAGAAAAGAAATAGGCAAAAACCGTGACATGCGCACAGTATCGTTCCTACGACACTGTATTACGTGAATGTTACAAAGTTTGTTTGTTATGTAGTGCCAAAATGAAAGTGGTGAATCGATGCAATTGTAACGGGTTACAAGGCATAAAGCAAATGCCTTAAAACAAAGGTATATTAATGAGTGTATGAATAGCATGATCTTACTCTTACCCCTTTTCCCAGGCCAAGGGGTTGAATGGCAAGGTATCCTGGTGGTAAGTGCGTTGCCACAGGCAACACTTGAACGTTCGCATCCACATCCACGTTTAGCCTGCTCAATTAAGCACATTAAATGCTAACAAAATATACTAGACAAGTGTACTTCTTGAATAGTAACCTATAATATTGCTCGACGTCACAGACAATGATCTTACGTTATACTAAAGCTCGATAATAGACTGGCTAGTATATAAATGAGATAAACATTCAGATACAGGACGGATCACGTGCTGACGGACCGAAAAAGCTTCTTAATATTTATAAGACACTGTGTACCTTTGTGCAATCGAGACAGTTTATTTTGTTGCTGTTAAATCTTTTTCATGGTATCAACGTCAACTGGGAACTTGGCCAATTCGTTGAATTTAATTTAAACAACTCACCGGCCTTTGTGCAAGAGCGGTGCCCATGCGTAACCGACGCAATTTTCCACGCCGTTTTCTTTCTTTTTGTTCATGTCACAACTTATGTGGTAAAACGAAAACAAGAGATGGTGCTTGGAGTGTAGCTTTGTAGGTAATCTCATTTTTATCTCCTCGTACCAAGAGGGCACTGCGTTATGGTGCAAAACGGCACACGATGCTCTCAGACACAGAAGCGGTGAACCGGGTTTCCCGTATATGCACTGTGAAAAAAGGACTCACACTGTAGATAAATCTTTGGAGGATTAGGATACCTGAAGATGACGTTCAACCAACCCTCAACGGTTTAGCATTCTCGTCGTCGTCGTCACGCAGCTCTACTATGCAGGCGATGTTCCTGGCTCTGGTGAATATCTTCTGGGTATCAAAGCACAGTGTTTGAGGATAGACGTAAAGATGATTTACGTAGGTCGTGTAAGGATGAACCTCCCTTTCGGATGAACCTTCGAATTCTGCTATTTCTAAGGTTGGTTCGGATGTAGGTGGTATTGGGAATGGTTTCAGTGGCGCCAGGGCTGTCGTTAAGGTATCTGAAAGTATAAAAATGTTAATTTGTTTTACTATGAATAACAAAGTGATATTTACGGTTTACATGAAGTTTTTATATTTACTTTCAGGAATGTCCGTCACTAGATCAATTTTCAATTTCAACCATCCTGGTATCACAGTTAATTTACTTAATTTCTCTGGTCTGTAAGTTTAAATGATAAGAGTGTTATTTGCATGTATCGTAATGATACTTTCTTACTGTTAAAACGTACTTTCTGTACTCGGTGAGAAGTTTAAGTAATTCATCATCCCTTATTTTATTCCCTTCTTGTCTGTATATAGCAGGAAAATCAGAGGACGTATCTAGCTCGTTACTGTACAATCGAAATAGAGGCCTTGCGGCCCAAGCGAAAGGCATTCTATAATTTCCCAGTCTAAAATTGATTAATTAAATTAGAAATCTATCAAAACAATAAGACTCCATAGATTATTCTTACCTTTGGCAGCAGGCTCTGACTTGTTTGTGTACCTTCAGGCCAAGACGTGGATCCTTCGTAGCTCTTAAATAAGGCTCGGAAGTCTGACAAATGCTACCTTGTAAAATTTTATCTATCCTCACCACAAGAAATATGTCAGGATGAGGATTACTAATACTGAGTATAGCCTGGAACAAAATATTAAGAAAAAAGAACTAGTAATACACCTCGATTAAAATAAATAATCAAAATCATACCTGTTTGGGATACATAATCCATTCTTGTGCTATATTCTTTAAATCGTCTGGTAACTTAATACTCTCCTGATTTTCGCTCATAACACCCGCGGGACTTAACTCCTGGACCACGTCGCGCACAGCCTCATGATTAATATCAAAATGAAAATTTTCAGTAAGTTTTCTGCCGTGTCTAGCATCGAATAAACAGAGACTCGTATGATATGGCTCGACTTGACAAAGTGCTTCCTTTTCATCTATAGGAGCTTGGAGTCTAAACTTGAGACTTTCGCACTTGACAAAAATCCTCTGACCAAATTGTTCCTTGTATGGATCTACACTAGATTCGCTGGAATTTCCTACAGGCGTTTTCACGTGAGATATATGTGGATACATGCTAAACAAACGTTTCCTATTCTCTCTCCTAGACAACGCTATACTGGTATCAGTTTCTCTGGAGTACTTTATCAATTGAGGATTCATGCTCTGCTCCAGTCCTTTCAAAGTTCCATAAACCTATTTAAAAAGAATAATTATTTTAAATACAATTATAAAATACAGTTATTAATAGTCCACTGTATCACACACCTGCATAGGCTGTGGTGACGGGGGTGGAGTATTGCATGTTCTTTCTAAGGACGCAGCACGCTTTTCTTCTTGCTGCTTGTAATGTTGTAATACTGAACTTAACTTCAATAACCAATCCTGCAAATCTGTTTCATTATCCGCTGCTAATGTATATGACTTGTGGGTGCCGCTCATACGCAATTCAAAGCAGTAACGACCGCGTTTCGGATTTCTTATGACTTCGGTACAGAAGTCCATTACTATTGTTAACTTAGCCTCGCCTTTTTTCTCATCTTTAAACAGTTCCAGGATATAGGTGCCATCGACTTCTTGTCGTAGATAACAGAAGCGTCTTTTAAAGGACTTTGAACCAATATGTACAAACATCCGATCACTGCTCCCAATCTCCGGACCCTTCATTAGATATCCTTGCTTAGTTATTCCATCGCTCTTTGTGAGATCCTGTGAAAATAAATGATAACCAATTACAGTTATCATGGCGAAGATACTTCTCAGGGTACTTCACTATATAAAATGTCTAAATAAAAAGAAACTCGACGAGTGCCTCTGTTATTAAGAAACCAAATGGTGCTTTGATATGGGAATTAATGATTAAAGAACTACGTCGATTAAACTAGAATGATACACGACGATGACAGGATAATGAATATTATTTAATCGAATAGATTCACTGATGTTAATCATGTGCAGGATATGATTTGTCATTATAAAAAAACACAGACGATGTTTTTTAATGTCTAACCATTCTCACTGGTTTGCACATGCGGCCTGCTAAATAGTGCCACAACTAAAAAGACGAATGTGAATCATTAGTCATTTTAATTAATTCTTATTCGTTAATTATACAATAAATGTCATTTACTTTATTTACCTCATCAACTTGATCGACTTCCGTATCGATTTCGTAAACTTCATCCCTCAGTTCATCTGCTTTTGCTATCCTATAAAATGACATGAGTAAAATTAAAAATCTAACTATAAACATAGTAACAGCTTAATGTGCTGCATTCATTAATATGTAACGCATTGCAGTTCCGTCTCACGAAGACAATTTAAAAAGTTTCTATGCAAGAAGATGACTCTTAGCACCTTCTACACATATTTCTTATATAGTCCTAGGAACGAAATTTAAAAAATATCATACATTATGAATCTTCACGTATTCTCGTATCTACCAGTCGGACATACGGTGAAAGAGTAAAGGTGACTTTTTATGGAAAAATATAAGTAAAACTGGTTACGTGGAATTCAGTAAAGTCGTCAGGCCACTTGTACACCTGGTATGCGCAGCTTATAAGGGGGAAAAAAAACGGAGAAACGACAATGCATACATTAGGAGCGAGTATCGCATTGCAAGTCAATTGGCAATTGTCGCCTCATTCGGCCTTGAAATAATCTTAAGATTATAAAATTATTATCTATTCTTATTTAATTAGGGTACCCAGAAATAATCGTACACTCTCTTATTATTGAATTCTAAAGAATAAGAACAATTTTCTTAATAGATTCATCCTGTTGGCTCGAACCATAAAAGTACATTTATGACCAGCTTGCCAATGGAGTGGCACTGAGAAATGCCAATTTAAATAGCCATTTACGGTATCTCTAATTTAATGGATTACCAAACGTACTTAGGCAGGTCAAGGTAGGTCCCACTGTAGGCTGTATATTTGTAATGTACCAGATTCCAATTTGATGCGTAACTGCGTAGACATTCCTTTGTCAGGAGACTCTCCCCACCATCAGTCATTTCCGAAACATTTTGAACCGTAGGTACCACCGTGCGATACCGTCTGGGCAGGACCACTTGCTAAATGCCAAAGAAACATTTCATCAGTTCGTAGCAGTGCTGCATTTGTAGAGTTAATGGCTATCTCGTGTAACTTTTTATATTCTTTAACGAAAATACTTTTATGAAAATGTGTAGCTTTCAATGTTATATCAGTGATTTATACAAGAATCATATCAGTAGACTGCGTGGGAGCTACTAGTAGGTCTTATCAGTTTCAAGGATGCCGGATGTTGTATGTGTTACGCTACGACGGTAGAAATTTAAAGGAACGAGGTCATGAAAAATGTATACTCCGTAGTAACACTTTGAGAACGAAACATTTCTTTTGAAATCTACTCTTCGATATAAATAAAATCTTTATGGGTTCTGTCCAGTCTTTTACAGTGGAGCCTTTTTTGTCACTCTGCGCTTGGTGATCTCATTGAAATACATACTGCATTTTACCAGGAAATCTTATCTTTATCAGTAATTATATTTTGCATGCTCCGTAAGATAAGAACGATCAATGTAGTCACTTACCGAAACATCATCCTGTGGATACAGTAAGAGTTCCCTCTGTGGATCATTTTGTAAAAGAGTTTTATTCTTCAAAACAAAACTCTCAAAATCTATTGGATCCACTAGGTGTGGTTTGCTCTGAAACAAATTAATAGTCTCCTATGATTACATAGATAAAAAGAGTACTCTTAAAGATGAAAATTAGAAAAGATTCAACTTAATGATCCGTGTATAATTTAATCTGTTCAGATTGATTGCATAATAAAAACTATTCTTGAGAAGTAACAAAAATAGAATATTGCAACATAGAGATAGGACCAATGTATTGATCTCTAGTCAAAAACATAAACAACCTGTCAAACAGCAAACTAAAGCAATATAAAATAAATACATGAAGAACTATTAATAAATTCCTTCGAAAACAAAATTTCTGTTAGTGGAAAACTACAAAAATAATATAAATTCTTCGAAATAACAGAATAAAGATTACAGTTATTCAGATTCTGCTCGATAAAGAACATTCATTACATAAACTACTTAGCAACAGCTAAAAATCTATTAGAACACAAAATATAAAAATAATAAAATAAAGAAAAAGAATTTTTTCATACAATTTTATAAACGATAAGCAAATTTAAGATATTGTTAAGAAATTGTACAGTGACGATAAGACAGTATCCTACGGAATAGAAACAGATGCCGGTCAGTACATTGCGTAGTAGGTTCCAGTAATTATTGCATAATTATCCTTCATAGCAGTACCGAAAATAACCCAGGACATGTCTGAATCTATACATATACAATCCTATAGAATATACAAGAGCGTGTGTCAGTGGTTCCTACCTGGACTGTGCTCTCACGAACCACCTGAGACACGGTTTCCCGGAGTTGTGCAGCCATGCCCGGTTTACCCAGGCCCCGGGTGAACTTTCTTTCGCTCATCTTTCACGATGACACCGTAGTCTCATCACCGTTTAGGACATAAAACCAATGGAAACATCACGCGCACCCACGGCATTCCAGTAGCTGTTTGGCTGCCATGTTTCTCTGGCGTCTCCTACCACGTCGTAACACCTGATAGTTTCCCATCGGGTAGTTTTCAAATTTCTGCTAAACAGATCATTGCACTTTTGCTTTGCAATCCTGAATAAAAGAACGTCAATATTTCACTTCGTTCAATAGTTTTAATAGAAATTTAGTATATCATAAGAAAAAAGTACAGGTACTTTACGTAAAGCGATACGAATGCTACTGTAAATATATTGTAAATATAGAGTGCCGCTAATTTAGATTTTTATCTTATATTACTCTGGAATGTTTTTAAAAAAAAAAACCAAAGAGCCGCCAATGTATTTAAATATGACTAACCTTCTCCGATAACCAATCAGAGAACGTAGCTTGAATTAGTATGAAGAGGTTATACAATTTTACGCGTGGAGTAGGGAGATTAAGCCGTGAGTTCAGACAATTGGACTAGGTGAACAGCAACGATTATACTTGTGTATGGTCGCGGTACTTGGAGACGTGAAAAATGTTCTAATCTAGCCTTTTGGAGTCCAAAAATAGGAATTTTTATCGTTGTAATTACTGTTAATAGATAAACAAGTGCTGTATGAACTTAAGCGAAATCATCATTGGCATTTAATGTGACGTTGCACAGGATTCGTTGCGTAGTTCAAGTTTCAAGGTATCGGAGGATTTTTTGCTTATTTTCGTCTGCGGCGAAATTGGCCTTTGGAGGATCCTGACTAGGCGAATACTTTTAGGATATTATGGAAGACGAACTTGAAGATAGAGTCCTCTATCAGGTGAATATGTATAGGATAAATATAATTTTTATTGCATTAGTATTAATTAAATTACCACTATAAAACTGAAGCGCAATAGATATTGGACAGTACCTTTCCGGTCGGCTCCAAAATGGAGTAATAGGATATCCAAAAACAAAACTCGCAGTAACAGAATTTTGCGAACAATACTATAGTTATGATTCATTTAGATTAATAAAAGTACTAATATTTAATGTATGAAAAAACATACCTCATTGTATCATTTGAATATAATTAAATTAGTTTTCTCAGTCAAAAAAAATGCTATTAATTATTTCTACTGTAAGAAGTCTTATTAAAGATTATACATCTTTTTCCATATAATGTATATTATTATAACTCAATATTTACTTCTGTATTTTCTCTGTTATTAAAAGACATACGTATCACACATGAAGCTGATGTCAAAGTTTGCCGTGGGGATACCCACCGGCCTAAATGCTGGGGTGAACACGCCGTTGGGTTATTTTTGGCGATTGATACGAGCGTATGCGCTGAAGCCTGAGGTGTTGGTGTGCGGCGCAGTACTAGTTGTAATGCTAGTCTACCTTCAAGCTGTTGACGTTTGGAGTAGGACACTTCTTGGAAGAATTCAGTATACCCTTGGACGATCCACTTCTAAGGTATAAAAGACATCACAGCTATTTCATCTTGATGGACGGTATCATTTCTAAACGTTCATCCACTTTACGATACGCAAGCATAGTGCTTGCATATCTTTTAAAACCAAGACTGCTCTTGGCAGCCATCGTAAGTCATTAAAACATTTAAAAAATACTTGTTGCGAGTCAGGCATCATTGACCTAGATTCCTTAGACGAAAAAGAAATAGAAGAAACTGGTAATGTTATTCTGGCCTTGTCATAGGTATCCAAACTGCAACTTCTAAGTAACGGTGAAAAGCTGAGCTGGGAACTGAAAGAGGGCTATGTAGCCGCTTATGCTGTTCAGGGCCATAGAGCGCGCATGGAAGATCGTTTTGTAGTAAATGATGACATTAACAACACAGGAGTCTCTTTGTTTGCCGTATTCGACGGCCACGGTGGCGAGGTAAAGGATTCACTACGAGTCTCAATATATTTTAACTTACTTCAGGAATGTTTACCGAACAAATTTCAAAATCATAAAAGACTTATTCACATTGGAGCGACGCGGTTTCGCTAATGACATTAAAGATGCGATCAGAGCGTTAAAAAATCATTAACTGTATAGTATAAGGATGCAGTGAAAAATGTGGAAATACAGAAAACAGATAAAAATGACGTACGACGTCTAATAATCGCTATTTATCAAGTTATTAATAATAATTCTCTGCATTTATACACAACTGTATCCACGCAATTTCATTCAAACATTACATAACAAAAAAGAAATGAAATTACGTATTCTCATTAAACGAATATTAATGTGCTTCTACAGTTTGCAGCTAACTATGCGCGCGACAAGCTTATCCCGAATATTAATAAAAAGGTCATCGAATTGAAAGCTATGATAGCCGGCAGACCGACAAATTCTAAGCGAGACGAGACGGAAACGAATGATAATGATACGAAGAAGGATGAAAAGACAGATGGAATTTCCATCGAGCGTAAAAAATCATTTCGCAAAACTATGAGCACGTCGCAGACCGACGAGTGTACAAAAAAGAGTGTCGGTGTCACAGATCCGGAATTGCTACGAAAATTAGATCAATTATTACCAATTACCAGAGAGGTGCGTTTGCTTAATGAGTTAATTAATTAAAATAAATATATCCGTACGTAGACAGAATATCGTAACTCTTCTTGTATTATAGGTAAGACCTACCAAACCTGGAGATAAACCACCGCCAAAGGTAGACACTGCCAGTTACCTGGATGGGGATAAGATCAACTACGCTAGATTGCTAACCGACGAAGTCCTGGCAGTCGACAGGCTCCTCGTGGAAGCTGCAAAGAAAAATATGGACGTTGCCGGTAATTATTAAACTTTATTGTTGCTATTGATCAAAATGAAAAGAAGGTTCTACTCTTAAATTGGATTTTCTGGATTTTCAATGTTTTGCGACTCATTATTTACTCTGTACAAATTTTTATCATTAAGTAAACAAATAAATGAATTTCAGGTACCACTGCACTGATAGCACTTTTGGAGGGTAATAAATTAATTGTGGCCAATGTTGGCGATTCGCGTGGAGTTATGTGCGACGGCAAGGGTACTGCAATACCATTGTCCTTCGACCATAAACCCCAACAGGTAGATACACAGTAAATAATACTTACACAAAAAGTAATAGTAAGTCGTTAGAAATATTATTGAATTTAATAAATAAATAAATCCTATTCTATATCTAGCAAAGGGAAAAGAAACGAATAAGGGAAGCTGGCGGACATGTCACATTCAATGGGGTATGGAGAGTTGCCGGCATTCTTGCCACTTCTCGAGCTCTTGGAGATTATCCTTTGAAGGATAAGAAATTAGTCATAGCTGATCCGGATATTCTGACGTTCGACCTGGACGATCATAATCCTATGTTCCTGGTGTTGGCCTCCGACGGACTCTGGGACACCTTCTCCAACGAGGAAGCTATTGCTTTTATTAAGGAACGCATCGGTGAACCACATTATGGAGCTAAGAGTATTACCTTGCAAAGTTATTACAGGTACGTTTTACTTTCTGGCTAAGATTTTAACGATTGAAGTTAAATGAATATTTTTGAAAAAAAATCAACATTCTATTGCAGAGGATCTCTGGATAACATTACAGTCGTTGTGATAAATCTCAAAGATCGCAAGTATAACGTATCAGAGAACAACAAAAGCGTTTAAGCCAATTTCCGTATTTTATTGTCATACTACAACTGTTGTACGATCATCTTTGTATTTCCTTGCAGAGATCTAGTCACGTGGGGATTTTAATGAATAACTCTTTGTTCTTTTTTTTGTTTCATCTTGTTTATAGCCATTGGATCATATGCTCCGCGGCATTGGAAATTCTATAGGAATCTCTTTTTCTTTTTCCGTTGAGAAACCATATATTTTGGGAATAGAAAAGGAAGAGACTGAGAACAGCTCTTTCTAATTATTTATCGTCGATCGCAATACACATGCGCGAATTTGGTCTCAAGACTGGAACAGATGAGATCTGTTTTCAAATCAAAGTAATTTCGTATACGAGAATGTGAAAAACAAATGAAAACTCACTTCCGAGCTAGTTCAATTTCCTATTTAATATAATTAACGCTCAATTAGCTAGCGAGGCTGACTGACGAGAATTAAACAATTTTTAAAACTACCTTCCAATGTCCAAATAAAAGAAAGCCTTCAGCTAACGATGGCTTTTCTAACGAAGCGATTCTCAATGATTTCGGCTAATCATCAAGTACGATATTAATAGAAGCGCGTTACAGTAGACGAGCTAGCAGCTATTTGTCATCCTTAAGAATTACTTGGAGTAATAGAATGTTGCAGTATGGAAGATGATTATTAAACGAATCCGTTTAATTATTACGATTAGCGTATCTATATATATAAAAATCTATTTGCATCTCTTTGAACATACGAAAGATTTGTCTTGTCTAGGAAAGATTGATATCTCTGCTTTTACGTATGCAAAACGTGCGATGACAATAGATTCGTTGCACGTTCGTATACATGGTCCATATATTCTATGGAAAATTCTATGTAAACGTATGCATATCTTTTCTTTTTTCTTCACGATATCTTATGATACCAATATTACAGGTCTTTTCAAAGTTTTCCCTTTCGCGTACCACACAAGCTTATTCCATTTTTCAAACAGAAAAAAAAAAACAGTGTACAATTAATTAACACCATTTCTTAAAAGACAATCCTTTATTGTATTCAACGTTAAATCTTTTTTTATTGTCTTCTGTTACTTTTACCTTACGTTCTATACTTTTTTTAATTAAACAAATATTATTCTTCAGACATTCGTGTTTAAGTTTGCTGGAAGCAAGTCATATTCGCTTGTTGTTGTTGTTGTTGTTTGTTTAGTCACAGTAGGTTTCTAAGTTTAGAATGTTAGGTGCAACTTTTAAGTTCCTACGGAGTTTACAGGAAACATGCAAAGAAAGAAAGAGAGAGAAAAGAACGTTGATTATATAGAGAGAGAGAGAGAGAGAGAAAGAGAGGGAAAAATTCTTGTCAAATGTTATTATAATTATTTGATTACGAGCATTGTTGATCTTTATGTTTTTATATGGTAGTACAAGAGTATTGCTGTTGATTGTTTTTTTTTTCTTATTTTATTCTTTTGCTATCATTCTCGGTGCAGCTCTGTGATTAGTTTAGCTTTTTAGAGAAGGGAAAAGAAAAAGATCAGCAGAGGTTTTTTTGTTTTGTATGAAAATATTCCATATTCCTGTGTTAATGAACATTTCAATTATTGCTGGCTGACGCTACTCCATTTTCTTGGTAAAAGAACAAGAAGGAGATATTCAATTCGGATGTTTTACTCTTTATGATTAACGGGTATAGTAACTCGATATCTTTTTCAATCTAATAATCCTGTTTTTAACGATTGGTCTCTATGGCTATTAACGACTAAACTCTAATTATCAGATATATGTATTTTGATTAGCGATGTAACGAGCTGATTCTTTAAAAAAAAAAAAATTATTAAAATTGATTGCGTCCTAAGCATAGAATACCTCGTGGTGGCCATCGAGGAATATTTACGATGATAAGAGAACAAAGAGAAACATATGAAAAGGAATATTCAAGACCTGATAAAGCATGGAATTCGTAAAACATATCAAAGATTGATAAAACGAAAAAGCTTTCATTAATAATTCTAATTGCCTTATAAATTATGAGACGCTTTTTGTGCCGTCCAATTGGATGGAGGCTCAATTAACTATTTTTTCACATAAATTAATTGATCGCCATGAACAAGATCGTTCGAATGAATTTAATTGCGATTAGCTACGTTTAAAAAAAAATTATTATTATCCGACAAAGTGAAAAAGAAGGATAACGATACCGATTGCTGCAAAAGAAAATTGTTTAAAGGGGGAAACAAAAAAAAATCGAAAACGAGACACACGGTATTGCCTGTGCCAAATATTAATTTTTAATTCGATGACAAGAGGAATGACTAAAAAATAATTATATTAATTAAGTCAGAAATCTGACGTGATCGGAGACGAAAAAAAAAGTCGATGAAAAATGTTGTAACGACGTTCGAAATATTGTCTAAAATATCGAAAAAGATTGTTGCGCAACTAGAATAAAATTGCCGAATACCTTTGTTATACATATAATATGCATCGAGTACATTGTATTTTTTCTAATACTACGAACCGTGAATGCAGTTACTGACAACTGCAGTTTCTTACCAGAATGGAGAAGAAGTGAAGAACAAGAGAAGAAGGTTCGCTTGTGTTTTTTAATATAGTATATTTGGTAGAATCTTGTAGTCGATGATCGTGACAAGAAGACGAAGAAGCTCACATTGATATCTATTTGGAATGCGTTGCTCACTTACGTGTATTCGGTGTATGTATATTGTTGTAAAGTTGTAAGAAAAGAAAAGAAAAAAAAATACCATCGATGTTGTAAACGCAATTTTTGGAATTCAAAGAATTTCAATTCGCCGTGGCATTGCCTGCCAGATCAATAAATATATTTATTTTTAAATCGCCCAGAAAAATTGTCTCCTATTATATTCATTCTAACAACGCACTAGAAACAGTGTTTCAAAATTTACTGCAAGCTGCTGCGAACATCCTTGCTTCGTTGTTGGATACATGACAAACAAACAGGTAGAATGATGTACGCAGCACTCCGAATAAAATTTGAAACACAGCCAAGAATCAATTAGCAATTGAGTACAAGATTTGAATTATGCTGGTTTTGATTTTATTTTACAAAAATGACAAGTACAGAAAGTTTTATTGGACAACCAGATGATTCTATTTCAATGCGCAGCAAATGTGGTTGTGACAATGTTTTGAATAGGAGTATTTATATTTCCAATGACGTATTAATTTGATTCATCGGAAGGAACAGTAATCTGTGTATTATGCTTATGCGTCTGCTCTTTTATACGCATTAATTTTAATCGCTTTTCTCGGTTCTTAATGATTTTACAAAATATTTATCAGGTATAGAAATTTATATTATGCAAAACAGTCATCCAGAAAGCCAACAACTCCCGCACGTCAGACCATCGATTAGAGTGAGTCATATTATTCAAAGTTGCCAAAGCAAACATATTGTCAAATAAAATTGCCCAATAAAAACAGTTGGCAGTTCACTCTGTCACTTCACACATTGTCCAATTCAGAGCTGCTTGTGACACTTTTGTTATATAACAATAGCAAATACAGTTTTACGCAGAATCGATCATTCTGGATGACAATACAGTAGCAAAAAACAGTTGCAGGTATAAACTCAAGACAATTATTAAGGATACCGATGAACAATATTATTCCTTAAATTTCAAAGAACAAATAAAATATAGGAATATCACTTATTCTTTGTGATATACATAATGATTTCCTTTTTTATCAGAGAGAATATACTTTGTTTTTCGTATTATTGTATTATCTGATATATTAGTTTCCTACGGAATAGGAAAAATCGAACGATAACTCAGCTTATGCGAGTAACAGAGTAAAAACGTGTATATATCTTATGTTATTAGAAACACAAGACAAATACTATACCGTCTTCGATCTCTGTATAACTTCATATACAAATTAGTGTCTTATAATTCTTTAGTAATATTTCAATGTCGTAGACTCCTTGCGTTTAAGAATAAGTGGTATTATGTCGGCTATATGCATTTATAATAGAATATTTACAAAGTTTAAATGGAGTACGCGTCTCTGTGTTAAGGTCTTACAAGAATTTTTCCGACCGGAAAAGAAAATTGAAGTATTTCCTTCGTATTGGATCAATTGGATTCTGTAAGGATTCCAAGGAATATCTGCACTGTTTGAATTCAAATGGATAACTGCTCATGGGATCTTTAAATTCATTAAGATGACAAAATTCAGTAGATGTATCAATCATTGAGAAAATTCACAAAGCACCACCGAAAAATATCGTGCTGACATTTCCTCGTTTGTAATAATCATTTTTATTCATTGTCTAGCTATTACTAACCTTAAGTTGAGTAAAATTCTTGTCGCAAAGATCACATAATTCCTTGTGAGGTTATCTTTAATAAATTCTTCACTTTTTCTTCGACTGATAATGCATGGACGTGATGATCAGGCGTCAGCATTGTGTTTATCAAGGATCAACTGTCAACCAAGCAGTTCAAAATCTTCGTCGGACGTATCATATTGACGATCCAGATGTTCGAATTCTAAAACTGTACGGATCAATCGATAAGTGTCTTCCATGGAGGATCATAAAAGTATCGATAGATACAATAACAGCTTACGAGTAGATGAAGCAGCTCCTAAAGCTTCTGTTGCGATATTCTCCACTGGAGACCAGGTTTGTCTTTCAGTACATAATTCAAAAAGTGGCTGTTTCTCAGGATCTATTAATTCCTCTTGCATCGATCTGCACAGAGACCTGAAATCCTTCTCCGTAGCACAAAAGAAACACTGCGAATACATCAGAGAATCATTAATGGTTTCTGCACTTGTAAAGAAGCCAAAGTTTGTACGTTTATATTAAAATTTTACTAACTAGAGCAACCGATGGATCCATGCCAGTTATAGGAATACGACTAGCAGTTTTGCAATGGTACGTGGCATCCATTTCTATTTCATTTTCTTCAATTTTTTGTTCGACATTACCAGATCTTTGCGTTGTGTGTGGATCCAAGAATATTACTTCGTCCCCTGAACAACGAACTTTCAGTTTACAATATTCAATTATATTTGGAACTAACTAAAGTAAAGGACATACCAACGGAACCAATAAAGTACAGTGCAAGATTCGGTTTTCCTCCTATGACTCCAAGTGATTGGGCTATTTGAAAGGACGTCTGAAATATATAATATTTTACGTAACTAATTCTTTCGTGAAATTTTCATTAAATTTGTTTCTTTTATTTTGTATCGATTGTTACTTTAAGGCCATTTATGTAGACGGGATTGATCTCGCTTAAACCAAGCCGTAGAGGTATGAGAAGTAGTAATGGTTTCCATTGACTGGGTGCCTTTAAAGGTTCTTCACCGTCGACCTCGACAGTCATTCCGCCTTCCACCTTACATTGTCTCACTGTAATTATTCCTCCTTACTGGCAGGTATTTATGGATAAAGGACGCATCGACAAGCCCAATGTTACTCACGAATATCATTGACGATTAACGTGTTATCGAGAGCGACGTGTATCGTTATTGAACTCCATTCATCATAGACAACTAATTTTCTGAAGAAAAAAAAGTCATTTGTTCAAGGCTAACCTCAAAGAACTGTCCTCCTATGTTCCTGATAATGACAATCTATTATTACATACTTTAAAACTTGTGCAACAGTATTGGGACCAAACCATTGGCCAACTTCCTTGCCTTCGGATGCTCCCATTAGAGCAATCTGATGAATTGAAAATGGCGCTGCTCTACGGTCCTCAAACCTGCTTAAAATTTTCAGATACGTACTGTCTTTTGTATCTGGTGTCCATTGCCAGTCTCTGCCTGTTTGAAAGAATTCCGGTAGCAGGTTTTTGTATGTGGCAAATCTGTATTTATATAATCATACCTAAGTGCAGGAAGATCAATGCCTGACCAAGGACCATTTGGCCACATCTTAACATACAGCCCCATCCTTTGTCCGAGGTAAACGTGGAGCCGAAACCACCTATTGGAACAAAACCTTTGCGATACGTGAACCACAGTTTAGATTGTATGTCGCTGCGAATGATGTCAAGTTCTGAAATAGAAGATAGTTCTTATCCAATCTAGAATACTAAGGTTAAGATATTGTTAACTGGAAACCTTTTATAGCGTTGTACTTCTTGCCAAGTATCCATACTGGTTCCTGTGTTTGCGGTATATCATCTGGCTCATCACCCACATTTTGCGTAAAAAGACTGTCCATTTTAACAACCTTGGTATATAAGAACTGTGGTGTGAAATTGATCAATGTGTCATTCGAAAGAAGCACGCTAGAACACTGTAAGCAGGAGACTTAAGAAACAAATGCCAGAATCGAAAGATCTAAAATACAAAGAAGCGATCCATTAAATTTATCAGATAAATTGTTGAAAAGATAGTCAATGAGGTACAAAAGATTCATCCCAGATGATCAATGTATGAAGAATAAAACACTTAATAATCATGAACTGTATTGGCACTTCCCTTAAAAAATAATTAGGATATTTAGGTTATAAAATTATCTGACTAAGTTTCGTTCCAGAATATTGGAAATTACGTAGAAACGTAATAAAAAAAATAACTCGTAAATGACTAAAGGTATTGAGGTTACACAGCAGAGTGTGGGAGCCACCTAAATCGCTTTCTTCACTGGGAAAATTATCTTCTTCGGATATTACTCACCTTCAATACGCTCGAAAACATTGGTCATCGCATCCCTGACAATGATCTCATTGTCCCCTTCGTCAGTAAAATTAGGACTACCATCCGAATATCCAAGAATGTCAACAACAAAATTATGACAGAAGTTCTCAGCTGACGAATGAATATGGCGCAGATACATATTCAATTTTCCAGATACCGTGTAATCGGTCGAGCTTTATTAAAGACACAAACCCGTTACCATGGACTGATCTTGCTGCGCGAACATTGGTGGAAGATAAATAGACACCAAGACATTATTCGCGTGTGATTCGCGATATTGGCGACGTACTGGCTATATTATCGTCGGAGTCAATTTGAGATATAAAATATGTGTCTTGTATCTGTATATTCGCAAACTATAGGCATACGTTAAATGTATTTCAACTCTCATTCGACTCCAGTGGAAATCGCCTCCTTTTTATTTCCTTTGGCATTATTTCTCCTACAGAATCAAGTATCAAATTTTTTCGTCGTTTTCGTCTTCTTGCTGTACGTTTCCTTCGTTCAACTCTAGGTGGCACTGACTGTAGCCAAACGAATAGATAATCATAAGGAATAAAAGTTAATGATAACTGAAACATTAATATTCGTGTTTGTGTATATTTATTGCAAACTAATCATTAAGTACATCCAACATTCAACTAATTGCTTAAGTTCCTTGTCTCCTTTAAATCTATTACAAAATATCCTTGGATTATTATCATTACTACTATTATAGATGTAATACATAATCCTAAGTATGATCCTTGTCACCCAAATCTATTTATTCGTCAATTTTCTTCTTTGTCTTTTCTGTTCAAGAACGTTTCACTATTATAAATAACTTTAATATGTCCCTCTAATCTAACAACGATAATTAAGTGTACTCGTTTCACGAGTAATTCGCCTGTCGCCAATCTTAAAGAAATCTTTAGTGATTTGGTGTTTACCAGCAACCCCATTTAATTCTATTGGTGTTAATTTATGTACATATATATGTCTACGTATGCATGCAGATATATACACACGTAAAGATACCATCTTCAAAAATGTCAAGTGTAAAAAAGAGATACGAAATGTAAAAAGGCACTAAGTTCGTTTATTACTGTTTGGCTCTGTAATACTTTTTTTTTTTTTATTTATCGTACCGATAACGAAAATTCAGTTGCGAGTGTCACGGTATTTGCCTAATGCAAGTTTTTTTTTCGAATTCGTCAAGTATCGAATATTATTTTAAGTACAGTTCTTCCATTATAAAAGATATTATTAAGGATTGCCGCTTTTTTTTTTTATCTATCACTGTCGAACTGTCGTACTTGTAATTGTTAATAACAAGATACTAATTGTTTATGAGTTTCGTTTTTAAGGCACTTTACCAAATATGATTTCTTCGCTTTTTTTTTTTGTTCTATACCAATACTCTTTCTCTTTTTAGTTTTAGTGCAATCCGATGTCCCGTTTCTTCGAATACTAATATATACTACGGTTACGCTGAGATATACTTAATACTTTTGTTTTTGTTATTTGTACAGTAATTTGTATATTAAGAGTGTTTGAAGTTTAAGTTGAAATTTATTCCGGAGAAAACATTAAATGGACTGGCAATAAAAGATCTCCCATTCGAAAATATAACGTCATCTATATACTATTTATAATTATGTTTCGTACTTGATTGACTTTACACGTTATTGCCGCGCGTACAGTATCATAAGACACATACCTAGTTATCCTTAAGTTTAAAGCACGTATAATTAACATCTGATACTAAATACTCTATGTCTATCTGTACCCCTATCTGTCGTTGTTATTATCTAATAAAATTATTAATCTGTGAGCAATTTTCAATTTTCTTATAATTGCCTTAAGTAATAGACATAGCGTACGTATCCTTGTTATTACTGTAACAGACGACATAGCCGAGTCATCAGTGCCATTTATTTTTTAATTCAAACATCCTTTCTAGAGAGTTTAATTTCCATGGTTATGATCGTGAGAGATTGAAATTTGAGATTTTTTAAAAGAAGCTTAACACTGTAAAAATAAATAGCACCAATCGCCCGGACTTCATTCGCGCGATACGTATTCGGAATATATAGCAAATAAACGATTAAATTTCTCAGACAAAATGATCGCGTCAATTTGACAGTAAACAGTAATCGATTAAATGCATAATAATCCAAACGTGCAATATTACTTGTGAGCATTCTTCAGTTACTAGCACTTACGAGGTGCGATTGTTCTTATGGTATATCATTCGAAAATACCTCTGTTCTGGACGTGTTTATGTCATGTCTTTTAGGCCTAACTCTCTCTCTCATTCTCTCTTTCATTTCGTAACGACATTTTTAAATGTGTAAATTTTCCTGATACCCTTCCACCTCGTTGTACATATTTCTTACCGGATTTCGGATCCCATTACCGACAAAGTTCCTGACAGTAGGAGCAATCTTGTTCGCTGGGATCCCATTAGCAAGATGAGCGACGCCATTTTGTAAAAGATGATTGACGCCATTAGCTGCACCATTTTGTAAAGTAACTGGAGCACCGTTAGCTATGGCATGTTTTCCATTGTTTACAATGCCATTAGCTATTTTAATGCTACTATTAGCAATTACACTCGTCGCTCCGTGATTCGTAGCTTCTTGAACTTTTTTCGATATCGAATCTATGCCGTTCGCCATAGTTTGGCCAATTTGGCCATTTTCTAAATTATCATGACCGTGATCTCCATGATGAATGCCATTGCCTCTCTCGTATACTCTGCCATTGCTATCGGCATGGATGTTACCGTTTCCGGTTAATTCGTTTGTATTCTTAGTGATATTCTTCTTAACGCCATTACGCTTCTCAGCGTGATTCAGGCCGTTTCCAATTTGCTTAACGTAGCCATTGTTAAGTCGCTGTGCATTATCATCACGATTATCAATCCTCTGGCCCCCGTTGATGTTACCGGGGGCCAACAAGTTTGGGTGGCTTTCATCCATGGCATTAGCCTTGTCTTCCTTTGCATCATCGCTTCCTTCAAATCTTGGACCCTGAGGATGAAGTTCCTCCTTGCGACGAGCTTGCTGCACATGTTGATACAGAGCTGCTGTAAATTCCTCTTGCACATTTGGAACGTCAGTGTCGCCATCGACCTTTGACAGATCAAAAGAATGTTACATTCGTGTTCCTTAAAACTAACCCTTTCTTTTGGACGACTATATGGAGCATTAAAAATACATACTATTGTAAGACGATTATCATTGTCTAATGTTTTCAGCATCGGAAGGGACATCTCACGAAAGAGCTCCAGCCTCTTCCTGAAGGCTGACACACTGTCGTCCAATCTTCCACGACCCAGTTGCAGTTTTGAGCAGTCCAATAGGAGTAACGGAGGTTCCTGACCGAACTGAAAAGAACGTTACGTCACAATGTAAATAAGTCTAGGTTAAAAAATGGGTAATGCATAATTCCAAGTATAAAAGGGTACCTTGTTCTTAAATTCTTGAACCTGATTAAGGTCCCTGGGAAAGCCATCGATAACAATCCCATCTGTATCCCGGTTAAGAAGCACCTGTTGCTCTACAACCTGCATCACAATGTCTTGTGGTACCATCTCACCGGAAACAATAGCATCGTTTACTGTTGGATTCGAGGATGCCATATTTCTTAAAAGGCCACCGATGCTAACGTGAACCCATCCTGGCAGATCGCGTACTGCCTGACTGCATAAGCTTCCTTTATTACTTCCAGGACCACCTTTAATGATATACAGTGTCAGGTTGGTTACCTATTTTCTACATTATTTTTTTTATTACTGTCATTTCAAACTTACCAATCACCCAAATAAATGACGGAATCCCCTTGCGGGGCTTGTCGGCAGTCTTTGAAGGTTTCATGTGGACCCCAGAAGACAAGGGTGGCGGCGGGGACATCTCAGCTACAACTATCTGCTTCATGGCTGGTGAATTATTCATCCCTTCGTTCCTTTCCACGGCGACCTAATTAATCGATATTAGAATTGATTTCAAACTTTGCTAATAATCTGCTACAACTTAAAAATATTTTGACAAACCTCGGCCTCCAGGGAACGCGGCGCGTCCCTTGGTAAATTGTCATCTTCGGACAGTCCAAGAATCTTCATAACGGCTTCTCGGAAGTCGATATAAACCTCACTGGGATTGCGTTCTCCGTTAATCTAGAAAAAAAAAATCAAAATCAATCGTAGCTGCTCGATTCTAAAGTCTATTTTACTATAACGTACGATAACGTATGAATATCGTTAAAAACGATAACAGAATTACTATAATACTGTCAATTGAGTACTATTGCAATTGCATGTACTGCATCGCATGACTAGTTTATTGCTTCAAGATTGCAGCTGTGGCTGAAAATTCACCTTTATCGGACACATCAGTCGTTCAAATAGCCGAGAATGGTGGCAACTTCTTGTCGTAAAATCCGTTTATGGGTTTTTCAATTTCTCGACAGTAAAATTTCAAAAAGACGTAATTTTTCAATCAACATGTTGTGCACAGTTGCTTTGTTACTCGTGACGAAAGTAACGATTAGCAATATAGTGAGTCTTAATATAAAAAAAAAAATTTTAACTTACCAGGAGATCTTCTTTTTTCGATTGAACAAGACGAAACGAATAATTCGACGAAATAAGATGAAAAAAAATATTCGACTCACCGCGAGCAGCAATCCACTCTGATCAAAATATTCAGCAACGGGCATGACGTTTCTATAGAAGTTGTGAAGCTCCATTCTAGCAAGTCCCAAAATCACATGACCAAGTTGGGCCCCGTAGTCGATCTGTCGCTCAAGGACTTCTTGCCTCCAGGATACAAGGATTACGCCGTTAACTATTTGTATCTGAAAAGACATATTTTGTTATATTAATGTATCAGCAATCGATTGTGTACCCTAACGAATCCCATTAGTAAAAAGAAAAACCATGATATAGTTTACATGTCGCGTATTGAAAATTTGCAAAATTCGTCAACGCTTCTCCTCGATGACGCTTGGACGACGCGATTGTCGTTCGTTGCGTATGAATATGTCGCTCGATTCGTGCGTAACAGGATGTAGTCAATTTGACAGATAGCGATTACTTTAGAAATATAAAAATACGAAATAGTTTCTTAATAGCTTATGGGACGCTGATTCGGTGCGCAACAATAGGCCACCAGTGATAAAGTTTCAATTAAGAAATGTACGTTGGAAATTATGGTTGATTAAAGAAACAAAAGGAATTTTTATATTAATGTCTAAAGCATGGAACACCAACATATATGTCACACGTCTATATCGTATTGGAATGCGAAGTGACCTGATATTCGCAAATCGATTTCACGGCTGTACTTATAGTACATTACTTATTTATTAGGAAATACGGCCGCGTCACGGCTTATTTCGTTGTCGACACAATTTCGACTATAAAAAAAGAAAAAGAAAGAGATATGTAATACAGCGATTCGAATTTACAAAGATAGAAAGTAATTTGTAAAAAGGAAATTGTAGTGATCCTCGTACCACGCGCAAACCAATAAGGAGATCTTACGATCGCGAAATACTTCTCAAAGCCATTAAGTACTTCAAGAACTTATGCAAAGATTATTTGAGTCTTTTGCCAAAAGCAAATTAATCTGAATTCATATAATAAATATTTCGAAAACTGATAATAACACTGCGATTTCGGGATATGTAGTTCACGTGTACGATTGCCATGCTTGATTCGTACTAACTCTTAACGGTCAGACTCTACTAGAGTCCGCTTATCGGTTACGCTGTTTTGGCCATTTTTTGAACAGTGTCACCTTTGAGGGTTAAATATACAGATATCGAATTTGCAATTACGTTGACCATTGAGATCAATAGGATAGTAGGTCACGTTAAATATATTTCGGTACTTCCTTCCGACTCGTCATACACTTCACGATGGTTTCGTCGAAAAGGAAAATGTCGATTCTCGATAAACTTATTGAATTTGGTGCGCATGCGCAAAATCACATTCATGCTACATTGCGATCATCGCCAATTTATTACGTTACTAAATGGCTTCAGGCTCTTAATCATTCATATCGAACAGTTTTTCCTCCCTTTAGTGCTTAACCCACTGTTAAACCCTTTTCCGAACGATTTACTAGTCCTCTGAACGGCCAGTTATTATTTACAATTATTTCGTCCTCAGATATTCGTGAAACAAGTACGGTTGTACATTTGGCTGCACGTAAATTCAGTTTTCAATTGTTTGTCGTTTTCCTTCTTGTTTCTTTATTACATTTGTTTCTTCGGTTTCATACAAGTTACAGAGGATCAATGATATATTTGATACAATATTTCAGTCACGATGGATATTTGGATGGACGGAAAGGGTCATTGAGACTCCTCGGTGAAGTGAAATAATAAGTCAATACCTCATAGTCGTGTTTCTATATCAATACGTATGATTCATATGACTCAATATATTCCATCGTCTTCAGTCACATAATTTACTTTCATATATCTAACTATTTATTTTGCCATCAGATATGAAGCCACATATCTTTCGTCGATTGATAACCCAGTGGTAGACTTGCTATCAAATTAATAAAACCACCATTGACTCCACTTTGATTAAGAATATAGCTAATGATGTACAGAGGATTAATCGAAGCCCGAGAATTACATAAGTTTTTGAAAAAATATCGTTCAGGACGTCGATAGAAATTTTAATAAAAAAAATAAATAAATTTTCTAAATACATGCGCGTACTCGCCTTCTCAGAATATTCGACGACGTCCCGCATGTTTCTTGGATAGCCGCTGACCAGGAATGTCTTGGCACCTGGTGACATCTTTATCTCGAGCATCAACACCTCGGAGACGGTTTTGCTACTCAGAAGACCGAAGTCTTGCATATCTGTTGTATAATTAAATAATGTTTATTTACGTACAATTAAGTGAAAGCTATGAAGGTGGGATTATTTACTTGAACCAGTTCAGAAATCGATAACTCAAACTATTCAGGAATATCAGTCACTGATAACGAGGTAAACAGTCGCTGACCCCGACCCTATAATTTTAATGCTAAGACTGTAACCGATTAACTATAATTATATGAGTAGGATGTATTTATAAATTATTTGCGAATATCTTGGATATTTAATAATTTCGAATAAATTACCATTTGACCTATCTATTATAAAATTACGCTTTTTCGAAGCATCCAAGTAAATTTATAAAAATTCAGTGTATAATTTATGATACGCATAATGCTAAAAACCGTTCAAATGGTTCAGAAGCACACGCGAATAAAATGATGAGAATTTTATTTATATCGAATGGCGAATAATTCATTAGTCCCCTAGTAACGATGTGAACTAATATTCGCGTCACGTAAGAGTCCCCATCATTACTTTAACTGTAACTATACAATGACTAGTTTAAACTACTTCTAATCGCACAACCTTGATAACTAATAAATTATCTAAATAAAATAAAATGCATTGGATTAAAAAAAAATTAACCAAAGAAAAGTCTAAAAACTTTCTCTTACCATTTCCTAATGCATATTGCTGTAGCAGATCTGTCATATTAATATGTACTATGCCCTTCTTCTCCTGCATCAAATTATCGCAATGGGTCACCTTACCGCTACCTGGACCACCTGAAACAGGAAGTCCATTTTAACGAAAATAATCCTCGTTCAAAAGCTTTCGCGCCAAAAGTCAGTGCTGAAATATTTAGTATTACCACAAAGATTATAACAGTAACGACAATATACTGTGTGCCATAGCACGTGCGACAAAATGCCACTTAATAAAATAATTAACAAGTGTGTCAAACTTTTACATCGATGATCGTCCAAATTCATTAACAATTAAGTAAAAACATTAATGATTACTAACCGAGAACAAAAATGACTGGCACCTTTGGTATCTCAAAGTTAACCGGTCCAACATTCTGCATAGGGAAATGTCCATCTGGTGGCGTCGCCAAGAGTCCAGCTTCACCTCGCCATCTCCCTGTACCACGGGCATTGTTCTCGTCGAACACCTGGGATCCATTCTGTTGCTCTGTAAAAGAAAATTTTACTCAGCACGTGTAGTACACGCGACTTATCTTTAAAACGCAAGTATCTCATTAACTAATTTCGCAGTAAACTGGAGTTTAAATATTAAAATGTACCGGAGAATTCGCCGAGTACATACATACGTGTACATGCGTTTTAACCATTATTAACCCTTTGGTAATGAGTGCTCTCGGTTTGTCGTGAACGGGTGATTATCGGTCCTATGTATACGGATTTATAAGTCTCGTTAGTAGCCGAGGCCACGTGAAACTGTATAATTTCGAAACAAGAAGCTCAAACGTTCGCTAATCGTAACACAGAAACTTTCTAGCTGTGCGATAATTAATCGTGTAATTAGAATACCCGAAGTCCGTTTTAAGTTTAACTCGACGAGTCTGCTTTGTTTTTTGTCCTTTTATCCATCGGCATATATAAACGTATAATAACGTAATGACGATGATAACTAACCTTCTATCTGTAACTTCGTAAAAGAGAGAGAGAGAGAGAGAATCGAACAAATAAAATTATTATTCTCGATGAGATGTTTGCAGAACATTTAACTGTAACGCATAATAATGTGTTTGCTAATAAAACTTTGAACTCTACCAATACTGTATACGTTTTCAATATATATATTTGCTTTACCTTTTACATTTTTACGTATCTTTCAATGCTATAATTTATTACGATACAAGTACTAGTTTCTAGAGCGCGTTTTGAACTTGTCTTGACCCTTGAGAAACGTTTTACCTAAGAATGATTAAGCAGAAAATCAATTTCGCTCTGTAATTAAGTAACAGATAATAACCAAGCATATTAATGAATCAATATATAATGTAAATACCCATTCAATTTGTATAATCCACCTGTAAAATTTCTAGATACCAACAAACTAATGATCAGAAATAAAATGTTTAGAACGACAGTGATAAAGATATACATAATAAATTTTTTAATGATATCGCAAATTCATTTTCAAACTTTCCATTGACTACAGCAGTAATGATAAACACATGAAAGAAACGAAGCTGTTACTTGCGAATGAAAACAAGTCGTTTCTCTAAAACGAGTGAAAAACTTTAAGGAATGTTATATCTAACATTATTTGTTATCAGTCTTATCAATTATGCTTTATTGTCATCTCTCTTACATATATCCAGAAGACTTGACCTCGATTACTCGTGTGACGACCGTTAGTAGATCACTTGTGACGTCGCAATGATAAAACAACGCAAAGTTTACTTGAATGAAAAAAAAAAGGATTTAAAACCCAAAAAATTGTAAATCATCAACAAATTACAAATATTCAACAGAGACACGAAGACATGAATAAGTACATACAAGGTATACGTAATATTCTATAGAAAGAAAGGGACACGTGTCGTATTGAATTCAACTTTGTAACTCGCAAAGTACAGGTTACACGACAAAATACATAAGTACAGTATGTACGTTGATATTTTAGATCTATACGATACAATTAGTTAACTACGCCATTGATTAATTACAATTCGAATATGAGAACGTTGCTTATCGAATTATAGATATTTTCAGAACTTATTGAACCATCGAACAAACAATGATTTCATGATAAAGTGCATAAGCACGAAGGTATACGTTATACTCCTTGTAGAAAAATTATTGTCAGAAATCATTCGGACTGAGGATTGCGGATATGAAGTGTCTGTTTTATTCGCGTGACTAACGGACTATATCACAGTCTGATTGACTCTGACTCCCTGATTTTCTAAACGCAAACATTTCGTGCTTTACTCTATCTTGTTTTTCCGCGTCAAATCTTCTGAAAATAGTTCTAGATGCGTTCCTTATAAGATCATCAGCATGAATAACTGAATTTCTATATTTCCCTTTTCTTTAAACTCTCCCTAATAGTTCCTAAACAATCATAAAACAAAGGAGATTACGTACGTTTAAGTGAAAGCAAGATATCGTTCAAGAATTTCCATCGCTCTACGCATTAGAAACGTTTTTTTTTTTTTTTAATGTTATCAAAAATTGAACAGAACTTGCGGATGCGAATGATAACGACAATATAATTGTTTTCCCGATAATGACGCATACGGGATACGTTCGATTGGAAGTAATCGATGGTATTCAGCGATACAATTATCGTGAGAAATTTTAAAACATGAAAAATAAATAAATACACCAGGTTTCTCTACGAAAGAAAATTATTTTATCAAGAAAAACAAAAATTATCTCATCGTTTTCTTTTCGTCGATCAGCAATATTTTCTAATCGATTTTTCCAATTGTCTTTTTAATTTGTAGACCAACAGTTTTCACTGTTCGTCAACATCCATCGTCAAGGCCAATGCAACTATATACCACATATGTCTATAACATGTCTATTCTAATATCCCTGTAACAGCCAAGGACACGTACGTAAAATATTTCTAATGAAACGAATTACCCTATACATACGATTCAAGCTAATAATTATCCACTCCAGAGTTAAAAACTGCAGATCTATGAATAACAGTAATTAACCATACACCCCCCCTCCACCCTCTTCACCCTTCACCCCTCATTAGAAACATACAAGTACCCCAAGTCACCGAAATATTAAATGCTCGGCAATTTCCCAGTAAAATAATCTTTATCGAACTTAATAAAAATTTTCAAACAAAAAAAAATAGGAAAAACATATCCACACGAAATAACCAGGAAATTCCATTTTTACCAGAATTACGCGTTAAATGTTTTTATCGAACCATCGTGTTCATTCTCTATACACACGTGTTGCATGCATCCTTACGTGTCGCCATAAGTCGCGTGCTCGTACTTCGTCATCAGTGCATACGAGTATACTGTACGTATACGATATTAACGTGATACTAAAGTGTAGATACTCGCGTGATCAAACGCATTAGAAAACACGTTACTTCAAAACCACGTGGACAGTCATTGCTATACTAGCCGCAGCTGCAATCCAATTGCATTAAGCGTGAATGACAGTTGATAGGATAATCCTTCCAGTTATTATTAATTTTTAATGAATTACTTATAACAATACTTATTTCAATTATGTATTTTCATTTGATACTCTTGTAACGTGACATCGGCTTTCTATGTCTGACCTCTGTACGTTACGTTGCTACTGTGCAGTTTACGTGTCGTCGTAATGGACGTGGAGGGTCGAGAATTTACATATATATAGATATATCTATCAAGGCGTTAACGTAATAGGGCAATCAGAGCACTTCAATAGGGAGACCTTTTGTTCTTTACGATTGAAGTTATTCCGTATGCATATACTTATGCAAATGCGTCTATATTAAAATCTATCGTTGGCATCCTTGGGTTCTTACACGTCGACAATTTCCTTTCAGGGTTCTTCCTCAACTTATCATTATAGCTATTAAATCTTGCTTTAGTTTATCATGTACTTGGTAGTCTGATCCTTGACATTTGATAACGTTAATCTTTGAAATTAATTGACTGATTAATTATACAGAAAATTGTATCTTCCGTTTCAATTAACAGTGAGTACTGACGATAAGGTTATCAGAATCGGAGTCATGCGCGGGAATTTTAATAATTTTAACGACGTAGAAATTAATTGCGATAAACAGTTTGTTTTCATGGAACAGTTAGTGTTATTTATATTTAATTAAGACCCTCGAGATAATTATTAAGAAATTGTAACAAATATTATTGTAGGAAGACAATCAATGGTGGGTATAGGGATGACAATTTTACTGGGATAAACGGAATATTTGATTCTTATCATTTCGACTAATTACGAGTGATTATTTACACTCGTTATTTTCCTTATGCATTCTTTCGTTTTCGTTTACTCTTTCTTACTTTCGATCATGACTTTTAACATGTTCACAGTCATATATCAGTCATCGAAGCTCCAATCATTTCCTGAAGTCGTAAGTCGTCATATTTGCCTTTATATATACATATATTTATTAATGATACTAACCAGTGTCCAGGCAGATGCCCATAGTAGGTTTTTTGGAGGGTGGATTGGTCGTCCCACAGCCATTTACTCACATGCTTCGAACACTCCTTCGCACAGCTTACAGCAACACTTTTTAACCCGTGCTGAATTGCTATGTTCGTAGAAAAAAAAAAGACACGCGAAAACCCCCGTCTCACATTGGCCGGTGTGAACGAGCCTGTAACTCCGAATGGACGATTTGTAAAGGAATAATTCACTGAATTCGCGTGACTCGGCGCGACAAAAATAAAGTAAAAATAATAGCACGTTATAAAAGACCGTTCTTTTAAGAATCAACTTCTTGGATTTCACTGTTAATTATTGTTCGGTTCTGTTATAATCACGCGATAAATCGTTGTGTAAAAATTAAATGAAAATCTATTCAACAGTTGAAAATCAAATTTACAACATAAATTCGAATCTCGCACAACGTCCTACAACATCAAAATCACTCTAAACTGTCCGATTGTCAATGTTGAAAATATTCAACGTCCTTCACCCACTAGTTGACAAACAACAACATCAGATATAACCATCCCAAATCTTGATTTTTATATTTATCAGAAACACACCGACAGACATATACTGAACTGTAACTGAAGTTGATACAGTTGATGTTGATGACGACTCTCCCTTAGTGGCGATGCGTCACGTTTTTATTCCTTCTGTCCGTAAAGCTGTGCAATACTATCGTGTCACGACTGAAGTCACAAAGACGCAAGGTAGACACGATATTTATCAACGTTGAAAACTCTCTCTGTCGACACTGTTGAAGAGGTTTAACGATTGGCTCGTGAGCATAAGAAAATTAATGAAAACTCATTGGCAAACAGCGAGGCTTTTATACAGTTTAGCTTGCGGGTGGAAACATTTGACGGGAATGACCAGTGGTCGCAAGAACCACTTGTAGCCATGGTTACGCGTATGCGCATTGAACCTAACCTATACCTATATTCACCCCCAATACATATATCTAGATTTCTATATGTTTCGCGCATCCCTACGACGTATTCCAACCAACCCCTAACCGACGCCAACCCTCTTTACTAGCTTCGAAAAGTAGAACAGGGCTTCCCGAGTGTTTATTAAGGTATATGTATGACGAATGTGGAAGCAAGGTCCCTTTTATGAGCTGATAGTAGGGTAGTGACTTGTGCATAGTAATGCCTTATGGTACCAATGGTACCAACCGGGTATTCCCACTGTCGATAACCTATCCCTGGCTTAAGGTTAAAGCATAGGCAAAGTCTTCGTCTTATCATGCATCTTTTATCTTTCAACACTGAACTGTGGTTAAATATATATTTTATCTCTCATCATGATTGTTATTTCAATAGTCATCAAGGTCAAGATAATCCATTATCACTTGTGGTAAGACAATTATTTTTTTTTCTTTCTAATGTATTCATTCACGGCTTAGTACTATGACGTATATTTTTACATCCTTTAGCTTATTACACCGGGGGTGACTTCTCTACTTATGTACAACTTTAGAGTATTGACGTTAACACTGTCTGTGTCGATTTAGGGTTCGGTGCACCAGGTGTTGCCACACGCTCCAAGGTTAACTACATACCCGAGTATAGGTGTCGAACGGCACCAACTAGAACGACCGTTCATCCTTTGAACTTTGGACAGCTGAATAGTCATCCTTATTGTAATTAATGGACAATGACAGGAAAGAGGGATGAGTCGTACGTCAGTGTCAACGTCTACAGTGAAATTGATTGAAAAAAAATGGAAAACTAGTCAGTGGATATTAATTTTCCTGTAGTTAGTAACGATGGACTTTTTTTTTTTAATTCTTATGATTAATAATTCTTGAGGAAAGCTCTTTCGTGACCTTCAGGCTAAGAGTCTCTCCAGTGCACGAGAGTTTTGCTAATTTATCCAGAGTCAAGGTTGTTCGATTAATGATTGTGTACATATGTACTGTACGCACTATAGTCACGGGCCCTTCTAAAATGGTAGGCCACGTTTCTTGAATACTTCTAGACTAAGTAGCTGTCGTATATGCCTGACCAAAGCCTACGAATAATTCACCAGACTTTTTACGATAATCTTATAGTCAATTTACGAACTGTGTAAAGCCTGCCTTAAACGCACACGATTCGGTCGGACCCACCCTGTCACGTGTCATTGCGAAATATCCTTGCTCTCTTGACGTAGAAAAATGACGTGGAAAACGTGTGTATTTTTTGAGCTCTTTTTTCTATACGTTATCGACAGTAATTACTGAGCTCATACCACGTTACCTGCAGGGGAAGAATGACGCATGCAATTGCTTGTGTAATGTCTCGTAAGAGTGCATCATCGATGACTTTAATCATTAATGCAATTTAACGTAGCTGCAATATTTATAAAATCTTGAGTATATTTGGGTTCAAGGTGAATTTTAAGAAAAACATTTTTATTGCGTCTTCCTTATCTTTTTCTTTTACAAGAGGAAGCTCCTTTAATATTTATACACATGTGCACACACAGTGTTCATCGAGTCTGTATATTTTTATATTGTTAATCCTTCTGTTATTAACGATAAAAAAAAACCTCGTGCAATTTTAACCGGACTAACGTTTTTCGTTCGATTTAATCGTTAGGGAAAATCGATTTTCACGATCTTTCAAATATCTACAAGTGCGTTTCTTTTTCTTTTTCAATGATTATCAGTCTAATGATTCTTTCTGATTCCTGCATACGCATATGTCTATATGTCTCATGAAACTTTTACTATAGACTAAACGTGCTCAATGCGTACAGTTGCTCAGACAATGTCAAGTGTACATACGTTTATCTATGATAATCGAGACAAATACATATATGACGTTGAATTCAATATCCGATCTTGCTACGGTTTCTTAATACTAAAATAATACATATAAAATTACTATACGTACTAATAAATTGACAGAAATAATATATAGCCTGATAATCATCACTTACGAATTTTATTCCCTATTAATAATTTATTTTCGATTCGTTATCGTGATGACATAAAAAAAGCATAATATCGCTGAGACATTGTTGTCAAATTTTTAGACTCAAAAACAAAGTAAACTCTAGACAGCTTTAAGTCTATATATAGGCTCGGTACTGTAATTTTCTACATAAATTGAATATGTATTCCAAAAAGAGCCGATAACGTCGAAAAAATATAGTCAGTCTAAAAGTCAATGTAAAACTATAGTCAAAAAGTCAAAAATTTCTAGTGCATCTATTATACTTGTGTTATCCCATGACTAAGTTGTGCTTTATAAAATATTGATTTTAAGAATCGTAAACAGTTTATTACACGATGACAAGCACAGCGACAAACGACGGCCAAGACGGCATGTACTGTCGATATCGACATGAGGTTAAATAATTGAAAACTGTAACCCAGAGACAGCTGCTAGTGTCTCAGGTACGTATCTATGCATAATTCTAGAGTGGCAAGGTAACATATCGACAGTATACATATGTATATCTTTTGCTGGCCTGTTGTACACGTGTATAGATATATATTAGGTTTTGTAAATATATATATACAGGTATGCGCTAATGTCATATGCGCACTGTTAAATACATACTGAAATAATCTATGTATATCAATTCTAAGAAAGTATGTATATACTTTGTCTTAGCACACATGTCTTGTATTATAGTCCGTTTGTAATCGCTTAAGGGCAGCCTGTACTGCGAATTGGGATAATGTGGCTTTATGTATTATAAAAAGAAATTGTGTAGGTTTTTCAAAATTGTTATATATACTTTACCGAGGTAATATAGTTTTTTTTTTAATTACAAATCTTGCAAAATAATATAAAAATTGAATTAGTATCTTGGCTATTCGTGAATATTGGATTTTGACTTAATTAATTCCAAAGAGCTGTAATTAGACTTTTATCTTATTTTTTTTAATTACAATGTACAAATGGATTATCGTGGGACAAGAATCAATTGAAATTTAATAGTAATTTCCAGAGTGTATTTTTCTTCGGTATTTAAAATCGCATTTTTATACCGAACTTGTGTACTTTACTATTTTTGGTTGAATTCATATACCGTTAACGATAAAGCCTCGTTTGAAAATAACGCGAATAATTTGGGACAAGGTCTTTAGGGAAGAGTACATGAAAAAATTAGAATTAGCATATTAAACAGTTAACGATTAAGTATAGGGGACGTAACTAAACTTATATTTACTTTATATTTCTAGGCCACAGAAGATTCTAGAGGTCCGCGATTTAGGTGGGGTTAGAATAAGTCGATTTCAATTAAAAGGAATGTCACGAAATATGGACAAATTTCGTAAAATACTTGATGTACGCAAATATATCAAGGAATAAGAAATAGTAATATTATCTATATGTTTACTTTGAGTTTTCTTGCATGAAATTGTAGAATAATATTGAGTTGTTAGCTTCATTCATTGAAGACATTAATTACAGTGTCATTTTGGTTATCACGTGATAGATAAAAAAAAAACTAAGAAAAGAAAAGCAAAATTAATGCCGGTATTTAGTCTTATTATAAAAAGTATAATTTATTTACTGACAATACTACATATTAATGGATACTTATTACAATTCTTCTTGTATTTTACATTCAAATTGACTCGTTCAAGAAGCATAAGAAGTATCGGATACGCAGTCATATAAGGCAATACTTGGAAGCTCAATTGATTGTGAGTATTGAATGAATAATTGGAGCTCATAATATTCTATAAAATAATCTCAGAATATAGAATACGTTTAAAAGAAGTTCCGCGTTTTTTTTTAATTTTCTAAAATCAATTTTGACTATCAATAAAAATTCTTATTCGACTCGATTACACACAGAGCGAACCTGAAGGGCCAAAAGCTTCTCACAATTTCCATCAAACCAAAGACGCATGTTGCTGAATATCATAGGTAGGATCATTCGTATACCCAAGTGGTAAACCAAACCAAGAAAATAATCGTAGAAGACAGTTGAGTCGTTCGACTACAACAGTCGTTTCTTGTTCTTCTATATTATTATTAAGAAACTTTGACTCGGACGCGTCGGCCATCTTGTGCTTTACGAGTAATTTCACATCCTGATTACGTTGGCGCCACCGTCGCCAGGATTTACAATGAAATCTGCGTTCGAAATGTATACAGATACACTTTGCAAAAGGTTATCAATTATTTACTTAATTAAAAACAGATATGAATTATATAATTAATTAAAATGACTACCTTAAGGTAACAGCCAACCATAGACAGTATGTAGCAACCAGCATACAACACAGTATGGCCAACCCGGTGCCCTCCCAAAATCCAAGACGCGAGTAGGCTGTTGCACCGATTCCACAAAGATAAGTCGCCGCTACGCACAATGGCGTCAATACTACAAGACAAATAAGATCCCCAGCAACACCCTGAGGTCCATGAGCGTTCCTGCTATTCCACCACTGACAAAGTGAGCACGTTAAAACGATCTAAGAAAAGAGTATATCTCAAGTTTACAAATTAACGACGGCCATTTTGATTACCTCTGAGAAGGATTTATTCGTTCTTTGCAATACGTATGGATACTTGCAGATCTCACAGCGATTCTTATTAGAAGTAGACAGCCATTTTTCTAAGCAGCCTGTGTGCACAAGTGCTAAGGTGCCAGAACACTCGCAGGGATCCACTAGTTCTTCCGATGATCCATCTACAGATCCAAAATGTATCATTCGGCATAGAACGATCTATTTTATTATCCGAATGTGACAAGCAGAAGACGGGAGGTGTAAATACAAGGTATTCGTGTTTAGGTCCAGCAAGGAAATATTTAGGCAACGCTAGGATAATGCAGCACCATAAACTCAGTAGACTTATGATCGTAACAACAATTCACACAAACATTTCACGAGTTAATCCATTTAGCTAGAATAATTATTCACGTGAAAAAAAAAAGAAAAAAAAACAAGATCGCACCACTGACATACGTAATCCTACCAGTCTCCAAACAAGCACGACTAAATTATTATTCTGTTACATTCCAAAAACGTACGAGGCCCGTTTGATTTATCGTTCAGTAAACTTTACAAAGCTTAATCTTGCTAAAGAATAAATAAAATATACATCACGCCTAATTGCTCATACAAATTTTGAAACGTATTTCAATTAACACGCAAACGATTTCGCAACAGTTCAAAACTATGTAGAATAAACACTATGTTAATGTGAGCCGCAAATTCACGAAAACTACGACGATTCCGAGTCATTGTGTCATCGTCACGTATTAAATAGCGATGATAAAAATTTATTATTCGCTGAACATTCTATAATTAAATATATCTTTTCTTATTAACTGTAGTCACGACGTCACAGTGTATCATTTTCACGAGAACAACATTCGATCTTCATGGCGATGACGTGCGTACGACTTCTGGGGATTTTTATGGCTTATATGGATACACGACGGATCACTGGTGAATAACAGTGCATATATAGGACAGTATTCTTCGGGATGTACCTTCGTGACAGATTCGACAATGCAAGGAAGCGGAGCTCCGCTTGTCCGGTGTCATCGTGTTACGTCGACAGAATAACGATGGAGCCGTTGTTGGGAATTCCGTCAAAACACTATTACACTCTGAAGAGTTCATACGCACCTTACCCCTCCTTGCGTTACATATACCAGATCGTATTATCACCGAATTATCGTGATTCTGATTAAACTATCGCTTATCTCGTTCGAAAACGATAACTGCTCGGCCGTGAAACCTTGTAAATTAACGTGTAAACGAATGTTCACAATTCTATGACCGATAACTTATAACTTTCCGTTTGAGGAAAACTCGTACCTGTCTGATTGGTAATTGAGTCTGTATCTTTGACCTTGTTTCGAGCTTCTTTTGTTTATAGGAATGTTATTGCTGTTGTTAGTTTTCTTAGGGTATTGGACAACTGTCAGACGCTGAGAAAATGTCTGGACAAGAGTAATATAAATAAATGAGTTAATCGGTACCTGCTTTTAATAATTAGTGTTTTCAAGGCTTTTGATAAACTTTTTTTCTTTGTACTCGAGTCTCTTTAACGACAGAAATAAAGTTGAGTGCGTTTAATCGAGAGTGTATTGAATATATCTTTCTTTTTATACTTGTTTTTATTATATTATAACTAATAATTGTTGTAGTAAATTCATTTTTATGGAGTTTTTTTGCAACATTATAGAAATATTGCAGAGTAAGCAGTGCGCCTGTACAACTGCAACCAGCTGTACAACGGTGTATAAACGTTATAAAATCATGCGTGATACTCGCCGTAATACCGGATGGGATCTTAACCTAGAAAACACAGTGCTGTAGACAATTGTGCAAAATCGAAACTTCGTTTCGAAGAGAAATATAATTATGAGTGATAAGAGTGATTTGAGTGACATTGAAGGTACTGATAAGGACGATAACAAAGACAGCGATTTTAATATTGAGGACTATGAAGATGGTGTTGATAGTGAGGCATCATCGTATGAAGGTTTGAAGAAAAACAAAACTGATGGAAACGTAAGGGTTTCTTTATGTTTCAATAGCATGATTATTGTCTTATTATATTTTTTATAATGAGAAATTGTTAATATTTAACATTGTAATGTTGTAGTTGCTATCTGCTGCAGAATAGTGAATTTTTTCATGTAAAAAAATTAAAATATATTTCATATAATAAAGAATTATATAAAAGATGCTTATATTATTGTATCGTAAAATTCGATCTATTTTTTATTTTCTATCTGAATACAGCTTACCAGAACAGACAAAGTAGATGAAAATCAAGATGACGATGAAAAAGAGTATATTGGGCCAATATTACCAGGAGGACATAGATTCGATCGCAAATTTGTATGTATTAAATATCCTGGTAATGTTGTTAACCCAGAAAAAGCAATCGAAACTTTAGGAGGCATTAATGCAATTTCTACGGTAAATCATTATTTTATATAATCAAGGCCTATAGATAGTTCTTTCCATAGGAATCCCTATGAAACCTTTCGTCACTAATATCGTACTGTCAATTTTTCATGATAGGCTGTTAATACTCGCAACAGGAGATTAGAGCTTCGGTTTAGACCAGACGATGGGTATTGTAAACCGGCTTGTGGCGATAGACATGCTGTCGCTGGATTTTTATTGCGGGTCAGAGTAAAAAGGAAACAGGTAAAAGATAATAAGAATAACACAACGAAGACCACTAAAAGCGTAAAAGTAGTGGAAGTAATGCAGATGAACAAAGAGATAACTGAAAATAATGTAAAAAATCCAGACTCGGACCAAAGTACAGAACAGAATATAGGTATTTCTATTCAAGTATCGAATAAACAGTGTCCTAATCAGCAAGATAAAGATAAAATAATAGAAGAATCCATGGAAAACTTAGCAAACCACATAAGTAATTGCAAAATTACTTCAACCGAATGTAAACTACTTGACAAAACGGAAGAATCCAATAGAAATAAAAATACCACGGAATCAAACCCTAAAGAAAAAGAACATCAATCTTTTGTCGTGACCCACGAATATCCTGAATCTAAATCAAATATCAATAATATCAGCAACGATAGTACTAATACAGCGGAGACAAAATTAAAAGAAAACACTCTCCCATCGTTCGACAGAAATAAGTATGAAGATTTATCAGAAGACAAGGACTATGAGATACCAAAATTAAAAGTCCTGGGACGAGTTGATACGGAATTTAAGTTCATGAGTAGGTTTGCAGACATTTTATGCGTAGGATGAAAAACCTTGATTATACAGCAACGTTAAAAACGAAATTAAACGAAAAATAATGTATCCTGATACTTTTAGATTTGTGCGATTTCCAATACTTACCGATTACACGTTCGGCGAAGAATCCAAAGGAAAATGAATGCATATACAGTTCCATTTATCCAACGACCATTCCACCGTATCAGTGGCTCAAAAACAAAGTGCCATATTTTTTACCACCGGCTGCATTCAGCAGAATGGATAACGTGCAGCAATACGTACCAAAAACAGAAACCGATACACTCCCGGAAAATATTATCGGTAAAACTAGAAAGCGACGTGCTGGTTTTTCAAATTTCGTATACTTCAATATGCCGAACGTACCGGAAACGCCGCCAAAGGGTATCGAATCGGCCATGAAAGTCAAATTCCTGCAGAGCTTCCATTTGGAGAGGGTACGAAAAATGTTTGAGCAACGTCCAATATGGTCGAAAAACGCATTAATATACGAAACCAAATTTACCAGTGATCAATTAAAAATATTATTGCCTTCCGTGGCTTATTACTTCATGAATGGACCATGGCGAATCATGTGGGTCAAATTGGGTTACGATCCCAGGACTGATCCTACTTCCAGGAAGTACCAAACTCTTGATTACAGACTAAAAGCCATGCGTAAGTCGATTTTGAAAATTAATAAAAAAAACCTACACTTCCATGCTTAGATTAAAAGACTAATGTCTTTTTCATTTCTATTATCACCTACACAGACGGCTTGCAAGCGACTATCAAGTGCAAACGGAGTTACTCAAATTATATTTTACCATACAAATCTGCTCCTATATCAAAACCAAAAACTACAGTACTCACTGCAAATTTGTCTCAGGATCAAAATCGTAAACAGGAACGATTATCTAATGAGAATATGTATATTTATCGAGAAGGCACTGTACCACCATCGCGACAAATGTTTTATCAGGTATTGTCTTTGCTAGAATCTCTTAAAAGTATCTAATAACCCTAACGACTCCTTGTCAGACTGTAGATAACTATGAGCTATTATTTTTTATCAATTAGTATTGCGATGTCCTCGTGGATGAAGTACAGGAAATGCTGGCCAAGTTACCGGATCCACCACCAGGTACTAAGTGCCATGAAAAAATGGGATGGTTACCAAACGGCTTTGATGATCAATGCAGGGAAATCATTAATAAACAAGTTCGCGTTGTACTCAGGAAAAAAATGAACATTCCTGAAGATCGTGAGTAATATATTATACTAGCACGAGTCTATTGAATTTACATATCATTTTTTTCTTTTTATAACAATACGACTGTCTATTATTGTCACGACTGATTTTATTGCATAGAAACAAACATTTTTCTTTTACAGATCCAACGTCATTACCCAGGAAACGAAAGTTTGGTGGTAAAGTCAAGATAAATATGTCGCGTACGAGAAAATCGAAGAAAAGTAAATTATTAAATCCTAGTTCTTCCTCCATTCACATGGAAGTCCTTCCTCAGGGATCTGACGACGAATGGGAAAACTGTACCAATTTGGATGAACCAAGTACAAGTTCAAAGGTCACTTAGTTCTTGTGATACGTGCGTAATTTTAATATGTGAATCAAGTACTTTTTTTGTATACGGTGCAACGCAAGAAATAATTGGACATCCTCGAGCTTTCTTAAAAATAGAAGTTTGTTATTAAACAAACAAAAAAAGAAACTCGAATTACAATTGTTTTCGATCGGAGATAAACGTCTACGACACAATTTATTCGTAAATGTACAGTGACGAGTAAGGAAATTTGTATCAATAAATATATGTATATATAATGTTAATCGCTGTCAATCATGATAATTACAATTTTAATGACATAGAAAGATATTTGAATTTTTGACAAAAGGTTAGGGCACATGCATAGCTACTGAACTTCTTTTTTTTAATCATAAAATCGCTCGATATTATATAAGATACTCTTCGTTACCATTCGTGATACTTGATAACCTTGAGATTCGTGAATATTTACTTGGAATTTCAACACCATTTTCTTGTCACTCATATTCATCACTTATCATTCAAAATATCCAAGAGACCCTTGTACGAACACAATGCACAAACTTCAATCACTAGATGCTCTATAGTGACAAGTCAAATCAGTTTGATTCGAATGCCTTCGTCACTTAGAAT
>JARPRG010000357.1:1103017-1145722 GCA_031001745.1 Hartigia nigra | reverse complement strand
GCACAAACTTCAATCACTAGATGCTCTATAGTGACAAGTCAAATCAGTTTGATTCGAATGCCTTCGTCACTTAGAATATAACAAAAGATTGACCTGACCTTAGTAAAACGAATGATACAAGAGAAACATTAATCTGAAGATTACAATGCGTCTTCCAATGTAGAACTACGTGCCCTACTACCCTACTACCCTACTATCCAGAACTATAAGAATAAGGGTAGAAAAAGAGTAGGAATATTTTTCTCTAAGAAAGTTTATAAGAGTGACATGACATCTGGTTGATTCATGATATAAAGAGAAGTTAACCTTTTAACCACCACGTATCGAAACGACATAAAAACTAATTGGTGAATTGCCAGAGAGAAAACCGCTATGACGTAAATTCGAAGAGAAAACACGCATTTTTTTTCCTTAAATACATTATGATACCTCTGGGCTTCCCTCTGGTTCGAGAAAATTCCCAGCTTCCAGAATACTGACCGCCAAATAAAACAAAAATTCCAAAAAGGTAAACGTGCCTCGTTTGGCATCGTGGTAGCTAAAAGGTTAAGAATTACAAAAAACAAAAATGATACTTGATCTCTTCAAAGACGAATTCCGCGATTATTACTGGCAACGTAATTCAGAAGCTCCTCGGAATCCTCGCAGACAAAAGGTTTCTCGTGATAACAAGCAACGTCGTGCCAGGCGATGCCGTCGTTGTAAACGTTGTTCAAAACAGAAAGGCAAGACTCGTTGGTGCCATTGATATCAAACTCAGCATTGTCAGGTTGACGTATCTTCTTGTGACCAGTCTGGGACCAAGGATTGTAACCCCAGCCATTAGGAGTCTGATTGGTAGGCGCTATCTTCTCGCGGTTCGCTGACCAGAACCAACCGTAAAGGGATTTGGGTTCAAGGTCACGACGGTTCTCGCAGCCTTTGAAGTCACAGAGACGACCGGACGTCCATATGTAGGGTACATCATCTGCAAAGTATAAGAGAATATTTAAAAGAAAAAAAAAAAGTGCCAATTGTTTTGCCAAGACTTGAATACGAATGGCTAACGGAAACAAAATATACGATATACATGTATACTGAGCAGCGATAACTTCACCTATCGACGTGCTTTTTAAAACCCGCTGGCTATCTTCAGAAAATTTCACCAGGAAAGTTATGCGGTAAAGTGATTCGCGCATTAAATTGTTTTCACCTTGGTCGTTGAATCCATCGGTATGTGCAAAGAAGTACGCACACTTTAAGTCTCTCCATTATACACAAAGCAACTCTCTAACCTCAACCCACTTTAAGACTGCGTCGCCTTGGACCTACGTCTTTACACCCACCGGTGTTAAAGCTGTAACGCATCTTCTGCGTGACTCGTCACGTTTGTCTCTTATATATTTCTAAAGTCATCTTATCTTTCTACTCTCAAGACTGTCATACCGTACGATTTCGAATCTTTCAATTTGATTTAAAATAAATAATTATCCTTGAGGATTCGTGGTGGAATTTTTTTGTACGTTTGATACGTAGTAATTTACTGTTACATGTGTTTTTACTCTTTTTTATTTTAAGGAATGTATGCTGATTATGAATATGATACTCGAGGCGATGGAATTATGATATCAGGATGATAATTAATCAACTTGTATCAAGAATTTGTGCCGGGTCAATCCTTTCGCAACTTCTAACTACTCCTGACCACCAGCGACGAAAGTTGCATCTACGCATGGTTTGTTTACGATTCAGCAATGTTGATGTTGACGATTTGCTACGGACCTCGTCTTCTTTAAAAAATGGAAAACTTTCTAAGATCATTGTGCATTGTGAAGAGTCAACCGACATTGACTCCTTGCGTTAGTCAAGAATAAAAAAAAATAATGACACTGATTAAAAATCATGAAGCAGTAATATATCTTGCTACTCTTCTTGGTTTTTTTTGCTTTTATATTTTCTTGTCTATCTCGCTTCCTCTCACAAGATGCCATTATTCTTTTGATTTCTATTTTTCATTGCTGATTATTTAAACTAATTTAACCCTTTGCATTGAGTTGGGGTGTCTTAGACACCCCACGCTCTTACTACGGACTCTTAAGATTCTTTGAATACTATTAAATTGTCTGGATCATTCATATATCAAGACTCATATTAACGTTTAACAAATTTTGTAGTTAATCAATATTCTCTACTGGTGATATGCTTCCATGAATGTTCATATGTACGAACATTGTATCACTTTACATTTCCTGTAATACTCAGATGTCTGCATAATATTTTGGCATTCCTTTCCATATGTACAGAACGTTTTAGATTCTTCGAAGAAAGACTTTAACGAGCAGAAAGCTTCGTGCTAAAATATTATTAGGAACAAACAAAAATGTCATAGTGACAATTATATGTTAAGCTGCTACGCGTGTCTATAATGCCAACGTATAGCAGGAGAAAGTAGCGTGTATTATTAAAGCCATACGCATAAGAATAATTGTCATTGTAAAACGTAAGAGAAAATCAAATCTGGCCTATATAGCTAATGCTAAACTTACTTTGTTGAATCAATCTGAATATAAGATTGTTCTCTTCCTGGGTCTCAAGAGACACAAGATCCATACAGTATTCCCTGCAGATGTTCCTGGCGTCTAACCAGTCGACCTTTTGGTTCGCGTGGGCCGGCACGTGTCCACTGTAGAAATAGTTATGGCCCTTGTAGTTAAATTCCTTCGGTCCTGTAACCAGTTTCATAAACATTCGTCATTTTCTGTTTCTCTAGTAAAAAAAAAAGTATGCAAACAACAACAACGACAACAACTCTAGAAGAACATCTTGGATATCTGAACATTGATTCGGACAAGTGAAATAAAAATAAAAAACAAACCAAATATGGTAACTTGCCAAATGGCTAACAATAACGACAACGTCGTTCGAATTCTCTTTCCACGTATCGAATGACGAGTCGATAGTTTCTATCGAGCGATCGAATCTAAATGTCGATAACCAAGGGCGCATCGAGTCATTGAAAATTAAGCAACGTAGCGACAACGTTGAGCAATATTATTTGGCTTTTGATATTTCTAAAGAATATAGTCAATTATTACGTTATTTATTCATTGAAAATTGTTGCTCTGAAACTATATGAAACTATATTTATCACGCTTTACGTGCCCATTTTAGAATGCCCGTTACACGAAGCAATAAATTATTCGCACGTGATTCGTAAATCTGCCGATCGTAGATCGTAGATCGAATGGTAAACATTCACGAGTTAAATTCTTACGTAAGCAGTTCCATGTCAAAGGAATCGTGAGGTCCGTCTTAACTCATTGATCTTAGCGAGAAGAAGAATCGAAGTTTAAATGAATGAATGAAAGGACGTCCATGATCCTTGCGATAACATATCTTTCTTTATTTCTTTTTGTTTATACTTTTGTCCGACATAGGAAATATAATTGTCCTATATAAATGCACTATCAATGCAGTTTCTCAAGAGAAAACGAAAGTAAATAATTATATCCCGACTGTGTCCTGAATTTCAAAGAGACGAAACGCGATAGTCAAGAATTTATGATAATTACGCCTAAGAGAATTACGTCTGAAGATTGAAGTAATAATTAGTGAAGTTTGCGTGAGATGCATCTTCGTTACATCTAGGATGCATTATCTCTCTAGAAGGTTCTTCATTCTTGTATTGCATGTCTCTCTCTTCCTTTCTCTCTGTCGATTCTTTACCGACAGTACAGTCTAATGTTTAGCACAAACGACTGGTAGTATTATGCAGAGCAGGAGGTTGCATCTCTGACCGAATTATTTCTACAAATAAATATAACTTCGGTTTCCATTAGACGATCCAAGTTGTCGTGGAGACACGGTTCTTCGAATATACGTTTGGATTTCGATACGCTGAAACCGGATGCATTGAAAAGATTTTCTGCAGTTTACTTCCGGTCCTAAACTAAAGCGACGTATTTTGTTAACGTCTTAAGTCGCCTGCAGACGCTATCAGGGTTTATTTATAATGTGTACAATTTGTTCAGAAGTCAAGCGAGACTTAGCTTCGTGCATTATAATAAAGTATTTTCTATCTATATCCTTATCCGTCTTAGATCTATGTCCAATGTTGACGATAGAACTTTGAATTACAAAATCCATTGCGATACATCCTCTGATCCTTATGAAATTCATCAGGCTATGCTGTATATATGCACATATATACTATCTATGCATTAAAATCTTTGTCACGCTCGATTACAAGCACGTCTTCTATGCACGACTGTACACGGTTCGCTTAACGTAGGAAGAGTCAGTGGTACCTTATTACACTTTGAACACGGAGCACTTAGACAGTGATTAGAAAATATTACTAACGTCTATAGAATTTATTGGCAATGATGTAGAAAATGATTATGTTTCATTATAAACTTTCGAATTGTTCGTTTTTTTTCTATATATCGGATTAACGTTACACAACAATTTTAGGAACTTACCCGATAGGAATAGATGTAAAAAAACGCATATTTTTAATGCTGACAGAATTTCAGACAAAAAGGAAAGCTTTTGCTTGCCAAGCTAAAACGTCAACGTAAAACATCAAGTATATTCTAAAAGTGAGATTCTTTCTGTGAAAAGGTCAATGGGTTAACTGCATGTACCGACGTCACGCAGGAAGACCGAGATTCTTTTTTCGAGACAACCAGCAATTGCGTTAGTCTAGCACTAAAATGTTATTGACGCGTATGAAAAAAATGTTACTTTGGTGCCCTAATCACAAGTTGATATTTGGTAACGCAAAAATTAAATAAAAGGGCTTTCGATACGTGAAATTACGTAACAAGACACTTAATTAAGGATCAGCAGAACTTGTCATAGTTTTCTTAGCTGTCTACTTATACATTCATATTACGTTATACATATATCTCTATCATTGCGAATATATACGTATCAGTGTACTCAGATAGTAAATAGACTAGTGTAGATATACATATATATATTCACACTATAGTAAACGTATTATATATACCATAAATCTGAAGAAAAGTGTTTTATATCCACTATGTAAATTCTCACGGTTTCATGCTGCTTCTTAACGAATCAGAACTCGAGTAGCACGTCTAAAGAAAATAGTAGTACCGAGGAGGATCGCAGTGGCGCAACTGTTCCTGACATTTTCAAAGCAACGAGGCAACGTAGACAGCAGCCAGCATCAGCCTTTTGTAAGTTTATCTCATTGCAACAGCTGTCTGGTCAGCGACACGTCCCAGACAAGAGGGAGGCCTTATTAACGTCAGAACGTGCTATTCGCCACTTGCACTTTTCATTTCGCAATCCCGATTAAACTGCACGACCGCGACCACGATTACGGCGAGCCTCCTACAAGAGGAATCTCGTCTTTCACTTCGACCTGATGTCCCGACCTCGTCTACGAAGTTTACTTAGTTTACGTAGTTTACGTAGTTTACAAAGTCTACGAACGCTTTTCAATCATCCTTCGGATTACGGTAGTAATGAAATTCCTATTACGCAGTGCAGTATAAAAAAAATCTAATTTTTTTTTATTCCTGTAAATATTACGCAAGTGTACGTACATCTCGATTAAGACCAGCGTTATATTCTGAATGGTGCAACGGTGTAAGTCTTCTAATGGCAGCTAAGGTATTTCTTTTTTTTTTTGAATTTCTTGTAAATAATTTTAACTTTTTTTCCTGTTGCAGTTGCAACATACCTGACATTAGGGTCGTTCTCAGGACGCGGTCTTACGTCCGTGTGTATTCTTTAAGGAGAGCTATGCCTTTGCTTCTTTTCACTCGCAACTGCTAATCGATGATACTGATTTGGATAATTGAATAATCGAGTCACTTGAGAATCATTGGAAGTTATAACGAAGGGACATGTTCGTGAATAGGTCAGGCGGAAGGAGCATATACGGCTGACGCATTAGAAAGTGTGCATCTACATTGCCATCGTTGAACAACGCAATGCAATTGTATCTATATGTATACTTGTAACAGACACGATCCTAACTGTTATTATTAGTATTCTATCTCACGTTAATTACACCAGTATTATCTCTGTAACTGTCAGGACGGTTTTTGCACGAGAGTAAGAGTTTGTTTTGGTATCGATTACACTGATTAAGGATTGATAAACAATCATTGTTTCTGGTAATTTTGTTTTGGTTTCTTTTAATGATATCAGCAGCATCTGTGTTATTATTAAGATACTTTGCCATAATCTTACTTTGACTGAATATTCTCTGGAGTCGTTTTCGTAACTGGGTAAAAAAAAAAAGGGTTAGGAGGTTAATGAAATGCAGAGCGCCAGAGACTGCGGAAGACGACTTCTTACTGGTAATCCGATACTCTTCTCGTTTATCTCTTTGACCTCGTTTCACGTACCCTGTCTTTTTTTTTTGGAGGAATCGCGGGCGTGAAAGTGCATCGTCGAAACGTTCGACACGCGAATACAAAATGCGTCCGGCGATGAAAGTTTTCGGCGTTACGCACCACGCGTGTCAACGGCACTTCTGTAGTCAAATATTCGAAGACTTACCAAACGCTTCGAGGACTCCGCTGAATAATAATGATACGTTGCACGAGTGCGAAAGTCTTTGGCTTAATTCTCATTAATAAAAGATCTTCAAAAAGTTAAATCCAATAATTTTTCAGCTATATTATGTGAAATTTTTGCCAAAATTGTAAAGACGCTCTTTTGCCTCGTTGGACCTCTTTGTTTTGACATTTTTTTATAATAACTTGATCCGTAATATCATAACGTAGGTTCACATCGGATATAATTATATCCTTGATTGCATTTGTCAATTGTGTTTATGAAATTTGATGAACTTTTATCTGTTAATGCAAAATACGTACGGTTTGCACATTTTGCGGCTATTGGCAGCGAGAGAAATCTTCCTGGCCGGTTACTGTGTGGCCGAGCTTCGTTAATGGCGGGTTCGGCAGTCGCTAATGCTGCAAGCACCGTCACCACCACGGCCAATGACAGCACGCTCATCTGAAAATTTAATGATTCTTTTATTAATGTTATATTGGCTTTTCTTGAAAGTATGAAAGTGAAAGTAAATACTGTGAGGAGACAATTTGTCGATTTAAAGATCGGTCATTTGCTTATGAGAAGGCCTTCATTTTTAATTAACATAAACACTATTTACACACTGTGATATAATATTTTTATATTAAATTGACTTTTTTTTATTCTTTCATTCTACTTCAATAATCCTTAACACTGTCGCCATTATTGTCACCTTTTCACTCCGCCGGCGATTCAAATGCGAATCAACATATACAAGTATACCAGATGAAAATGCAAATAAAAATATGAATTTAAGATTTCGCAGCATCCCAAAAAGAAGATGATGAACAAATGTGAGGTCGTCAGTTACGATGTCACAATATCAACTGTCCTTGTCACAATTGCCAATATATCACCACCGGTACCGAAGTTTGAATATTTATTCGATATTAACATTTTTTGCTAATATCTCCAACGCTGACTTTTCGAAATTTATTCGAAATAAAAGAAAAAAACTACTAGCAAACACGCCTACTTCTCTCGCTCCTTATTCGGCAATTATGTAACGATTACATGAACAAAAGCGAAAAGCAAAACTAAAGCATCTCAAAAATGAAAGCGAAATAATAATAAAAGGAGAAAAATCAATTTAGAATCGGATCAAAATTCTGTGGACGTAGCAAGTGCAGATAATAATTCGTAATCACAGTTAGTAAATAAAAAATAAAAAATGATTATAGGTGCTAGAATATGATCGTTAATTATTATTTCGTACTATAAAGATTCATTAAAAACATACCTTGTTGCACGAAAGACGTAAACGGAGAAATCGATACTTCAAGAATTGTAGTGAAAGATAGAGTATGGAGAGACGGGCAGCTATACCGGCGGTTATATAGAAATAATCCCCACCACGTATTAAGCAGGAGGTGCTATCCCACCCTGAGGGTCTACGGACCCAAAGATCCACAGAATCACGTGGCAGCTGATCCAACGGCCACCACCCTCCTCCCAACCCCTCGACCTTATACACGTCATTCCTCCAGGTAATCAGACTTCAGTACCAACTATTCCATTCGATCCTCTTCCCAATTTATTACTAGACGAGCCTTCTTGTTGCTTCGAATTCTCATTCCTCTTCGACTGGTCCATCATCTCTCCTATTACAGCATCACTCCTTAATCATCACTGTCCCTCATTAAGAAAGCTTTTCTCTTTTCTTGCCTGGATCTTCTTTTGATGTTATCCAAAAATCTGTCTGATGCTTTCATTTCACGAAAAATGTATTTTATAGTCTTTTTAGTTCACTTAAAAAATATCTATGTAATTATGGGACAAGTGAGAGTGCCAGAATGCGACTAGTTTCAAGTAAGGTAATTTGTATAGGAATGATAATTAGTGGTTAGCCTAGAAAATCGTAACCGATATCATTGACAGCATCTTTGTTGTCGTTATCTATTTCTGGCAGTTGCCTTCAGTGTCAATATACGTATATCGTTGTTTAAAGGCCCATTCAGACTCACACTTAACGTCTTCTTGTCAGCAAAAACTCGGGCAGTTTGGTGAAGCATTTTTTTTTCCCTGAATATCTATAGAGCTTCCGTACGTCGAAATATTGCTGGGTACATTGCTGCTTCTTGTATTTTTGCTTTTCTGCAAATTCATTCTCATTTACAGAGTGTAATAAAAAGTATTTTATTGATATAATAAAAGTGAAGAGTATATATTATTATATTCGACAATAATAATGCTGCGATTACACTGTTATCCTAATTTCAAGTAGCAATTTCACCCGTGTGTTATTCGCATACTAGGCATGACGCGTTTTTGTCGTTATGTAAATATGCAGTTATGGTATATCCATTCTTGCGACAGCTTTCGCTTTTTAATACCACATTAAATAAATTCTAATACCTAATTTCTTGTTCTCTCGTGAAATCACAAGATCTTCCTTAGACATCATATCCAGGCGCCATCTTTTACATGGAATGGTATACTTCAACAGTCCCCTGAATATGAACCATGCGAAACCACACTCGTCCTTACTGTATTTTTGTTTTTTTCGACAGCATACGTGTAACTCATTTGTATTGCGCAATCCAAAATAAAATTCTTTGACTTAACCTGGATACCTGAATTTTTAACGTATGATTATTAAGCTATAAATTTCGTGGTGATTCGTTGATCAGAAAAACTATTTTGATTATTCGTTCAGTTTGCCTATGAGCATGTTATTTGCTTCCCATACTGACATCAGAAGAGAGTCGACGACCTCGCGGAACTCAAAGATTTACCGTCCCACAGTAGTTAAATAAATGTAAAATCTTAATGAATTTATACAAACAGTCCCATACCTTTGTCTCTCTAATCTTAAGGTTAATATATAAGAGACAGAGAATAACTCATTTCTCACAGTGAATAATCTGCCAGTTCAAACGGATAGAGCTGGTATTTCCCATTGAAGGACAGCAATTCATCGTGGACCGAAGGTCTGGGAATTCTTCAAACAATTAAGTAATCTGCAGAACGTCTTGTCTAAACGTTTTGCTGAAAAACCAAATCCAAGATATCAATCAGCATCTACTTACTAAAAATTTAGTATAGGAAAAACACACTAAAGATATATATATATAGTTATACAGATACTATGGGTCTCATTGAATATTCCTTTTCTTAAACATAAATTCTATTTAATGCTCCTATTGAACTTAACGATCAAATCAATTCCTCTCTGCATGTTTATTTACTCATATTCATTCTCACGATTACGTATACTCGTTTATTCAGAAGATTACGCGTTCCGTGTAATACTGACCTAACAGTTAGGCACGTCGGCTTTCTCCCACCAGAGAAAGACGTAATCAAACATGCGAATATCATACTGATATATCGTTCGAATTGCATCCTGTTATTTAAATTTATCATAAATTTTAAGTTTCGTTGTATAAATTTTACATTAAAATATGTATTTTGTTAAATTAAAAGACTAAGTATACTTGGAACGGATAAATAAGAAATAAAATCTGTTTTTTTTTTCGCTAAGTGCCTAGAACTTTCTTTTGGAGAAATTGGTTCCTCTAATCTCTCATTGATAAGAGATTATCAGTACATTACGCCTAACGTATCCTTCGCGCGTAACGTTATCATTATTTAGATACCTGTACACCTTTTAACGTGTTTTCCATTCTACCGTTGGAACCGTAGACACGGACCTATGTCAACATGCTACTGTTATTTTTTTATCTCCTCTTTTAGTTGTCAATATTTTTATTATTATTGTAATACAGCCATCTCAGAAATTTCACGAACGGCATCTGACTCTGGAGATATTTTGATTAAAGTAACGTGACATGACTCTCATTTCCGTGACTCATATGATCCAAATCTTTTTTCTATTTCGCTCCCAATCTTGCGTTATGTCGAGGAGTCCATGTAATTTCGACATCAACCAACCGGATCGATGTTTGCCTAGCTAACTCGGTCAACATCCGGTTGGCAGAGAGTAAACGCGACCGTCGTAGTACAGCAAACATTTTGTTGTGTAAAAGATGTAATTTTTGTATTCTTCCTTTCATAGTTGTCTAAATGACTGTCTCTATAATTGATCGTTGTTCATGCTTAATCAATTACACGGGAGATACCGTGGAATCAGCATAGAAGTTTTGAAATATCCTGAATAAATAGAAGCTGACTCTATTTATTGATGTCTACTCGATACTGTCGGCACAAATTTTATGTCTCAGGACTACTTTGAATCGCAAGTTTTCAAAGGTAGATTTTATATTCTTTCTGCTGTCGCGATCGTGCTATAAATAGTACTTTTTATCGTGACAGAGACGGATTAAAAAAGGTTATGGTGTAAAGGATTAAACTGTCAAAGTTCACGATCAAATATATTAAGTGTCACAGGAATTTTATGTTACCTTACTTGAATCATCTGCTGGTATCGCAGTAACAGTTTCTCACAATCAAATGCCTAACCTTGAAGACGAGTTACTTAACTTTCACCAAGATAAGACGTCGCGACGTCCCGGAATTCACAAGCTCGTATAAATAAGTAATCAATTTCGTTTACGCTTTATTATAAAATTCTACTACTACCACGTCTGCCCGACGATGACATTTCTTAGAAATAACTTTTATATATTAACTGTACCTTTTTCTTCGTTATGCCTTTCCTTTTTAATTCTCTGATTGGTTTTCCCACTTGTTTGTATACTGCTTTTGGAAGATCTGTCCCCACTTCTTTTCTGGGTTAAGTCAGGTTACTCTATGGTCTACGCGTAGCAGAAATAATTGCTTGATCTCTATCTATAGAGACAAAGTATATATTTTATACAATGCCCCGTTTTCACTGTATGTAAAATTATTTTATAATAAGTATAATAGCTGCGCACCTAAATACAGCAATGGGATAAAATTGCAACCTGCAGCGAATGATCCTAGTATAATGGAATCCGGATTTGGATACAATGTCAGCAAGAAGCAATTTCAATCTTACCATGAACAATGATATTTTTTTTCTGAGCAAAGCATGTTGTACTATATTTATAACTACTATATAAGCAGTTTATCTATGCAGAAAATTATCTTCAATGAAACATCATTTCTAAGTACTACGTATATAAGCGTATACATATGCTGTGACTGCTATCTTTCCTATTTCATTGAACTGCTCGCTACGATCGCTATATGTGTATATATATGTTACGTGAAATTTTTCTAGAAAAAATTGAAATATTCTTTTCCCACTGAATTATGTATACGATCACTGAGTAAAGAGCGAGGACTTGTAACTACGCTAATGAGCGACCGTGGTTCCATCATGGTAGACCTCGAATTCTTATATTAGATTTGACTTTGACGACAAACTATTAAGAAAGGTCGAAGAGATCCTCGAGAAAAAGATTAGTCTCTTAGCACTTAGCCGTATACGATTTTTCAGGTAAACTTTCGTTTATTTTCTTATCAGCTTGTCTGTTTTCTTTTTCTTTAACTACTAGTACGAATTTCTTGAAATTCACTGTCAGATATCTCTTACGAAGCCTGGAGCAGTTAGTCAGGAAAAAATAACAAAAGTTTGTACAACAATTTTTTTTCTTATGTTAAATAGAAATTTCAAATGGTTTCATTCTGAATTATTCTTTAGATACATTTTCAAGTGTCTAACGGATCCGAATTGAATGTACGTATTCAGTGGGTTTAAATAGACTGTTTTCTTTTGCTGACTCTGTGTTCGTTATTGTTATTGTCCTTGTTTAAGGTATTATAAGATCAGGTTGTATCTAGTTCTATGAAACAAAATGAATTTTTAAGCTTAGATGACCCTTTCACTTTTCATGTAATATACACAGCACGCGAACGGTAAACCAAACATGAACGAACCGGTTGCACGCTAGTACTTATTGCCCAATAGACTTAGTTTTCAAGGCTAATTATCTTAGTAATTTTGTTTTATACGATCATGATAACACCTTGTAAAAGCAAAATTTATGGATTATAACTTAGAGTTTATCTCATTGAAAATATGATTTTTTTACTATTTGTCACTGCTATTCTATTGAAGCATCTTATTATTCTGGCCTGTCTCACAATGCAAATGGTCAACGTTCAAAATAATTTAATATTCCTTATACCAGTTGTTTTCTTATACTGACCAGACAAGATGCCATTCCAGTGATCTTGGAAAATATAAAATAAAGCATTTTGATAACAGTCAGTTGGTACAACGTATAATTCAGATTCTACTGTTTTACAACGAAGATCGGAAAACTGGGTGACTTTCGAATAATGAAAAGTAAGCCGTTCCCACAGCGATACGATCATTGCTAATTATAAAGTTATAACGTACTCCAGAAGGAAATCTTAGGCTATCATTGTGGAAAGACTGTGAGAATGCATAGAGAATAAAATGTATAAATATCAAAAGAATTTTTAAGGTTATCCACTAATATCGGTTATATGTCATGAATGGCAGAAGCACAAAAAGATGTTTATAAAATCTATACAAAGCCTGCTGTAAAGAGGTGTCTCTTGAAAAGAAAGAAAATTGAAAAGAAATTAAGATAAAATAACATAAGTAGTTTTTTCTTATATTTGTATACATAATTCATTATTATACAACCTCCTTCAAAATTTACTGATTCTAATGACTGTCACGTTAAATCACTTTCATCTTTTGTCAATTATTTTTCTTTCTTTTGCATCGGAGTAACACAACAACATTCTTTTTACGACGTCACTTGATTTTCTGCCGACTTTATACACACTTGATGGCGCCAGGTGAAAAGAAAGAGAAAAGACGAACAATATTTCTTTTTCAGTCAAGTGTCAGCCAGTGGAATTTTATGTTGTAACATCTGAGCTACGACTTTCAGGATTTAATATAACTGCAGCCTTTCGTAAGCATTGAGTTATACACATGGATACCTGATGAGATCGGGTGGTCGCGCCAAAATACAAATTGTAATTATCAACACGAAAAAGCCATTTTTAAATACCGTCTTATAAAGAATAGGTAAGAAACCTGTTCAATCTTCATGAAGAGAAAAAAAAACCTAACAAACAATAATTTAAATGCAAAGCTGTAAACTCGAACAATAAACAATTGTCTTACGAATACAATGGTGCGAAGCATCGTGATTCGCTAAGAGCGTAAGAAAATGACAACAGTCGCCATTACCCATGAAGTACGAAACATCCGTTTCGCGTATGCTTGCGAAAATAGGCGAAGGACCCGTTGAACTCCGATCTTCTTAATATAAATATATACGTAGTATGACTGTTAAAATTGATGCTTAATCGCTATTAATTTGTTAACATCGCTCTACTACAGTAGAGTGTCAATGATCGATGATTAATCTTCTAGAAACAATCAGGACGAACCCGTATAATAGGAAACGGGCCGAAAGAAGCCGAAGGAAGCCGAATCTCACCTTGGCTGCAAAGACGAATTGGAAGATGTGCTAATAGCTGATGAGTTCTGATGAGCTTCCCTCTCACTGGATAACGACGAGGAAAGATTTTGCCTTACTAACGTGAATGCGATCTCAAGGTTCATCTGAATTATTTTCGAATGCGTCAAATTAACACATTGATTCATTTGAATCTGATCGCTTAGCAAATTGAGATCCTTGACCTCAGACATTCACTGAGATCGCACTGTGATCTCTGACAATAATGGATATATGGCAGACCTTGCTTGAGATCATCTTTCCACTTTGATGACTAAGGTCAGATAGAATATCGAAGAAACAAGATCATGAATTTATTAAGTAATTAAAAAACGTTTTTGCAGTTGCAATAATAACGTCGATGATCGAATAATCAAAGATATCATCACTGGTACGTTTTTGGCAATACTTATGGAATTCCAATGACATTTAAGATACAATTATCGTAAATAAAGTTTTCGACGGCTGGATTCTAGAACAGTTTTATTTGTATCATTAGAATGAAAACAAGACGGTACGAAATTTATGGTGTTAGTCAATTAACTTTTGGGAATTAACGAGGCGACTTCGTCGATTCTGTTGCAAAATAGCCTGTAAACGTTGGCCTGACATTTTCGCAGCTCGTGCATCTTTTTACCAGAAATTCTTGTGAAACTTCGCATCCATGTAAACAAGAACTCAATCTTTTAAACTTCTACAAATTAAATTCGTTGTGTTGTTGTGCTCTATTCTTCTCATACGATAGTATTTGAAAAAACTGTAATGTATTTAGTTAAGTATTATGCATTTATATATTAACCACTTTTAATAATCTGCTATTACAATAAATCACTTAAGTGATCAACGGATGAATTTTACAAGTATTGACAGACGCATTACAATTAATCAAAACTAAAATCTCTGAAGCATTTGATTCAAAAAAAAAGTCATAATCATTAAATATATTTAGGGAAACCTGTCTTTATATAAAAAAGTTGCACGCAACATTGTTATAATAAAAAGAAGCAATATTATAATAACATATGTAACTGTAAGATTTTTTTATATATTACGGATATTGAGCACTATAGTAATATAATATTATATAAGAAATTAAAATAAAGCATACATTTTCATATTGTATGAGCATATACAATTTAATTAATATACTGAATTCATAAATGTTTAATGATATTTTTTATCCTGATTCCATGACAATGATCATACACGATTGTAAAAGATTGTAATTGATTCCTATTAGTTAAAATCAATCATGAAAATCGCTATATGCAAAAGCCGTCAGTGCAATTCGCCGTAGTCAAAATGAAGCTTTTAATTGATTTATCCATCAGCACAGGTGGAATGAGAGAATCATCAATTCTTATGTATCATTCCTTAACTCCTTGACATTTAAAATAAGAAGTCAATGCCAGACGCGGGGAACTGGTTCGAAAAGATGCTACCTCTTTCGATGTGCGACTATATGATTCCAACAAGTCTCAATGTCAATTATATCCGCCATGAAGCTATAGCTCTAATGACATGTCTTACAATCGTACAGAAGTTGAACTATAATAATTCTATCATTCGCATAAGATGAAATTATTCAATTAAGAAAAGACAGCTAAGAATCCTTATCTGATTTACATTTTTTAAATAAATTTTCTTAGGTTCTTACATCTTTCATAAATAATGTAAAGTTTGATTGCAACTTGCATTTAAGAAAAAGTATAATGTGCATGGATTAGTATTCAGATTGATTTTTTAAATTGAGTATACGTATTAAGTCAATGATTATATAATTAATACTGTGACTCGATGACTATTGATTATTGGATTTTTAACGGGTTGGGAAGGATCAGATTGAAAGAGATTTAAAGAGAGAAATTCAGGCTGCTTTGGCTGCTCATCAGAAACGGCTTGGTTACCCTTGAGCTACATAGCGATCTGGCAAAAGGCACAAGTTATAGATGCGCGATGCTCACTTTATGCATGACTTGTACGTAGAATCTGCACTGATGGCAAGTTATATAAATCTAGATGAACATTACACGTCCATGAAAAATGAACGTAGGATTACAGTTTGTACGTAACTGGTTTATGGCAGATTGGGACATGTATTACAGTTTTATAATTATAATGTATCAGTTACACCTGCGATTTATCAGACATTAAATAACATTGCATTTATACACAATTTTAAGGAACTTTCATACTTTTTTGTTTCCTTGCAATAAATAAATATTTTAATAACTACTAAAATCTTTAGACTAGCATCAATTTTTAACATTATACATGAAGTATCCGGTAAATACATGCAGTGCAGTGTCCCTTGGATAGTCATAATGTGATTAAACAATTATGTATAATCTCAATTGGTGTTTTAAATATTTTGTTAATTAATGTATTTACTTATTGCGTTAACTCTCTTCGTAACGATTCATTTGTATGGCATGTTTTTCAGTATGATACGTTTTGAAAATTTGACTCAAAATGGGCGAAGCTTCTGGATCATTAATCCACATATTGGTTGCTGATGGTGTTTCCAAAATTGACAAATAAGCTGAAAAAATAAGATTGAGCATTTAGTTATGAAATTTCTTCTTTTTTGTATTTGGATATTGCCTTAAACTTACCAAGGAGCATTTTAGGATTAGTGAGACTGAGCTGTATATGCGGATTACTGATAATTGCTTTATAAATTGGACTGTCCATATCCAGACCATCATCCAAATCTTGTAAGCTACGCCTTCTTTCTCCAAGAAGCCATTCGCACTGGAATATTTGCATCGTTTAAATTGTTATTTAATGAGAGATTCAGAATAATAAATATTTAGAGCAGAGTCGAGTAATTTAATTGGAAAATTAAGGATAATATATTTACAGCATGGTACTCGTGATTTCCAGTAATTTTTAAAGCTTCGTTAACTTTCCTTTCTTCAAATCCCATATCTCTCAAGTATTGCGCTATTCTCGGATTTGGTTTGAATTCAAGCTTTTTATACTGATGTAAATTGTCCAAGAGAAGTGACACAGCGTGCATTAAATTCCGTTCTTTCTTCACAGATTGATTGCCTTATTATAAAAAATAATTGTTATTACAATACACATTTAAATATTCAAAACAGATACGAATAGTGTTAATAACTTTTCAGATTCCTTTCGTTGTTACCACCTTTGAAAAATTCTAGATAACCTTTAAGAGATTTTTTCTTTCCCGATGTACCTGTTGTACTACTAGAAGCTGCAGCTGTACTAGGCCCAGGTGAATTAATATCGAGCTCACTGTCGAAAGATGGAAATTCAAAATCATCCTCATCCGTATCATCCTGATGTTCTATCAGCCATTCTAATGCCTCCGACGTATTCATTCTAGAATAAAGATCCAGGATGTTTCGGTCGAAAAATATTTAAGATAAATACCTCATGGTATCCATTTCATTGAATAAATGTCAAACGTTATTTCTTCTCTAATAAAATTGACTCACTTTCTAAGGCACAGTGCCTTCAGAACTTTTTTCTGCGAAAATCCCATGTCCATAAGATGTTTAATAGCTTTGGGATCCGACGGTGGCTTACATCTTGCTTTTAATTTTTCCTTGATAATTTCAAAGCACTTTTCTGCTTCTGGACTATTGGACAGTATTCTTGCTGATGCTTTTACAAGAGTTATTAATATTTTACGAATTTCATTCTGAAACTGGGACATTATTGTACAATAGTAATATTATATTAATCAATTTTATATGAACTTGTCAGAATAGTTACTTCAGCAGTACATTCAATTGTTGGCATTGGACGGGTAGGATTTAACAATGGCATATCTCTTGTCAATTGTAGTATTATTTGCTCATCTGGCCCCCTCAGTGCTTCCTCGGAGAAATTATCTTTGGGCAATACTGGACGAATTTCTATCAATATTAACTCATCTGCAATTATTCTTGTTAGATAATATATATTTAAAAAAAAATATGTTTCCTTTCTGCGTCAAAACAAACCGAATAATAATTTAACTATTTTATTATAAGACTGACCAGATTCTTTAATATTTTGCTCGCTGGCTGTTTGGTCATCGATGAGTTGCATAAACCTGGTTCCATGAATCAATCGAAATTGTGATGCATTTTTTGGAGTATCTTGGCTATAAAAGTGCTTTAAAGCCATTTCCTTAATTTTATCAATCGTAAAACCAGGTTTAATATTAATACTCAATAAATTTCCATCCAAACTAAAAAATCACACATCAATTTCAATCTTATATTATATCTTATATTTGAAAATTAGACGAATACAAGATTTGTTGGCAACCTAATGATATTGATAGGAAAACTGTCAAAAATTACAGATGATAAGCCAAGCATCATATCTTTATAATTTTTAAAATTCATGTAAGTAGCCCAAACTTCTGTTCTGATATCCCTGATATCTTTCAGATATCTGAAATTTGTCGCAGTATTTTTAGAGATTCACTTTATACAAGAATTTGGCTGATTTCTTATTGAAAACAATATAAATTTATGAACAATCATATGCAGAGATCTAATGAAGAACACGCACCTTGAAGTTGGCCATGTTCAGGTTTTAACGTTTAGTAAAAATTCCCATACACATTTTCTTGAATAGGTAATAATCAGTGAAAATAAAGCAAACCTTATTTAATACGACTGATATAAACTTTAATACAATATTATAATTAATTACATCACTTTATAAATAAATTCACCTTTTCTACAGGTAAATAATGCGACTACTCTAGGGATATTAACGTGTATGAATATCACAAACTTCACAACGATATATTCTGGAATTAAATGGCAGTGACAGACAGTGACACGAGAATTGGACAATGAAATAATTGCACAATATATTTAGATGATCTATTTGTGTCTGTGGTCGATATACGTAATATAATGATTATACTATTATTACATTAAGCCGAGGCATTTTTCTATATTTTTATAAGAAGAATATAATAGTAATTTTGTAGCCTGAAGTAAGTAAAAGAATTTGACTATTGATAAACAAACAAGCTCCATCTTGTCAAGTATACAAGAATAATCTGTTTAAATTGGTGATTACTAATTAGGATTTCAGAATGATCGAAGGGTCTGGTTCCGGTGAACTTCAACAGTTAGTCCAAGAGGAGGAAAGTGAGGAGATGCCTATTCACGGAGGAGAAGCTACGCCTCCATCTACACCTGCCAGATCTGGTACTCGATCGAGTAAAAATGATACCCGCAGTTTTCATGTACCTGTAAGAATATTTTTTGCTGAAATATTTGGTCATTGTCGTATCTCTTATAATATAATGATCAGTATCTCTTGCATATATTTAGCAACAGAGCCAATCACTGTGGGAAACCAATGTACCAACATCTCCAATAATTAGTAAAGGAAGTTCGGGACAAGTAACTACTAGTCAGGGTTCCATGGTGTCTGGAAAAGCTGTAAATTCATCTGGTCATGGTGTCAATCAATCGCGTCTCATTTATCTAAATGAAAAAGATAAGGATAAATCAAGGCCATCCAGAATAGATCCTCCAAGATCAAACAAACAGCACAGAGGTAGTGCACAGCACTTTACATCCTATAAGCTCGTTATACTATACACACTGTATGCTCTATTTAAAATGTGAATTGCACAGAAACTTTAATTTAGCATAAATCGCATTACGTAGTTGATATTATTTAATTATTGTTTAGCCAGTTCTTTCTACAATACACAATACACTGTCTATAAGTGTCTATAGTATTTTGCTTATATGCAAGCTTCTCTTTTGTTAAGTAGAATTTTCACTTGTTTTGCATCGGCGTATATAAAGTCGTGGCGCCGTGCAAACACCATTGCTTTTTGTCAGAGGTACCTGATGTTCGACGCATGGAGCAAGCCTTACTACAGTTATTGGAAGATTTTCACAGTGGTAATTTGCGAGCCTTCGGTACGTATTAAAACTTTTCTAATTATATAACGCATTTTAAATACAATTATCTAATAAGAAATACTTAGGCAAGGACTGCAGCATGGAACAAATGACAGAAATAAGAGAGCAGCAGGAACGACTCGCTCGACTTCATTTTGAACTGGGACAAAGACAAGAAGCTGGTATTAATGTCGGCAGCGAACAATCTGGTTTACGACAATCCAGTGCAAATATGCGTCACTTGCTTCAACGTCTTCAACAACTAAGTGTCTGCATAGAAAAGTTGCATAGCAAATGATCATAATCTATATAAAATTTTACTAATTTTGTCGGCTTTTGTTATGTTCTAAATGAATTACTACTATTACTCTTTGAAATGTTTTAATGGGACGAGAGTAGTTTTTTAAAATTGTTACTAGAAGTTTGAGCAGATTGAAGCGATAAATATTTACTTGGGAAGAGATTGCATACACCTACAGTGTAGTGTAAGACTGTGATGAATAAATGACAAAGTAATAAAACGTTCGAATACACTGAGCAATATAAATATTTATTTCTAACAGTTATCAGAGACAAGAGTTCTAATGAATAAGTATTTTTTTATTTGAAATGTTCTTATCGATCGTCATGTATCGATATATCGAATTTCGAGTATAACATCGATATGCATCAGGTAGTACAGTTCTTTCCAATCGGTGGTATTACGATTATCGTGAAGCTGGTTTGAAAATATTTTGAAACGAATTCAAACATTTTTTTAAACTATTAGTAAAATAATAAATAAATATGCCGTATGCAAATCAGCCTTCCGTTCATATCACGGATTTAACCGAAGAAAATGTTAAGTTTCAGGTGGAAGATACTGAATTGAGGTAATTTAACCTCTATTTGTATTTCATAAATAGTGCAATTTATTGTTTTATCGGTATAACATAATATAAAACTAATTTCTTACAGTGTAGCGAATAGTATGAGACGTGTTTTTATTGCTGAAACTCCAACTATGGCTATCGATTGGATCCAGCTTGAAGCAAATTCTACTGTTTTGAGTGACGAGTTCTTGGCTCATAGAATTGGCATGATACCTTTGATTAGTGACGATGTATGTTTAGATAATTTAAAAAAATACGTATCCTGTATCCTATCATTGTAATTCACATTTATAATCAATTCGTTCATATATGTTTTAGGTTGTAGATAGAATTCAATACACGAGAGATTGTCAGTGTATGGATTTCTGTCCCGAATGTAGCGTAGAGTTTACGTTAGATGTAAAGTGTGCAGAAGACCAAACCAGACATGTAACAACTGCAGATTTTAAATCTAGCGATCCTAGAGTACTTCCTGTTACATCCAGGCATCGAGAGGATGATGCTAGCGAATACGGAGAAACCGATGGTAAACGTAATTTTTAATGTAGAAAATCTTGCTGACATATAACAGTTAAAAATAATTAATTATCTATCTAGAAATATTAATTGTGAAGCTACGCAAAGGACAGGAATTAAAATTAAGAGCATATGCCAAGAAAGGATTTGGCAAAGAGCATGCAAAATGGAATCCTACTGCAGGTGTCAGCTTCGAATATGATCCAGATAATTCAATGCGCCACACACTTTTTCCAAAACCAGACGAATGGCCTAAATCCGAATACAGTGAACTCGAAGAGGACCAATGTAAGTTAAACCTTTTTTTTTATTATTCGTTAACCAATATATTCGCATGTAATTTTCCTTCAGACGAAGCACCCTTCAACTGGGAAGCTAAGCCAAATAAATATTACTTCAATGTGGAAAGCAGCGGTGCTCTGAAACCTGAGAATATAGTAATGATGGGAATTGCAGCCTTGAAGAATAAACTCTCCAATTTGCAAACGCAATTGAGTCATGAAGTTCAAAGTGACGCATTGAGCATTCATCATTAAGACCTGAAACATTCCATTTTTAATGACCCTGTATGCCGATACATGCTCTACAATAAAATTATATAAATTATATTTACATACTCCTGTACCTTTTGTTAAATGCCACTAAGGGTATAATAAAAGTATCAAGAGAAGAGTCAGAATTTAATTGAATTTCTATCTAATTCTCGAATACGTTTAGTAACTTTACTTTTACAGATTGGCTATGAAATCCTTCTCCCGCCCAAATCTAGAGAGTTTTTTAGATCAGTTGCCTCATTGGGATTATCTGGTAAACATTTATTTATTCTTCGGATCGGTCAAATATTTTTATTATATGAATTCTTAAATAATGTATCTGTAATCAACGTTTTGTGGATTTTTCGGTCGATCCAATTGAATTTAGTGAAATCCATTTCGTATGAGGATAACAGTGTAGTGATGGGACGACCATACGGTCTCTGAACAAATATCTGACAACTAACAATGTACATTAAACAGGTATTTTTTATGGACATATTATATTTTGCGTAATTATATTTTTATGCAATTTACTTCAATCACGGATATCATATTTAATGAAATATTTTACTATTTGTTTTTCTTATTTCCTTATCAATTAATGGGTGTTAGGTTAGGTTATGGCAAGCTGCAATACCAAACTTGACACAGAGGCAATGCGTTTGATTTTTATTATTTTTATCAAATTAGCATTCCATACGAGAATATTAATAGATAATTGTAAATAATAATATTTTCATCTACACATTCATTGATGTACGCATGTAACAATTGTTTCGTTGATCTGCTACGTACATGAGTATAATTCAAGTTTTTATTTATATCATGATCCTTTATTGCTAGGTCATTATTCAGGGCTTTAAGTCCTATCGTGAACAGACTGTCGTAGAGCCTTTCGATCCCCGCCACAATGTAGTAGGTACGTATTCACATAAGTGCTAAGTAATAAATATTTAGATATAAAATATATAGACTCCGTTTTGTTTCACTGGTTATATTTGGATTTTAGTCGGCAGAAATGGCTCTGGAAAGAGCAACTTCTTTTACGCCATTCAGTTTGTTCTGAGCGATGAGTTTTCTCATCTGCGACCGGAACAGCGTCAAGCTTTGTTGCACGAGGGTACAGGACCACGTGTTATTTCTGCTCATGTAGAAATAATATTTGATAATGCAGATGGAAGGCTGCCGGTAACTACTTCTTAGTATTTCCTTATAGGCATTAAATCTATATCAAAACTCCAAGCGAACAATTAAAAACTTTGATAGTCAAATAATCTCTTAGTTGAATCTAATTTACCTAATCCACACAAAAAAAATTACTAATCAATTTATTTGAATAGTGACCGATCGTAATCGTATATAATATATTTTGTAGATCGATAAAGATGAAGTATTCCTAAGGAGAGTGATCGGTTCAAAAAAAGATCAGTACTTCCTAAACAAAAAGATTGTAACAAGAAGCGACGTTATGAATTTGCTTGAATCCGCTGGATTCTCTAGATCGAATCCTTACTACATCGTTAAGCAAGGAAAGGTTTGTAAAAGTAAAGTCTCTGATCTTAGAAAAGTTTACAATATACATTCATTCGCTAGATCAACCAAATGGCTACTGCTCCTGATTCCCAACGGCTGAAGCTTCTTCGAGAAGTAGCAGGCACCAGAGTGTACGATGATAGGCGAGAAGAGTCAAAGTCAATATTAAAAGAAACAGAAGGAAAACTTGAAAAGATTGAAGATTTCTTACGTACCATTGGTAAGTCTCAAATATTTTGATACCGTAAAAGATATTCTATCGGAGAAGTATAATCGCTCAATCCAAAACAGAGGAACGTTTAAAAACGCTGGAAGAGGAGAAAGAGGAATTAAAAGAATATCAACAATGGGACAAACAACGTCGTTGTCTCGAATACACGATACACGAACGCGAGCTAAAAGAAAATCGAAGAAAATTAGACGATTTAGAAGCAACCCGAGCGAACAGCGGTGCAGAACAGGCAAGACTGGGTGCTGAAGCAAAAACAGCTCAAGAAATGGTTCGAGCAGCAACAAAACGCCTAAAAGAAGCAAAAAAAGAAGTTTCCACAGCTAAGGAAGAACGGGATACTCTCACGTATGCATGAAATAAATGAAGAAAACATTTATTTAAACATAAATATTCAATTCTACCTAATCTTTCAGAGCCGAACAACAGCAATTGCTCAAGGAGAAAACTAAGCTCACCCTAACGATCAATGACTTGCTCGAAGAAGTAAAGGGTGACAATGACAGTAGAAAACGTGCTCAGCAGGAACTTGAAAAGCTCAAGTCGAACATAGCAGCTCGTGAACAAGAGCTTGAAGCTATAAAGCCTGAAGTAAATACCCACGAGTTAACCCACGCTTTAAAAAAATCCTACTACCAAAAGTAAACTCTGTCTTTTTTTTTTTCAGTATGAAGAAATGAAACGTGTAGAAGAGGAGTGTACAAGGGAGCTTGCATTAAAGGAACAAAAACGAAAGGAACTTTATGCCAAGCAGGGACGTGGTAGCCAATTTACTAGCAGAGTATGTAAATTTTCATATTTACTATAATACATAGGAAGAACAAATGTTTGTTAAAGTTTTCCAAAATAACAATCATTTATCCTAGGATGAAAGAGACAATTGGATAAAAAATGAGTTAAGGCAGCTTACCAAACAGATAAAAGATAAAGAGGAGCATCAGAAGAAGATCAGCGAAGATCTCAAGAAAGATGCTGAGAAACAAATTGCCTTGGAAAAGAAAATAGAAGAGCATACGCGCGAGATGGAACGTCAAAGAGCATCCATAGATGATCACAATAAACAATATTACGAGCTTACTAAATCCAAGGATCAGTGTCAAGCGACGCGCAAGGAGCAGTAAGTCTTTGAGCTTTTTATCTTGTAGCTTGAAAAACGCAGAAAAATCTTATTTTATTGCAGATACCGACAAGAGAGCGTGATGCAGCTTAATCTCTCGAGTTTGAAGGAAGATTTGGCAAAGGCAGATCAAAGTCTGCGGTCAATGGCTGGAAAGCCAATTCTCAATGGCAGAGACAGTGTGCGAAAGGTGTTAGATACTTTCCGGTGGGTATTAGTTAAATGTATATTTATCTATTTTAATTAATAAATTCGGTACAATTAATTATTTTAATTACACAGCCAACGGCGCGACATGGCTAACGAAGTAAGCAGCTATTATGGTCCAGTGATTGAAAACTTTGACTGTGACAAAAGTGTCTACATGGCTGTAGAAGTGACAGCAGGAAATCGATTGTTCCACCATATAGTAGAGACAGACAAGTTTGGTACAAAGATACTTAAAGAGATGAACAACCAACGTTTACCAGGAGAAGTAACATTTATGCCTTTGAATCGTCTACACGTTAAAGCCATAGACTATCCACAAACCGGCGACGCTATTCCCATGATATCACGTTTGAACTATGATCCTAAATATGACAGAGCACTTAGGTAATGAAATAAATATTAATCTGAGATTTAAAATAAAGTAAAGACACAATTCAATACATTTGCTTCTTCTTCTATGTTCAGGTATATTTTTGGTAAGACTTTGATATGTCGTAACTTGGAAGCTGCCACAAGCTTAGCACGTACTTCCGGTCTCGATTGTGTAACACTTGAAGGCGATCAAGTCTCCTCCAAGGGTTCCTTGACTGGTGGATACTTTAATACACTGCGCTCTCGTCTAGAGATTCAAAAAACTCGATCTGAATTAATGGCGCAGATAAACACGCTTGAAACCCAACTGGCTAGCTTGAAGGAAGAGATCAGAGCAGCTGATCAGAGTATTAGCTCATACGTCAGTGAGATGCAACGTACTGAGACTAAGAACAGCAAGGCCAAGTTAGTTTCATCATAGAATTATTTACAGTAATATAAAGTTAACCTTGCGATACTACTTACGTTGAAACGATGGATAAACGAAATTGATCCTAATAAATTAGTAATGTTCTTTCAGAGACATATACGATAAGATGAAAGCTGAGATACGTTTGATGAAAGAGGAGCTGAGCGCGATAGAAAGATATCGCACGCCTAAAGAAAGAAGCCTTGCGCAGTGTACATCTAATTTGGAAGCAATGCGAGCTACTAAGGAAGGTTTAGAAAGTGAATTGCACCAGGAGCTAATGGAACAATTGTCTGTGACTGATCAGCATCAGGTAAGCTTGTAAAAAATTGAAAGTTTGGATGAATTCTTAATGGCAATGTAAAGAAATGTATTATAAATTTAATATAAATGTCTCATTAGGTCGACACCCTCAACGATCAGATCAGAAGCTTGACTAAGGAAAACAAGGAGGCCTTTGCCAAAAGGATGCGACTGGAGGCTGAGAAAAATAAATTAGAAAATTTGTTAACTAACAATCTGGTTCGTCGTAAGGACGAATTGATTCAGGCTTTACAAGAAATATCGGTTGAGGATCGTCAGAGGCAACTTGAATCCTCTAAAGCTCAACTGGCTGATATAGAGAAGCGACTTGTCAAAGTGAACGCCGATTTCAAAGCGCAGAACGAAGCGGTCAATGTAGCTACGAAGAAAGTAAGTCGTCGTAAAAAAACAAAAATCATATATCAGCCGCAGTGATCTATAAGTATCCCATTGTGCTTTCAGCAAAGATCGGAATCGGCCGAGGTGGAGAAATGGAAGATGAAGGAGAAAGAAGCTCAGGAGAAAATAGATGCCGATGCTAAAGATCTAGAAAAATTAGCCAGCAAGCTTAACATTCTTGAACAAAAAATTGTTGAGTGCACGCAGAAAATTACTGAACTCGGCGCGTTACCGAGTCATGAAATATATGCGAAATTCAATGGTATGAGTACAAAGCAGTTATTCCGTGAAATGGAAAAGGCTAATAATCATTTAAAGAAATACAGGTAACGTATATAAATATAGAGATGAATTATAAAAATAAAACTTGTATACGCTCGCCAATTACTACTTGCTCCTTCCACATGATTTTAGCCACGTAAACAAGAAAGCATTGGATCAATTTATGTCGTTCAGTGATCAGAAAGAGAAATTAGTAAAACGTAAAGAGGAATTGGATCGTGGCGATGAAAAGATCAAGGAACTCATGTCTGTGCTGGAACAAAGAAAATGTGAAGCGATCCAATTTACTTTTAAACAAGTAAGCTGAATGATGTTATAAAAAAAAATAATAAAATTCTTCCTAGCGTATATTAAAACTTATTTGCAACTTTATCAGGTGAGCAAATACTTCAGTGAAGTATTCAAGAAGCTAGTACCATCAGGACATGCTCAGCTGGTTATGAGGACTGCCGACGGCGAAGAGGGCGATGATGGATCTTCAGAAGCAGCAGATTCCGATCGTTTCATTGGCGTTGGTATTCGAGTGTCCTTCACTGGTCACAGAGCCGAGATGCGCGAGATGAATCAATTGTCCGGTGGTCAGAAATCTCTGGTCGCCCTGGCCTTGATCTTCGCCATACAGAAATGCGATCCTGCGCCTTTTTATCTTTTCGATGAAATCGATCAAGCACTTGACGCTCAGCACAGAAAGGCAGTGGCTGATATGATCCACGAACTGAGTTCAGATGCACAATTTATCACAACAACATTCAGGTAAAAAATTCATTTACGCTTAGAAAATTATTGATATCCTAATTTATTAATGGGTTTTTTTTTAGACCTGAATTATTGCAGCATGCGAATAAATTTTATGGTGTCAAATTTCGCAACAAAGTGTCTCATGTGGAATGCGTGACCCGCGAAGAGGCTGCCGATTTCGTTGAGGATGACACGACGCATGGATAAAATTTGGTCTTGGAACGTTATACGGATTAAAGATTGTTGCGCTAATCATTTCTCGGAGCGCAATCAAACTTTTTTATTTTAATAATAATAAGAGAATCATTTCCTCATTTTCTTTCAGAATATTCACACTGAACGGAAGTTTATTCAAGCGTAATCATAAGCTCTGTTAAGGTTAAGCGCGGGGTATAGGAGATTGACGTTGAAAAAAAAGTTATCTTATTTAATATCTCAGGATGGTATTTTTTTGTTTCCAATGGGCTTTCGTTTTTTTGTTTTTTTGTTTTTTTTACTATTATCGACTGTGCCGTGATTCTTTGAATGATTTTCAAATTATTGATAAATTAAATCATGTAATTTATCACTTTTGGAATATCTCAACAATTTTCGCGACATTTCATACTTTCAAAGGATTTCGGTAGTACCTGCAGACTACGGTTCGTATTGCGATGCTGTAAATTGATACAAATTATTCTCCATATATTGAATGTAAATGAAATATTCATTCTATTTTTTTTGTTTTCATTGCAAAATTATAAATTGGTAAATACAGTATATTCTGTTGTCAAATTATTTTGGAAAAGAACATATAATTACACTCTGAATTGAAATCTAAATTGGGAATGTTAATCGATGCTAAATTCTTCGAAGCCTATATAAATTTCACGTGGACACTCAACCTTGCAAAGAATTAAAATGTAATTGTATCTAGACCTTTCGGTATTTTTTTTTGATATCTATAAATAAAATACTAAACACAGACAAAGATCGTTTCTCCTTTATTTTTCAATCGTGCGTCTTGGGATTTAATTCTGGTTAATCAATTTGTTTTTATGATATCGATATAATAAAAAATACTTTGAAAAAATTAATCTCTCAGTGAATTTACTGGAAGTGTCGAAAGTGAAGTAAAACTTTTTTTTTAACTATCTGCATGGCGACCTTTCGCAAGTACCGTACTGAACATGTTATACCAAAAATAAAAAGTAATGTTTAAATGTCAGTTTCGTAAGACATAACGAATCGTACCTAGCTTCCTATTTAAAATGAAATACAGCTGGTATCGGAATCATTTGAATGTTTTATAATTGGATTTCAGTATGTCAATATTGCGCAACAAATGCATACAGATAAATACACTTGTGGTTTACTGATCTACTTATCCTTACGATGACTGGTTAAGCTGTCATGCATACTCGTTACCACAGCTTCTACCAATTCTGGGAGAACAACACCATTGACATCTATGAAATTGGCGACGGATTTTGTGACAGATGTTTCATTGATTGTTCCAGAAGATTCACTTTTAACAGACAATACAAGATTATATTTGTCATCGTACTTCTTTAAATAGGAACTTGCTTCCCATACAAAGTCAGGATCGAATCCTGCTGGATCTCTGTAAATAAGGAAAAGTTTACACATCGAGTTACTATGCTTTACGAATGTTTATCAAATCAGAATACTGATAATCATCTATCCTATATTAATTACCTTTGAATAGCAACTGTAAATATTCCTTTTTCTTTATATGTAGTGTAGAGTGTCAGGATACCCATAAGGATAAAATATATCGAGACACAACCAATCAGCACTGGCTTAGAAGCAGGAAAAGGGTATAAATAATCCCAGAGCAACGCAACTATAGCTACGCCAACAGCAATTCCACAGAGAGCTAGTCTCCCATCTAACAAGGCAAAGTTCTCTATGTAATTGTATTTCCTTATTAAAACATCTCTAACTGCATCGTCCAAAGCATTCTTCACAGCCGAGCCATCCCATTTATTAACTTTAATGATCTGTGGACATACAAATGAAATGAATTACAAATCTTAATAAATAACGTTAAGCTTTAGACACTTTTAATTTTCTTGTATATAGTATAAGTAAAATAAAATAATTAAAATCAAATAGCGTTTCTCGGTACAAATGAAAAAAATATATAAAATATGTACACATATGGGTTAACCTTCATGATATTACTAGTCACACAAAGTTATAATATTTCAGCTCGAAGTTAAATCCTTAAATATAAAATAAGCTTACAGGGGTCTCGTTTTCCTTCTGTTCCTTTTTTGAAGCCATTTCGAACATAATCCAGTGAGTAAAACACAATTTTCTATCGTTTACTCAAATATTCAGTACACGTCAAACGCTTGGCGTGTACCGGTTGGCTCCAATTGGCTCGATTCTCCTCCAATACACTCGGACAATTCCAATTAAAGTATCAGGTTAACCAACATACACAAAATATAATTTAATTTAGAAAATCACTTTTAAGCCGCCTCAATTAAAATATTCTAACGATAAAACTTTTATCACATAGTAATAAGTGATTCTCACAATTTTTATACACTAAAGATACGTGCGAACATCTAATGAAAGAACTGATTAAACAATAATTAAAATAAAAGAAATATAAGCCTTATATTTGTCTGGTAACAGCACTGAATATGTAATTGATATTTGAAACACCAAAAAGATATTAAAGATTCTAAAGTTCAAGTTTGTTCCCGTTAAAGGAAATTTCACAGGGCTGTAGAAGAAGAAATGCAAACGTAGACCTTCTTGGTTCAATATATTTTTAAATAATTCATTAGAATTATGAATGATACTGGAAGCAAGTAAATTGAATAAAAAAAAATTATACGATTTTCCAACAGGCAATCCAAATAGTTTATTTGTAAAATTAGAAAGTAAAGAAAATGATGATAATGGAAATAGATAGTGATTTAGGAAGCATTTGGAATTTCTATTGACTTTTGTGAAAAATACCTTGAGCTCTAATATTATTACTTTCGTCGTATATCATTAGACATGCAAAAAGTGCTTGACCTTTGGCCTAATTGCCAATGATTATGGAAATAACATTCAAATCAACGGAATTAAAACGTTTATCTTTACATAAAATGGTGCCACGGCGACTGCACGTTGTTTTGCTTCCTAATAGATGTTACGAAATTCATTGGAATTACTTTACTACCAGGATACATCACAGAGCATAAGTTTTGAGAAAATGGGAAAATGAATAACATCTTTTGTATTAAATAAAATACAAATTTTAATATCCAAAACCAATCGACACATTCTTAGCAATACTTGTAAAGATAGTATTCGCTGTTATATTAGTTTTCTAAAACGCCTCCATTTTATGGGTACTGCTATCGTTCTTCGTATAACTTCAGTTGTTAACTTGATTGCATACTAATTATCATTTTCACTGACCGCTCTGGGCAGAATGTATTTTCAGTACACTGTTTTACAGTTCTTAGTGATATTCATTGCACCTTTCATATTCTGACCAACTCATTCCAAAGCCTTATTATTCAATAAAAAGAATAAAAGTATGAATAACAAGTATACTTGTATATCAGGCTATTGTATTTCCAATTTGATATCAAATCTGTAGTGTATCTAATATTTAGCACGTAGTGCTGCTTGCTCATCCACATCGATAACTATTTCTATAAGCAGTCAATTCTTCAACTGCTTCTTCAAATTCTCAGCAAGCTTATCCATGAACTCAAAGGTCTCAAGATAATCAGATCTTGTTACTTTATCCATTCCTTTGATACAAATAGCTAGATCCTTAGTCATAAATCCAGACTCAATTGTATCGACGCACACTTTTTCTAGAGTCTCTGCGAATTTCTTTAATTCAGGGTTATTATCCAACTTAGCACGATGGAGCAATCCTTGAGTCCAGGCAAATATTGAAGCAATTGGATTAGTAGAAGTTTCCTTGCCCTGCTGGTACTGGCGATAATGACGTGTAACGGTACCATGAGCAGCCTCAGCTTCAACGGTACGACCATCCGGACAGATGAGAACAGATGTCATTAAACCAAGAGAGCCATAACCTTGAGCTACCGAATCAGACTGAACATCACCGTCATAGTTTTTGCAAGCCCATACGAATCCACCTTCAGATTTCATGGCATAAGCAACCATATCATCTATGAGACGGTGCTCGTACCAGATATTTTTTGCTTCAAACTGCTTCCTGTACTCTGCTTCGTAAATCTCCTGGAAGATGTCCTTAAATCTTCCGTCATATTTCTTCAGAATAGTATTCTTTGTGGAAAGATACAGTGGGTTGTTACGTGCTAAGGCATATTGGAACGAGCTGTGTGCAAATGCCTGAATACTTTCATCAGTGTTGAACTGAGCTTGTGCAATTCCTGCACCTTTGAATTCATGGACGGTATGTTGAATCTTTTCACCATTTGTGCCAACCCATGATATTTCCAGTTTACCAGCACCAGGCACCAAAAAATCAGTGGCCTTGTACTGATCTCCATGGGCATGACGGCCTATTATGATTGGTTTGTTCCAGCCTGTTACTAGTCGTGGAATGTTCTTGCAGATAATAGCTTCACGGAATACAGTACCACCTAAGATATTTCTAATTGTTCCATTTGGACTCCTCCACATCTGCTTCAGTTTGAATTCCTCTACTCTCTTTTCGTCAGGAGTGATCGTTGCACATTTAATACCAACGTTATAGCGCTTGATAGCTTCGGCGCAATCTACCGTGACTTTATCACTAGTAGCATCTCTGTTTTCAATTCCCAAATCATATATATGAAGATCAATGTCCAGATAAGGAAGAATAAGCTTCTCTTTGATAGAATCCCAAATGATTCTAGTCATTTCATCCCCAAGAATGTCGACAACAGGTCCTGCCTATTTAAAAAAAACAAGCAAAATATATATTATAAATTATCGAAAAATCTAAACTAAAAATAAGTACACAGCGTGCAAAGAGATCTTTTGGCATAAGTGCAAATAAATTCAGTACATAACAATTTCAAAGATACCAATTCAATGGCACTGTATATCAAGCAATAGTCGAGGAAGAATCAAAGTCTTACAGAGTTCAAAGTCCTGATAACCCTTTCAGAAGTAAAAGATAGCTATACGCAATTTTTTTAGAAAAGAAAAGAGATCTTAGTAAGTATCACAAGAAAGTCTTAAAACTAGAAAATTAAATGGCTAAAGTTCCACGAATATTTTTATAATACAGAGTACAGTGAAATTCTCCATATCTGTCAAAGGTATCCCCAATTTATTCACCTTAATCTTAGCCATAGCTGCAGCAGAGATACTAAAGTTCCTGACGTGGAGATGACGATTTAGATTGTAATCGTTAGACGTGGAAATCGATGAGCCAGAACGTAGAAGCGACAATAAACCAGCACCGTTGTAACTGTCGAACTGAAGTCGAGTTGCTGCTCTGACCACATTCGTGTTCAATCCAAAGAACCGGTGGGACACAAACATGGCGACGAATAGACTTTTCTCTCTCCGTTACTCTTTTACTCCTGCAATTCAGGTCCTCTTTCTCCCGTATTAGCTCCCTCTCTTTTACACCGTCTGACCTCTCCTGTTTCCACAGGGTTACAAAATAATTCCTCCTCTCACTGGGTATAGTGCACTTGTTGCTGGTTGCTTCTTTGCCACTTGTCGATCCGTTCAAGCTCCTCGGAACTTCTCTTTTACACGGTCAATCCAGACTCTGTTAACTCGACGACTAGAGTAACAGTCGGTCGACAGTACCGGATGTTAAAGACGTCCTAAATATTTCAATATAAAGAGGAATGATATCAGAAAACGCAATCACTCTTCATATACAGTATGCAATACGTATATAGATATACAGAAAGCAAGAAGTAAGAAAAACAGCTCTTACTAGACTTTGGAATTTAGAACTTTGATCTCGAATTGATGCAGTGTAAACTGATGATCTTTCTTTCACAATTGGATATACTTTGCAGAACCCTAAAGGCATCGGCGTATATCCTTATCATCTACCTGAAAACATCATAAAACTGATAAGGAGTAATCACTATATTATATACATAAATTAAATAGAGATTTTGACATATTAATAGTCGTTAAACGCTTGATTTTTACCATTGTTTTACGTAACTCTGTCTCTACCTGTTAAGCGACATTTCCAAGGAGGAATTTGTGTATTTCAGTTGCAAGGCTACTCTTACTTCATTTGTGTTATTCTATTTACCTTATCTAGCATAGAATTATTCAACCGATATGTAAAATAATCAGACTTTGTAGCTATTGTGTAATTTCATGCAGCTATAATTTACATTGTCAAAATTAAGTGGACGTAGCGTTTGAAATTCATAGGGCAGGACAAGTTAAATTTCTCCTTTAATTCATATATTATGTGATCTTCATTTGACATTAATGAATGGGCACTTAAAGCAAAAAGCACAATTATGAAACATGAATGCACCTTCAAGAAGCTATTGTTTGACAGTATTTCAGTTTTACAAATATGAATGGCTTAACAGATAGAGAGTAACAATTAAATATTGATAACGATATGACTTTCTACCGAAGCATATAATAATTATAAAATTTATAATTTACTTAAAATTTGGAATAGAAATATATAAAAATGATCATGAATTTTATAGGATACTATGTGGTTTTTCCTTCGAAATCTATGCTTCTATTTCTTTTGATTGCAAGTGTAACCAGGGACATTATATCTTTGAGTAGAAAACTCTGTCATTGCCGATATGTAAATGTCACTTTGTATTTGCTGGGTGAATGGAAATGATCACGTCAGGTCTATAATCACGAGATTGATGTAGCCGATAAATATGCTTGTTTTTGAGAATCTAATATTTAATTATATTATTATATTTATCGATAACCGCTGACCAATTGATAAGGGACTTAATCGCTCTTAATGTGAACGAACCGTTTTAAATTTTGTTAATAGTGAATAAATAGTGACTAATTTCGCTTGCAAGAAAACATTTTCAATTATCGGTGCATTTTATTTTGACAATGGTATATCTCCATTTTATGGATTTAAAGTTTTATTAAAACGTGTATATCTCACGAGATTGTAACAGAGTCGAGTATAAAGGGCAATGTAATTTAATCGTTAAATTATTAAAAAATGAAGATTAGGAAGCATATAGATCGGTCTTGTTTTTTACATGTATTTTACGAACTATTTATAATGACGATAAATGATTTTAAGTAAGTACATCATGCCAATTCACGTCAGTGACAAGATTATATAAATGATAAGAGTATATTATTATAATAGTGCTAATATTAGAACAGCTTTGCGTTTTTTTTTTTTTTTTAGTAAATCGATAGCCCAACTTAAAAATTTCGTAAACCACATTTATGACGTTTTACATGAGAAATGTGTTCTTTATTTTCACAACTATTAATTATTATCATTGTTTTCATGAATTTCAAAAATATTTCGTGAATAACGGCATTTTAGAGTTAAGCAATCGATATTTCAGATAACAGTTGTTGCGCCATATTTTATCTATCAGGGGATCATCATTGACTTCTTTAGCTGCAACAGATAGTGATAACTTATCATCATTGAATATTTTTGCTGTACAGGGTTTCGCAGTACTTTAGAATGTATGTCCATGTTTGTCGCAATACATAATACAAATTTTTTTTTTCCTCAGACACAAAACAAGCTCCAACTACAAAAATACATTTTTCTACAGTCCAATTTTATACGATGAATCGCTTCTGCCATCTAGTGAAAACTAACATAAACTACATAAGCTTACATACAGGTAATAATCTGTATTATCGACGCAGTATATGCCGATATTTATTTTCACTTAATAATTATATTCTATTACTGTCAGATTACACTTTATACGGTATGTTAATGATATTATTAAAAAAAGGAAGAAATTTGATAAAATATTAAAAATAATATTTTTTCACGAACGATCGCCATTGCAGTACTTTCGCCATCTAGCGTCTACAACCAGTATCAAAATGGATCACGTCAGCGCGTTCCATCGCAAAGGAGCTTTGCCCAATCATCAAGTCGGTCTCGGCGGACGCACGGAAATTGACAAATCCGGTGTAACTTTCGTTTCTCACAACCAGCTGCTGGCGTTGTAATCGAACGTGAACATAAACCTACCCAACGACTAAAGGCACTTCTTAATATCCCTTATGTCCACGAGCCGTTCGTCGAGAAATCGAAGTAGAAATTCTCGGATCGATCGTGCGGTACGCGTTCGCGTCGTGCCAAGAAAATCCACGTAGAGTCAGTTGAAGCATTTAAAAGCATTAAAGAGTCATTGGACCGTATTTCGTATGCCGTGGCAGCAGTTTCGCGAACGTCTCTCTGTCGCGGAGAAGTGCCGATGTGCTCGCTAATGAAATTCAAGATGTCCCAATCAAGGCTTCCGTGTCCAAGATTTCCTCATTGTTAAAAAGAACGGGTAGTTATCCGACAGTGAGATTCGTAGAAATTTAAGTGAAAATCGTTGAATTAAGAGGATCGTAGTTGAGCCATCATAAGAAACAATTGTTTTCATTTGGATCCTGCTTTTGTCCAAAGAGAATTCTTTGGCATTCCTCGGTCGGTTATACCGAGGAACTCTGTTGTCTCTTTACTCTCTTGCTTCCTCTTTTTTATATTCTTTATCTTTTTCCTCTCTCCCCTCTTCTCAGCCCTTCGAATATACCTCTCTTTACGTCTTTCTCTTCTTTCCCTTCTCAACCTCTCGTCTCTTTGGTACCACCTACGACTGCCTACGACTATACAGCGTACACAAGGAAAGACCTTTCCCAAGTTCCTTTTTTTTTTCTTGTTAAATGAACCTACTAGTGAAAATATCCTGGTCATCCTGTTCCTCCTGTTCCTCCTGTCTCTCAGTCTCAAAAGTAGTCGGTGGTACGGACGTAAATTCTGCTGGCCGATTCTATACGGTCTACTTTTATTCTCGATGCGTGAATGCCAGCTCTGATTCATGAGTGTTGTCAATGTGCACGTAGGCTGACATTATCGCCGACTCGACCACCAAGTGTTTTTGAAGATTCCCGTTGTTACTTTAAGCCAGCATGATGAAGAGCAGTGCACTGCCCAAGAAGGAAAGCAAAATGCGGATACGTGCTTTTCCGGTGAGAAGTTCTTTCACTTTTATATTTACTCTCTGCGGCTTTCTATGTTTATTTGTAGTAGCTCTCTTTTGACTTTTTGGTTCTTGTTAATTTCCTGATTTTTTACATAATCTTTTTTATTTGTTTGTAATCTTTCTTCGAAAGTTTAGAACTTATTATTGCTTCGTACCTTGTTTGATATTTTCATATTTAATATTTTTTTTGACAATGGTCATTGAAAAGTATTATCTTTTGGTTATGTATTGTACATAATACGATATGTTATTTAACCTATGTTTATTTCTGGTGTATAAAGTGGGCCACAGATATTTTTTACGATGATCCTGTAATCTTTTGTAAGTAAAAAATGGTCGTTTAACGTTTCACACATTTAACCTTGTTTGTATAATGCAGCATTTAACTATGTATGAATATTGAACTTTGTAATTAATCTCTGAATATTCAACATCATGTTTTCTGATTGATATGTGATATGGCAATTTATTTTGACTCGGCAATATAATTATCAAATTTTTAGTAGCAAAATACAAGGTTTTTTTACACCTGTTGTTTTCCATATTCATTATGTAATATTGTATTGATGTGCATATATTGTTATATCCTATATTTATTAATTGATAGCTAGGACAGAATCAGTGAATAATAATGTTGTCATACAGTGGCTGTTGTTATAGCAACAGAAAAGACAGTTGACGGTCGATGCCACTTTCATTTTTTCTTTTGCATCTAAGAAACTTTTTGTCATCTACAAAATTTTATGTTTGAAATGTAATAAGTGATTTAAAATAAACTGGGATCGTCTATCGAGTTACTACGTAAAAAATGCGTGTTTGAGCGAAATTTGCAGTTAATTCAATGATTGAAATGAAAAAGTTTGTCTAAAAATCTTCTATTCAATTATATATCGAGAGCAACAAATTTCTTGTTCAATCGGGCAACTCGTAGCAATGTTTTAATTTAATTAAAAATGGTACCCTATTGGATTTACCAATAACAATATATTTCCTTGATTGTCCGTTCTTGTTTATCTGAGAACAGTAGTCGTTTCATTGTATTAGAAGAGTATTGAAAATTGTAACATCATGCTAAATCACAGACTACTATACATTGTATTTTAAGAGAGGAATAGCATTCATTTTTCTAATGTATATAAATAATAATCGATTAAATGATTAAAAGATTGAAAAGAGTGTGGATTAGCAAGTAGCAAGAGAATCAATGAATAGAATCCCCAGAGAGAATAGCTCAGCTGATCGCAGCCCAAGAAAATATCATTACCATCAGAGATCGCAACAATTGGAGAAGCCGAATAATAATGTGTCACAATCAAAAAGGACATTATGGAATACAATCGCTTTAAAGGATCTGCCGTACAACATGCACCTGCAATCCTGGGTGAGATAACCCTCAACGTAGGGTTATTTCAGTTGGTCATCAGTCTTGGAGAACTTATTAGGGCAAATGACATTCTTATACCAATGAATACAACAGTGATCTCTCTCTCCACTTTGCTAAAGGGACTTGTCGGCTAATTATATTTCTGATTAATTAAAATCAAATGATATATTCTTTCATTTCAGATGACTATGGATGAAAAGTATGTAGAGAACATTTGGACTCTATTAAAAAATGCCATACAGGAGATTCAGAAGAAGAACAACTCTGGCCTCAGCTTCGAAGAGTTGTATCGCAATGCGTACACCATGGTTCTGCACAAATACGGAGAGCGACTTTACACAGGATTAAAAGAAGTGGTAACACAACACCTGGAGAATAAAGTTCGCGAGGATGTCTTACGATCCCTTCACAATAATTTCCTCCAAACCTTGAACCAAGCCTGGAACGATCATCAAACATCCATGGTGATGATCAGAGACATTCTCATGTACATGGATCGCGTTTATGTGCAACAGAATGACGTGGACAATGTATACAACTTGGGACTTATTATATTCCGGGATCAGGTAATTTTTATATCAATAAGGACTACACATACTGACGTTTTACAAGTAAAAGATTCTACTTAGGGAGGACTCTTTTACTTAAAAAATCATAGGAAGATGTTCATCCCCATCTTCGTCGAAAGCTATTTTACTTGTAGACGAAGTATATACTGTAAAACAGACTTTGGTAATTCATGTATATTTATCCCCAGGTCGTCAGATACGGTTGTGTAAGAGATCACTTACGCGAGACACTTCTGGGTATGGTGGCAAGAGAAAGAAGAGGCGAAGTAGTAGATCGCATATCTATAAAAAATGCCTGCCAAATGTTAATGCTATTGGGAATTAATAGTCGCCAAGTTTACGAAGAGGACTTCGAGAGACCTTTCTTACAGCAGAGCGCTGAGTTTTATAGAGTACGCTCTGTTTTTATTATAAATATTAAAATGCAAAAACTGCATGCTTGATCAGACCTTTAATAAGCCGTAATAAAATTTCAGATGGAGTCACAGAAATTTCTCGCTGAGAACAGTGCATCAGTGTACATAAAGAAAGTCGAGGCTAGAATCAGCGAGGAATCCGAAAGAGCGAAACATTACTTGGATGAATCTACAGAGCCACGAATAGTCGAGGTTGTCGAGGAGGAGCTTATAAAAATTCACATGAAAACCATCGTCGAGGTGACTGGTTTTGATAACTGTTAATTACTCATTAGTAAGTAGAATGTTATGATTATTTATACTGGTTATTGATTTCTTTCTACAGATGGAGAACAGCGGAGTAGTGCACATGCTCAAAAATCAGAAAACCGAAGATCTTGGCTGCATGTATAAGCTATTCTCGAGAGTCACTGATGGTCTACGTACGGTCTGCGACTGTGTCTCTCAGTTCCTTAGGGAACAAGGTCGTGCTATGGTACAGGAAGAGCACGAATCAACAACAAATGCAGTGCATTTCGTCCAGAACTTATTAGATCTGAAGGATCGATTTGATCACTTCCTCCATTATTCCTTTAACAATGACAAACTATTTAAGCAGATGATTGCTTCGGACTTCGAACACTTTTTGAATCTGAATGCCAAGAGTCCGGAGTATCTGTCGCTGTTCATCGATGACAAACTGAAAAAGGGTGTCAAGGGGGTTAGTAAGGTTTGCGAAATCGCGGAATATCATTTTATTTTTTTCTTGCAGAGTCAGTCGCTGCTGCTCGTTCATAAAATCGTTAGCGTAAGCACTTCTCGATACATTGGATACTATATCATTAAGGTTATATCTTTCTAATTGCAGATGACGGAACAAGAGATCGAAGGTGTTCTCGATAAAACGATGGTACTCTTCAGATTTTTACAAGAGAAAGACGTGTTCGAACGCTACTACAAGCAGCACTTAGCCAAACGGCTACTCCTTAATAAGTCTGTGTCCGATGACAGCGAGAAAAATATGATATCCAAACTCAAAGTGAGTTTTCAATATATTCTTTTAATTAATTCATATCAAACAGTCATGCCTAAAGTGTATAGAGAACAGGGAATATATATGATGGTGGGAAAAAGAAATAGGGAAATAGGGAGGCTGATTAAAACTGATTAGTTTCGGTAGTCACAGGGAGCGTTCAACGTAGATCTGGACATCTTGATTGCCATGAAAAAGCTGACTCCCGATCCGCCAAAAGATTCCTTGGAGAGTGTCTTCCTAAGAATTCAAAATCCTTCTTATAAAGAAAAGATAGACTAGCACTTCCCGCTTCTCTTCCTTTTTTTCCACTTGCATCCAATTTGCGCAAAGTAAGTGTACGCTTTGTAAACCATGCTGAATACCCAACGTTTATTATTTAGACTGCTTCACTAAGGAAAGTACACTGTCTCTGTCAGTCTGATCAGTAAGTGCAAGCAGTGTAGCCTGGGTCTTCTATAATTTTATTAACGCCAATTTCAAATGCTTGCCTTGGAGTTCCGTATGGTTTAACGAAGCTCACACTTTTCCTGTACGCGGTAGAAACTTTTGATTATTATAAACCGGTGTTACTGCAGGGACTTCATGGCACGCAGTAGGAAAAAATAGACACTTTTAATTGTAATCTGAACATCGTTTTATCTCATTTTAATTTGTACAGACCGAGTGCGGCTGCCAGTTTACCTCAAAATTAGAGGGAATGTTTAAGGACATGACTGTGAGCAATACTATTATGGAAGAATTTAAGGATCATATTATTACATCTGGGGTAAATATCTGTCTTTATACTATCCTTTATATTATCCTATATTATTTTAATAATCTAGCAAAGTTAAACTAGTGATTATTTTATATCACAGTCAAGTCTGCATGGAGTCGATCTAAGCGTTAGGGTGTTAACCACCGGTTTCTGGCCAACACAATCTGCCACACCTAAATGCAGCATGCCCTCAGCTCCACGCAATGCCTTCGACGCTTTTCGCCGATTCTACCTTGCCAAACACAGTGGTCGTCAGTTGACTCTGCAACCACAGTTGGGTTAGTACACTTTTTTCTCTTTTTTTTTGCTATTGGTATAAAATCAGTATAAACGCAGTAACGTATAACCTGTTTTGATTTGATCGTTTTCAGGTTCCGCAGATCTCAATGCTGTATTCCATGGACCCCGTAGAGAAGAGGGCAGCGTCGGGGGTTTAGATACACCATGCTCATCAAGTTCCATGGGTAATGGAAGTGGTAATCTTAGTGGTAGCAGTAGTCTCATGAGCCAGCGTTCAAACGGCAGCGCAAATCCAAGGAAGCACATTATTCAAGTCTCGACATACCAGATGTGTGTTCTCATGCTGTTCAATAACAGGGACCGCTGGACGTATGAGGTTTGTCTTTTATTCTCTCCATTATCATTGTTCTTATTAACTTTAAATTATATATCTGACAATTGAATTCGCTACAGGAAATTCAAAGTGAAACTGATATCCCTGAAAGAGATCTGGTTAGAGCATTGCAATCTCTTGCAATGGGTAAGGCAACTCAACGTGTTCTTCTAAAACATCCGCGAACCAAGGAAATCGAGCCCTCGCACTGTTTCTCTGTGAATGATAGCTTCACCAGTAAATTGCACAGGTACATTTTTTTACAGATGAGTCTGTAAGTTTCTTAAGATACTATATATATATATAAGACAAATGACCACGGTCTATTATTTTGCGAAAACTCGTGTACACCCGCTTGATATAAGTTTACTGATTTCTCAAGAGTGAAGATCCAGACGGTCGCTGCTAAGGGCGAATCTGAACCCGAGAGGAGAGAAACCCGAAATAAGGTCGACGAGGATCGAAAGCACGAGATCGAAGCTGCGATAGTGCGCATCATGAAGGCTCGTAAACGAATGGCTGTACGTATTCTGATGATCGTCTAATACGAGCGCAATTAATTTTGAGAAAACAAAAAACAAAAACGAATAATTTAAAATATTATTCTCAGCACAATATTCTCGTCACGGAAGTAACGGAGCAGCTACGAATCCGGTTCCTACCTTCACCCGTTATTATCAAAAAGCGCATCGAGGGCTTAATCGAACGCGAATATTTGGCTCGAACCCCTGAAGATAGGCAAGTTTTATACCTATCATATATACATAATAATATACAGTACACGATATTATCTCTATTAACGTATTGTCGTATTACTTCTCCGTTACAGAAAGGTGTATACGTACGTCGCTTGAATGCGTTCGCCGAAATATCTTCGGATATGTACAAACGTGTAAGTAATGAAGTAATATTAAATCTCCGATTGAATGTGAAAAGACTCTTGTCATTATTACAATTGAACTGAACGTATGGTAAAACGCGATCGTTTTCTTTCTTTTATTTCAGAATCTGCCAGGCTTGGATCGTAATAGTCCTAGCTCGCGTATAGAATTACGATAAGGTCTCTGATTTTACATCACTACTGTCGATAAAAATTTAATTATAACAGATTTAAATTATTCCAAATGTAATAGCAAATACATACTTTTTACATATTACTATCCCTAATCCTCCAAACCCATCATCCCTAGAGCGACTTTTCCAAATGATTCCCCATTCTACGACCACCCCCCTCCCCCCCACCCATAATATCTCTCTGAAGATTTGACATTACTTTTACGAAAGATACTAAATTCTTCTTTTTTTTTTTTTTTTTTTTGAAAGAGAGAGAGAGAAGTATATGAGTAAAGAGAGTGTGTGATGACGGCAATTGTAAGTACTAAAGCGTACGGAAAAGAAGAGAAAACAGAAATCGAGAAAAAAAAA
>JARPRG010000357.1:1071545-1099741 GCA_031001745.1 Hartigia nigra | reverse complement strand
CGATACGAATATAATTCCTGATAAGTTTCACGGGCAATTAAATGTCGATAAGGAGAAATTAAATCAACGTTTCTTTTATTATCTTTATCTCAAAACTCACGTGTGCACTTAACGCAGCTCCCGGTACAGTATTTCATTTATGTATATGCAGTTCAAGCGTCTCGTCACTTGACTGTCCGATATACTGAAATAATGACGAGGAATACAAAAGATTACGGAATTATCTTCTTAGTCATTTTTTCTCGCGATATTCTTCATTCAAGTATTTATCTCGCTTAAACGTCAAACCATTCTTCGTTCGTAAATTTAACGAATTATGTCTATTTTGTCGCTTATGGCGGAACCGCCTGATGGCTTAACTGCTCACGTTATACACTCATGCTCACGCATTTTTGACATATGCGTGGCGTCCGTTCGGATATTAACATACGTGTATACGCTAACTGTAGTAAAAGGTAGGCTTAATACGAAATTGACGTCATCACGAGAATCAGTATTTCGCATATAGTATCTTTCCTTAAGGGTATCTTTGGGATGTGAATTCTTTGATGAAATGCTAATGGCTAGGAAATTTACTTGGTATGTTTCAACGGAATATGCCTGTATTATTAGAGTATAGACGAATGACTTTCTCTGTCAAAGGTGTTCGCGGACGTGGAACAAAAATCAAAGCCGACGAAAAGGCCTTTGCCAACGAGAGAGGACCAGGTGAAGTCTCTTAAGTCTCAGGAGTACGATATTCTGATTATCGGGGGTGGTGCCACCGGGGCAGGATGTGCCTTGGACGCCTGTACACGAGGTACTTTCTGAATAAATAAATATTCATGCTACACGGAACAGTCGTTTGTCAATATTAATCGTACTTCGTTATCTCCAGGTCTCAGGACTGCTCTCGTAGAGGGCGACGACTTCGCCTCTGGAACCTCGTCTCGTAGCACCAAACTTATACATGGCGGTGTTCGCTACTTGCAGAAGGCAATTATGCAACTGGATTATGAACAGTACAAAATGGTGAAGGAGGCTCTGCACGAAAGAGCATCCATGCTCAACAGTGCACCGCATCTTGCTCATCCTTTGCCAATTATGCTCCCCGTATACACGTGCGTTTTAAGATATCATTTTTGTAACGTATAAGTAATGCGTGTCACGTATTTGATAGGGTCTTTTTTTCGTAGATAATAACTTACGAGTATAGGCACAGCTTTCGATTTCATTAGATAAGTCTGGAGAATTAAATCCTGCACTATTTTTAAATATATTAACAGTGAGGATTAATCGTTGGATGATAAGATAATCAATCATGATTCAAGTTGTCTGATGCAACTTCATCATGAGTTGTACATAGAATGAGTAATCTGATACCTTTACAAATGGAAAGTCATCGGAAAGAGTCATTGTACCTTTTAAGTACGCGTTATTAATTTATTTATTTATTTTTTTTTTTTGATTTAGGTGGTGGCAAATTCCGTACTACTGGTTTGGTATCAAGATGTACGATTTAGTCGCTGGTAGCAAGACTGTCAAATCTTCTTATTACCTTAGCAAATCAAATGCTCTGGAGCTCTTTCCTATGTTGAAGGGTGATAAACTTACAGGGGCTATTGTGTATTATGATGGTTAGTACGTTTTTTTTTCTTTTTTTTTGGAGCCTGGCCTTGTGTACAAGTAATCTGATTATAGAAGTACCTTTTTTTCAACAGGCCAACAAGATGACGCAAGGATGAATCTGGCTGTGGCTCTAACGGCATCACGACATGGTGCTACTGTTGTTAATCATGTATCTGTCGTTAATCTTCTCAAAGGTCTAGACAGGGTATGTACCGCACTGCCATCTATGAAATTTGTCAGGATTTTAGAATAAGAAAATGATACATTCTTGTTAAGGATGGTAAACGAGTATTGACCGGTGCCCATTTGAGGGATGAACTGACAGGAGAAGAATGGGATGTAAAGGCTAAGGCGATCATCAATGCTACTGGCCCATTTACCGATTACATCCGGAAAATGGATGATCAGACTGTTTCAGAGATCTGTTGTCCTTCGTCTGGAGTTCATATTGTCCTACCTGGCTACTATAGGTATAATGGACTTCTTCTGTTGTTGTCATTTTTTCTAGACGCAGTAAGAAAAATAGGTAATTCAGTTTGTATTTGAATATAGTCCTGAACAGATGGGTCTACTGGATCCAGCGACAAGCGACGGACGCGTTATCTTCTTTTTGCCATGGCAAAAGCAGACCATTGCTGGCACAACTGATCTACCTTGTCAGGTGACGCACAACCCACGGCCCACTGAAGATGAAATTATGTTCATCCTTCAGGAAGTAAAGAACTACCTGAATCCTGACGTTGAAGTGCGTCGAGGAGATGTCCTTTCGGCTTGGAGCGGTATCAGGCCCCTTGTGTCAGATCCAAACAAACCCAATACTCAATCCCTTGCACGTAACCACATCGTCCATGTCAGTCCTACGAATCTCGTCACTATTGCTGGTGGCAAGTGGACCACTTACCGCGCTATGGCTGAGGAAGCCGTTGATGCTGCAATCAAGGGTAAGTTCTCCAGTGATACTTTTTAGTCCCGTGATAAACTAACCCGTATTAAACATGTATAGCTTGCAATTTGGAACCGGATAGACCTTGCCAGACTGACGGTTTACTCCTGGAAGGAGCTCACGGTTTCACTCCCACAATGTACATTCGACTGGTCCAGGACTTCGGATTGGAATGTGAGGTAGCTCAGCATCTGGCCAAAAGCTACGGGGATCGTGCCTTTGCCGTCGCCAAGATGGCATCCCTCACGGGCAAAAGGTGGCCCATCATCGGAAAGAAAATTCATCCTGAGTTCCCGTACATCGACGCCGAGGTTTGGAAAATCATCGTTGGCACAGGGTCAATGCTCCTGTAGATGATACATCTAAATAAAGTTTTTCTCTAATTCCAGATCCGATACGGATGTCGCGAGTATGCAAGAACGGCCATCGACATGATCGCCCGTCGTCTCAGACTTGCATTCCTCAACGTGCAGGCTGCTCAAGAAGCTCTGCCGGGTATCATCGAAATCATGGCTGAGGAATTACATTGGTCGGCTGATGAGAAGAAGAAGCAAGCCAAAGAAGCTAGCGAATTCTTGGCTAACGAGATGGGACAAATGGTTAATCGTGCCTCTCGCGACAAGATCCCAATTAATCTTACCAAGGACGAGATTCAGCTGTACATCAAGCGTTTCCAGATCATCGACAAGGATCGCAAAGGATACGTTTCCATCAACGATATACGACGTGGTCTTAAGGTTTGCTCTTAAACGTAGAAACGCAAGTGTTCTGCTCCAAGGATTTATTTAACAATATTCTTCATAAGAAATGTCATCACGTATCTCGTACAATTGGAGACTTAGCTTTAGCTGTGTATATTAATTTTTTTATTTACATTTTTTTTTATCTTAATCCCTCTTGCACAATTCTTGAAATTCAGGCACTCGGCATTAAGCTGAACGAGAACGAGATACATACGTTACTCAACGAAATTGATCTGACCTACAATGGACAACTGGAATTACAAGATTATCTTCAGGTAATTGTTAACTAGGTATTACGTAACAGAGTTTTCTTTCCCTTTCACAGCTCTTTGGGGACAAGGAAGTTCCGGGCGAAGAGCTTCACGAAATCCTTCGCGAAATCGACACTAATATGAACGGTCAAGTCGAGCTGGATGAGTACCTTCAGGTCTGTCAGAGTCAGCTTCATCGTGATCAATGATTTCTTGTTTGAACGAATGATCTTTTTTTTTTGTTTTGACTTTTTTGTGAATTGAGCGAAATGGTCGAAGTTACATTTTGCATGTTACTTTGCTCTTGTCTTTTCTCTAAGTTCATTTATCGTCTTGCAGGATTTCTTACGAGAACTTCTTGCTCTTGGCAATGCTCACAGAGATTCTATTAATTGTCCTAAAATCATTAAGGTTTTTGTAGTAACGAGACGAGCACTTTCTATGCTATTTTGAAGTCTTATTTTTGTAACTGTTATTGACTTTTAGCCTTGCGCTATAGTGTTTTGTAGCTTTATATGAAAACCATTTGAAACACCTTAATCACAGTGCTCTTTCCGCATAGCAAAACTGACGCTTTTCAAAGCAATTTTTTTATTTTGTTCTTCACGTCTTGCTTGTAACTTATATAATTGCATGGTTTGATTATCTTGAGTGCGTGCACGGTCAGTTGATGACTCGTGCCTTAATGAACTAACCGAAGTTATAGAAAGGTGAAGCTCCTCTTTCGCCCTGGTCGTATCGCCAGTTTCCCAATATATTAGTTCTTTTTTTCTTTTTTTCTTTTTTTTCTTTTTTTCTTTTTTTCTTTTTAATTAGACAAAAAATTGGAATATTTTACTAACTGCTCAAGCGAATATTTAATTAGGTGGAAGATAACGTCAGATAATAAAAATTAATCGGATTAATATCTGTAAGAGCCAGCTGACGTTTTAGAGTACTATCCTCATAGTGAAACGTGATATTCATAATTATAACACGTGCGTAAATTTACTCTTTAAGCCGCGAACATTTTGTTCACACTTGATAGAAATCACGTTTGCGATAAAAGATTATCAGTCATTGCGTAAGTCTCGCATTTTATGTTGCAAATGACAATGTGAATGACTTTTTGTAATATCTGTTGTATCCGTCTCGTTATCTTTGTCTTTATCGTTACTTCCTATTTCATTCTACATCTCTTTTATTACTATTGCTAGGCATGATCACTTGCTGCAGAAGGCTTTTTTTTAAATACGTATCTCTTTACGTAGACTATTAAAACTTTCATTTTAACTGTCTCAGGTGAAGGAAAGTTATTTCGAATAATACTTCGAAAACCATTTACAGTGTTGACTCCAAAAAAGTGGTCTTAAGACTCAATTTGAGAATTCTTCAACAGTAATATGTGATTTCTATAATGAAAATAAAAATGTCTTTATTTCACAGATGATGTCAGCTATTAAATCAGGACACGTGGCGTACTCGCGTTTTGCAAGAATGGCCGAAATGGAGGAAGCTCAGCACGAGAAAGATATGCTGAAGAAAAAAATCAGCGTGGAAAGATCGGGCGGTGGTCTTTGAAAAGTCAAGGGGGAAGGCAAGATGAAGTTACATAAGACATCTCAAAAATACACAATCATCCTTCCTGTAGTATCCGCGACCTCTCATAATTGACTTATTATTTATTATCGGTTCCTACACAAGTATGTCCCGGCATTCTCGACACTACTTTACCTTCTTCATCATTCTCACATCATCATGCTGTACTATTAGTACAATTCCTAACTTTCCAATTACATAGATAATCGATTGATTCATTTTCGTAATGTTCTGAGATTCGTGATCGCATATATGCATCATATGGATTGCTGCGGTAAGAAAAAAAAAGGAAATGGGAAGAGAAACAAAGGAGTGAAGACAACGGCGTTTTATTCTATAGTGTACGGGATAAACCGGAATCAGATGGACATATGTGCATACGTAGAATTACGGCATTCAGGGAGGTGTATCGAGCAATGTTAAAACACATAGGACATGGGATACACCATACATTTGTCAAAGAATTCTTTAATATTCGAACGAATTACGTGTGTACATACGAATCGTCATCGCTGTTACACCAATCAATACTAATTTAATTGATACCTCCCATTTTGGGTAATTTATTTTAATGTAATTATCATGTAATTAATAAAAACCGGCTGTACATTAAACCTACGGGGTATATCGATTATTAAATTTATTAATTCTAATTTGATTCAGTTCATTTTTTCTTAGTTATTTAATGATAAGGTAGAAAATTGAATGTCTTCACTCGAAATACCATTCGTCGATAAGGTAGGTAACACGTCCGTGTTATCAACTGATAGTAGTGGCGCCGCCTATGCAGATTCGAACACAACGGACGCATACGTTACGATTTCTTTGAATCTCAACAAAAAAATTAGGTACCTAAATATTGAATACGTAAAGATTTTATAAGACTGCTGTGCTTTTAATAATACAGGATAAGAGATAGATAGAGTAATTTGTCAATAATTACAGGCTTCTTTCATTTCATAGTCTATTTATACGAGGCTCGTGGCGTTCTTGTCAGAATTGGAAAAGTCAAAGTTTTCCGAATGATAACATATGTGGGTGTGTTGGGGGCGGCAAGTCGCTGGGGCAGAAACTCGCAAATGAAGGGAGGGAAGGCGTTCGAGAGTTCCAGTTTCCGGGCGGGCGGGCCACCCCTGACTTCGACTTAACTGCGAGCGCTGCCAGGAACGAGCCATGAGCCCCGCCTCCGTTGAATTCCCCTCGAATTCCCTACGGTTTCCCAACGACTTCCTCCCAAAGCTCTCGACCGACCACCCATGAGGTACGTTCATACGCCGTCCTTCTATTCGCTTTTATTCTTCCTTTCATCAACCTTCATTTCAGATTTCTCAATTTTTTCCATTACCAATTATCATCCTGATCCACTCGTACATTTTTGAATTCAGATGAACCCCGTCAATCTTCCTTGATTCCTTTGTTATGTACTCAATCAGGTCTTCTTCGTGTTCAAGAACACGTTTTTGATCTAGAAAGCATACTATTTACGTGTCATTGAATTCTCTTAACAGAATAACTCAGCAAGGTGCACCTCGTGATTTCTTAGTTGTAGTTTTCTCAGCAAAAATTCATTAAGGCGAGCTTATAGAGACTTGGGAAATTCTGTGAAGTTTTCAAAAATTTTGAGAATCTTTACGTAGATATCTTATGGAAATTCAATGAATTTCAAAGACACTGATGCACCTGCGAGGATACGATGTTCGTGGAGTCAAGTTATCGCGGTGTTTTAGTAATTTATTTTATTTATGACTTTAGGAGGAAGACTGTGGCAAGAAAGAAGATGTCTGGACTTATTGCTGCTTCTTAAAGAAAGGTCACTTCAAGGAGAAGCGAAATAAACCTAGTCTATCCTTTTGAAGGATTTTTATGATACCTAATCGTTCCGTTATTCGGGCCTGCGTCCTTGTTGGCAATAACGTTTTATAATAGACATTGTTAAATACTTGTAAGCAAAGTAAGAACGACGGCCACAGGGATGAAGCCACTTCTTACAGGAACGACAGTTGACGTGACGAGTTAAGTAAATTAAGATTTTCTCTTCCTAATATCTTAATCAAATGAAAAACTATACAAATTAAATGAATTTGACAGGCAATTATAAAATTTAGAATTATCACGACAATCATTAACATTGAAATCATAGGCCACCAATTAGATTCTTTCGTCGTATTAGCAAATAATCTTTGATTATCAATGCGTACAAATTGCCATTTTAAATATCCTTGTAAAGATTACAAGTTTTTTAAGCATAATATTCTCAACTGATAAGAGTTAAAATTATTGTAGATTTATAATGATGTCATAAGACAGACACTAATTATCAGTGAAGTTAAGTAAAATCGCCGAATCAACTATTAAGGAAAATATTAATAACTATAAAGTAGTTCCACGAGGGCTTGTGATAATCCTTAAGATAATTTTTCTCTTTCTTTTTTTTCCCCCCCAGTATTCCTACGCCACTGGACACGTGAACCCTACTGCTTCGGGGGATCATACAGTGAGTGGGGCTGGTTCTGTCTAACCGAACCCGCCCCGTTTCATCACACGTGGGACTTATCGTGAAATCATGTAACGCAGGATACGTCACTTGATCGGCTTCTTCGTCCTAACACAGAGACTTCAGGTAGTCTGAGTATCATAGTTACAGAATGTTCTACGCTACTGCCTGCACTCCATGCCGTTCATCCGTGATTCTAGGGGCGGGTTCAGGTAGACAGAGCCGGCCCCGTTGTTGTTCACATGTGCTTCGCTGTACAGACGTACGCTTAAAACGTAAAAAAGAACGTATCGTATCAGTGGGCGTTATTGCGTGTAAGCATTTGGGCTAAAAAAGAACAGGAGAAGAGATCACTGCCAGAATCCCCAGGTGAACGTTCTTCCGAAGGGATGATCAGGATCCATTGGTAGGTTCAACGTGAATTAATAAAGGATGAGTTACCCATTTTTTTTAGGACAAGTGAAAAGGAATTTATTTAAATATACACAAAATCCTGGGTAAGTAACAAGAGTCTACAGCAAAACATAAAACTTGTAGCATTACCTCTCGTGATCAGAGGTAAAAAAAAAAGTACCGGATGATCCAGCTGCATAAAGTTTCCTGCCTGTTTGCGCTGCATGTTGTAAAGCATAGAGCGTAAAGCGTCAAGGATGAAACACGCAGTGGGAGGAGTAGGGGACGAGCCAGGTGGTCCCAGAACTCTAACCTGGCCTCTCTCGTACCCGGCCTTTCCAAGGGCGCCTGCACTGGGGGACGTTCGGTTCCCTTAATTTATCTCAACATTTTTTTTTAACAGCATCACCGTACGATACATTCTACAAACATTTTTTAACGCTATCTGAAACTTTATTGAATTTGGATTCAACTTGTCTCATTATTTTTATTAAATATTAGTCTGTTGACATGGACGCATCCTATGCATCGTTATTGTACATTACATTAAGATCGTACTGCATAATCGAATTTATGACGTGTGTTTGTAAATTTGCAGTGTCCACTGTCATATTCAGTCCCGTTGGATAGTCTCTTGTAGACTCCCTTTTCCAGCCCATCGTACCCGCATCCAATGCCACGAGGGTACGGCGTCCCTGTTACTGCCGTAGATGCCTATTCCAAGGCACTCCTCTGCAAGAGCTTGAAAAGTCCAGTGGCGGAGAAACTGATAAAATATTGAATATTATATACTGTCTGAATCAATAGCATATATAACATGCATATTCACATAAGGCGTAAGTATGATAGAAGTCACGAATGAACTTTTACATATATAATAACCATTTAATTATATTCTTATAGTTGGTGGTAATAAGCTAAGTGGAAGTTTGGTGAAGAGAATATAGCTGAGTTGGTGGTAAAATTCAAATTTTGGACTGCCCAGTGAAATAAAAATCTCAGAGGACCTTAGTCTGTTTGTACTCAGGGATAAACTGTCTTACATAGTAAATATCGAGTTCGACGCTTTACTCAGAGTCGTCCAAGTGGTTCTGGTAGATCGCTCGATTGTTGCTCTACCGCTGGAAACGTAATAAGGCACGCATGCGCGTTCCGGTCTATACCCACAGCCCGAATCCAACCTAACCCATATAACATATGAAGAATATAAATGTAAAGGGTAAGAGAGAATCAATGAAATTTTATTATCGATTAAAATATAATTATGCATCTTCCGATAGATAAGTAGATGGAAGCTTGATTGATAGAAGGAAAATTATAAAGATAATAAGAATAGGTGATCCAGGGTGAAGAATAAAGGAGCGCGAGTGTCCAAGGGGCGGTGGCATAAATGCTGCTCCTTCCTCCAGGGAATCAGTGCAGTTTTCATGACGAGGTGATGAGGAGGTCGTGCTAGAGACCGATGACGTTTTGGTGGCGGGTGGATGCTCGCGATGTTGGCCCCTATCATTGGGGGGGATTGGCCCCCCGACGGGGGTGGGCGGCCAGCCGCCCCTGCGTACGCCCCTGGGTTCCGAGTACGGGCTGGCGTAACTAGGGGCCACCAATCAGGGGGCGCCTCGGACCAACGCTGGCCTCGGTGACGCCGAACTTTCCACGCGCACCGCCCAACACCAAAGTAGTTCCCTACCAGCTACCTGCGAGCACGTTTTTACGAGCAACTGCGACTTAAACGTCTCTACTGTGTAGTTACTCCGAACGTTTCGGAGCAGGGCAACTCAACTTTCACGAGTCGAAGGAAGCGTGTGCCACAAGTGTTCTTGAATTATCGCATTCCTGGAAGAGTTTGCATCAAGTATAACGGGAATGACGTCCTCGGTGACCTGCCGCATAATTTTCCTTGTGTACCAGTGCTCCGCCTTCGAGGTGCCGCGAGAGAAGTGGTAATTTTGGCGGCAAGTTTGAAACACGCGTTCGTGTCTTTATCAACATCTAGCCGGTGACCGAAAAATACTGGACAGATCGTCCGCTAGCTGTGAAATAATCAATAGTGTGATTAAGGATACTTAAGGAAGAAGGATACGTTAAATCCTGTGTAAGAAATATCATTTCAGACTTATATCAAATCGCGCGGAACACGCGGTTCTCAGCGAGTGTCGATTGTCATATATCGATTGGCGAGGAGAAGACGGATACGCCGACGCTCAGAACTCGAGAGTGCGCCGACGCACGGCGTCGTCTTTGCTTAGTGTGTTGTGTATGAACGTTATGTGTATGTGCATACAGACTTATGTGTCAGTACCTAGTGCGTGCGTATGACTAGGAACAGCATAGTCGTAGCGTGGACAGCACATCAGGCTGTCGCTTGAACGATGGTGCGATTACAGCTCTGGTCACGGTTACGGCTACGGCTACCCTCGCGATATTCAGCATAATTTTTACCCAGAGGAAAACAACGGTCTTCCCTATACTCCGTTTAAGACTGTTTACTAAGCGTTCACGCGATGGCCACGGTCAAGATACAACCGAAGGTAAACGATGGATCTTGCAGAGGTGTTTTGAGACTCGATAGAGTTGAGACGAAGCGTGTGCATTGTGGTTTCTGAGAGTCTGCAAGGGCCAATGTAATGGGGATTATTTTTATGGTGGGCTATGGTTATACTCATGGGTGGTTGACTGGCTGATTCAAAGGAGCACGTGTCAGGCTTGCGAGTTAGGTGGAGTCCGATGGGCAAAGTGGGTGGAGGCTGGCCCGTGAGGCCTTCCGCGTTATCGCAGGACCATGTCCGTGCGAGAGAGCTAGGCGAGTGGGCGGGTGGGTGTAGTGTTGCGAGGAGCAACTTGTATTGAAACGGAGTACGTGTATGCGTCGAACCTTGTAGTGGTGTCCTTGCCTTGCTTTATATTACCTCCCTTGCCTCGCCCCGCCAAACCCATCAGACTCATGATCAGCCCCGGCCGTGTGCGGCTACAAGCCAGTACTCTCTCTTGTCCTCTTGCACGCTGACGGGTGGGGCTGCTATGGCAGGGGCGTAGAGAGGCGGTCCTCTATCGGGTCCCCAAGGAGGGCCCGCGCGTTCTCTCTCCTTTGTCCCTCGTCTCACGTATCAGCGTCGATATTAGGATAGTTGCTACCCCTTGGCTCTTTACTATCATTATTATTCTATCTTAGCTCTTTGGTCATTTGTTTTTTTTTTTTTATATTTAGATCACAGGATAGATCTGGTATTACTTTTTTTTTTTTTATTAATGGAGTGAGATAAAACTGTCAGAGTGTAGACGAGGTTGTGGATTCTTGAATATATGGGGTAGCTAAGATCGGTATACTTTTATTCATCGGGTTCCTGTTTATAAAAAGTTGTGTAACTCGCTTTCCTGTGTTTTCGGCCAGGTAGCTACTCGACCTATGTCCATGGTAATGTAAAGTTATTGGTAGTGGAAATAATTTAGTGGATATTTGGGTTTTCTATTTTTTTTTATTGTACGGATAAAGTAAACATATTTTTCATCTGTGGATCTTGAACAAGCAAATTATATGGTATTTAAGAGATTAATTTTATTTTTGTGACATTACAGGAAGAAATTGATGAACAGGATCCGTTGCAACATCAACCAACGCAACAACAGCAGCAACAGGAAGCCTCTGAGCAGCAACAGCTAGAGCAGCAACAGCAGGCAGCACAACCACAAATAAGATTTTTAAGTGCAAATGTACTTCAGCATCTGCAACAACAGCAAGTCACGCAGCAACAAGATGTTCAGCAGCAGCAAGCACAGCAACAGCCGCAGGTCATTACGCTGCAGCAATTGCAGAATTTTGTGCCTTTACAAACACAGCAGCAACAGCATGATCAGCAGAGGCCACAAACCATTTCTGTACAGGCTTTACCTCAGCAGTTCTTACAAGTATGTAGAGCGAAACATAAACATTGGTATTCCATGGAATGTGACTATCACCACAATTTAATATTACTAATTTTCTAATATTTTTCAGAGTGCTCAGCTGGTCGGTAGCCAAGCGCAAGCGGCGATTCAGCAGCAACAACAGCAGACACAACAACAACAAGCCCAACAAAATCAGCAGCAGCAACAACCCCAGCAACAGCAGTTGAGCTACAGCGTCATCCCCCAAATGCAAACTGTGAACATCGATGGACAAGAAGCTCTCTTTATTCCATCCTCTGCAATGTCAGCAGCTGGAGGTCATCATCAGTCTCAACCAACAATGCAGTTTGCAACTGCAGGAGGACAGCAGGTGCAATTAACTAGTCAGCAAGTGCAGTTAGCAAATGGTCAAACAATTATCACACCACAACCGGTCAGTCTCATCAGAGCACCAAATGTCTTTCCTACCTCGATTCTCCAAAACATCGGGGGACAAACAGTTCAATTGCCATCAGGTATAATGGTTTTGCTTTTTTATCCTGTCTCTTCTTAACCTCTGCTTCTTGCTGTACGTATATTAATCGATAATTTTTAACAATGGTTGGGGTTTCATCAATGCCTTATTCATTTTCGGTTATCAGTTTGCTTTTAAAACGTCTCACAGTTATCTCCTTAACCAGCACCTATTCATTTTAGCAATGCACAACGCGCATCATCTTTTTCACGCTTTGCTTTTATCTATTAACTATCGTCTTTTGTGTCTGTAACGACAATCGGGCAGATTCCAAGGCTAGCCTGGGTGTTTCAGGGCAAAGTGTACAAGTACGACCGCTTCAGTTCCCAATGCAACATGTTCAGCAGACGGTGCCTGTCCAAGTTCCAGTCACTGCCAGTAATGGGCAAACGGTTTATCAAACTGTGCATTTTCCTGTGCAAGCTTTGTCCAGTGTCTTCAATATGCCTACCACTCAAATGATACCGCAGATTACGCAGGTGAGTCTTACATAATGAATATCAGGTGTCGTACGTTCTCGACGTAGACGATTTGGAATATGTTTCAATGTGCGGAGCTTTTTTAATTTCAGCAGATCCCTCAAGTAGCTCAAATTATTACGCCAAATGGACAAATTCAACAGGTCCAAATAGCAAACTTGCCGCAGCTTCAAGGGTTACAGGTAATACATTTCATTTTTGTACATAATTTTCAATTTTTATTTCACATTTTTTTAAGAACAAATTTTCGACAATTAATTTTTAGGGTCAACAAGTCGCACAACAAGTGGCTCAACAAGTGGCGCAGCAGCAAGCTCAGCAGCAGGTCGTACAGCAAGTTGCTCAGCAGCAAACTCAACAAGTTGTTCAAACTGTACAGCAGCAGCAGCAGCAACAACAACAGCAACAGCAAGTCGCTCAAGCCCAGGTGCAACAGCAGCAACAGCAAGTGCAACAGGTCGTGCAGCAAGTTATACAGCAGCAGCAGCAACACCAACAACAGCAGCAGCAGCAACAACAACAACAGCAGCAGCAGCAGCAGCAGCAACAGCAAGTTCAACAAGTGCAGCAGGCTTCTACTCCCGCTTCTACAGTATCTACTTGGACGACCACAGTTTCTGCACCAAGCAATGTCCAGGTAGAGCTCCAAAATAATATTCTATAAAATTCTTTTTCATACAACATACCATCACAGTATTCCTATCCTATTTTCTTCAGACATTACCGCTTTATATTTTACCCAGGTTGTCGGAATTGGATCCCTTGGGAGATCAGTCACCAGCGGTACCAACGTTTTGACAACGAAAGACGGCCAAAAGATCGATGTCCAAACAATATCTGCCTTACCACGTCCACCGGAGACAGTAGAGGGTGACATTAAATTAACCAGCATCGATGCCAGTCAATTAGCCAGTGGCCAGGTGATACACATACCTGCACCACAACCGACCCAGCAGACTATGCAGCCTATTACGATAACAGGAGCTCAGGGTCAACAGCTTACCCTAATCCCTGCATCCGCCCTGACCAACCTGACAACCCAGCAAGGCGGCATGATGCGCGGTGTCGGTGTAGGCGGTGGAAGCATAATGCAATTACAACCTGCAGGAGGTATGAACACCGCCAATGGGTTCCTACAGTCGATTCCTGTACAGAACATACCTGGCTTGGGAAACGTACAAGTCATCCCAGCTAGTGCACTTCAACCAGCTACAGTACAGACTTTACCAACGGGAACCGGATCACCTATGGTAGGTACTCCTACGGCTGTTCACCTGGATTCATCCGATCCTACCAAGTGGCAGATTCTCCAGACGATACAAACCAATGGGACCCTTACGACACCAACACCGACCTCCCATCAGCACCAAGTAAACAATGCTGCCACACCCAGTGGTGCTACAGCGACAACTGGGGATAACGATTCCAGTAAACAGCATAGAAGACGTGTCGCATGTACCTGTCCTAATTGTGGCGATGGCGACAGGTAATCTCTTTTCATTTCCTTCGGCTTACAATATTTATATACCTTTGTAGAACGAAGATACTCAAGTGTCAAATGTATTCTTAGGAACCGCGATATGACTAGAAAACGTCAGCACGTCTGTCACATAGCTGGATGTAACAAGGTCTATGGAAAAACTAGTCATCTAAGGGCTCATCTTCGTTGGCACACTGGCGAACGACCTTTTGTATGCAACTGGATATTCTGCGGCAAGAAATTCACTAGGTCCGACGAACTGCAACGGCATCGTAGAACTCATACCGGTGAAAAGAGATTCCAGTGTCCTGAGTGTACCAAGAAATTCATGCGCTCCGATCATTTAACGAAACACATTAAGACGCATACGAAAATACGCAGCACGGTAAGAATTTTATCTTATATTATTCGTACCTCTGGCTTTCTGCTTCTCTGGCTCCATAATAGTCTTTAATGCTTAACGCGTCGTTCTCACCGTGGAAATATCTTTTGTTCTTTCAGGAGGCAGCGACGTCCACTCAGGAAGGATCATCGGATAGTCAATCGTCAAGCGAAGAGAAAATTATGATATCCTTGCACAAGGAAACGGAGCAATCTGATATTGTGATTACTGATCAAATAGAGAGCATGGATACCCAGACGACGAATCATGTGGCGCTCGAATGAACATTATCAGTGTGTGAATAATTTTTGCGTCATTTGATGATTTAGGACGAATGTAGCATATCGAACATATACCATAATACGCAATGCAGATTGTTGAGTGTAAGGTAGGACAGAGGTTTCTGTCATTATTGATTGCGATCTTTGTGTCGGCGAATGATTTATGTTCGGGAGAATGTTTATAAGGGTCTATTGTGGAGACAATTGCACATAATATATTTTTCTAAAGAGCCATGTAAAAATGTATATACTGTATATTGTGGTAAGCGACTTTTTGCACAAGAAAATTTTACAATTTCAAACGTTCGTAAACGTTTATCGTTTCTAAAGATTTTCTTTTCAGTTTTTCATTATGAATGTCGAGACAGTAACGAGAATACTGTGTTGTGTAGTGTAACATTTTCGACAGTACGGCTCAGGACATGATCGTACGGAATATTGTATATTGTTAATCGAGATAATATATTGTTATAAAATTACAAAATTGTATTAAACAATTAAGTATGGTGAGAAGTGAGGGGGAGGCTCGTAATTGATCGATTGGAAAATTCTCCCAGTTTATTATGTTCAGCAGAATTCTATTATGTGCCAGGAAGTAGTCGAGAGACGCTTCCTCAAAGACAATCACTTAACCGTGAGAGAGACATCTGCCATTCAGGTAACTTGCTGGTAAATACTTCATTTCTGAGTATTAAATAACTTCATGGAAATTTATCAATCATTTATCGATCCATTGATCAGTAACGATGAGCATGGATCTATGCTAATGAGTATCGTTTGCAGATGGTAGGAAAGAAAAAGAGCGACGAAACGTTTATAAATTAAAGTCATTGATATTTATTCATATAATATACTTTAATTAAATTGATATCTTGGATGCACATTGGAATGGAGTTTGATGCCTCGTCAATGCACTTACAAGCAGGTTTTTTTCGCAACATACATTTAAATTGCAATAAATAAAACACTTCCATGATACATTTATACAAAGTATGTATATAAATTGCCAAGGTAGTAACACCATTTTTTGCTACAACTTACGTTAATAGATTTATCGAGTGATCTCAATTATAAAAGTTTGTAGGAATTCATAACGCTGAGCTACTATCATGCTTTAGTGGTAAGAGCGATTGATTTTACCATCCATATGTGTTGCGAAATTGAGCTCTTTGATCTGTACCCACAATACTCTGCTATGTCCTCCGGACATCTTAAAGTCTTTTGAGTTTAATATTTAGAATAAAGACGACCTTACTTTTAAGAGCGGGTATACTTTCCCCAAATGTGAAGCATGAATACAGAGGCAATGAAGAGGAGGGACATAACGAGTACCGGAACAGGTCCTCTGCAAAAAGGAATGAAAAATCATGAGAGTGGATTCCAATTAATAGAAAATTCCAAAGTGCCAAACGACAAAAGCCAAACTTACACTTTAATACCAGGAGAGTCATCCGTATAGAATCTCCACATTCCTCCAGAGCTGGTGCCTGTATTTCTATTCCTGGCAGAAGTGGCAGGTGCTGTTTTTCTCTGCCTGACAGTTCCGCCACCACCAGCTCGCGGTGCAACCGCTTTGCTAGGTGAGCGACCTCCTGCTCCAACAGACGTAGAACTCGGTGCAGCAGGCTTTGTAACATAAAAACAATGTAAAAATCATTAATACATAAGATCCTCACAAACGACAATCATTCAAGATATCGGTGTCTCGATCACTCCAAAATCTCAATACCATATTGTGTATAACTCACCATAATTCTAAGTAACTATTATTCTTTAAACCTCTTGGAGTCTTTCAAGTTCCTCAAACTACTTGTTTTCCGCAAGTAAAACAAGAATGACCGATACCGTAACAGATACTTTGATCCTCTACGAAGGAGTCACCGCTTTACAATGAAGAATCCTGTGAAAGTCGAGAACTGGCTTCGCCGACTCCGGACACCGTTACTTTGAGCAGCGTGTTTAACGACACGACTCAACGCAGAAAGGCGTTCGAGAAATATTCTAGCGACGTGTCGTAGCCGCGTCCACGTGGTGCGCTGCTGACGACGCTATGGCGAATCAACGACACGTCAGCGTCGGCTTTTCAACCAGGAATAAGAATGGAGTACAGAGGTCATGCCGCTTTAAGTAACGACAGCAGCGCCACGAACGACTGTATGACGAAGCTTTAAGATCATATGATGCCGAAGTTTTAGAGCATAACATCTTTTTATATTTCTAGGCTCAATTTCGACCGGCTCGCGGCAGCACACTCGTGATTCTTGTGGAATAATAAATTCGTCGGCAGGAAGGAAATGGTAGACGTTTGACGTTTTATCGGGTTAAGGATTTGACAGTTGACGCATACCTGTTATTTGAGCTGAAACGAAGAAACGGTACGAAAATGGAGGCGGTACCCAGGTTGCCGATGATCTCGTTTCACCTGAAAGTCAGCCCCGAGCCTACATCTTTTGGTCCAAAATTGAAGCAAGTAAGTACAATACATTGTATGCTATATCAATTCTTACCTTGTGTAATGTGAATTTGTACGTATATAGATCTTATTTACGTCAAGAGACAATTAAATGAATGGCTGTATTGGTTTAATAAAGATAGGCAAATTGTTATTGTCTCATTATTCAACATGTCTTGACTCGTTGCTGGTTGTTGCAGTACATTCGAGAATTTTATAAAGAGGATGCTGAATCTTATTCCAATGAAATACATCAATTGGAGAACCTTCGGGCTATGGCTGTTAGACCACCTATCGATGTGACTGGTTGCTCTTTGCTTAAGAAATATTACTGCCAGTTGCACTTTCTCGAAAGCAGATTTCCTATGAAGAAAGATGGTGCTGCTCCTGTTATATTATTTACATGGTTTGCAAACTAGTTGTTTCATGAAGTTTCATATAGATTGAAATTTCATATATTCCGTTTTAAATGTACATTTTATTTAATAGGAGAGACACGTATGCCAACATGGTGTGTTCATTGACTAATATTCGTTTTGAGATTATTTCCATCTTGTATAACGTGGGAGCCATACATACGCAACTTGGTGCCCGTACCGAACGCACAACTGCTGAAGGTATGAAGATGGCCTGTACTCATTTTCAGTGTGCAGCTTGGGCATTTGAACATTTGAAAAACAGTTATCCACAACCTCCTGGAGTTGACCTAGCACCAGAGTTAATGACATTCATGCATCAACTCTGCTTAGCTCAGGCCCAGGAATGTATCTTAGAAAAGAGTATGCTCGATAATCGCAAACCTACTATAGTGGGTAAGTAAGCATATAAAAATAGCAACTATCATAAATATTAACGTATCAAATAAATTCTGATATTTCTCTACAGCAAAGGTAGCCCGGCAAATAGTAGATTATTACAATTTAGCATTAAGCACACTCGAACAAGGTGGCAGTGAAGACAGTACGGTATCGGATACAGTTGGTACAAAAATCTATAAAGTAAGACTTCTCAAAATGATCAGCATTCTTGTCAAAGCTTAGAATTCTTAAATAATTCTTTTCATTACCTTTGCAGAGCTGGAAGCGTTATGTAAAATTTAAAAGAGCATATCATTTAGCTGTGACGCAGCTTTATCAAGGTCTTGCGGCGGAGGAACAACAGAAAATGGGCGAAAGGGTAGCATTTTATAACGCAGCACTAGCATCATTGAACGAAGCCCGTGCTCTGTATGGAAATGCAAAAGGTTCTGGAATTACAAGTGTAGCCGAAGAAAAAGAAGCAATCGAGGATGCCCTGACATTCACCAACGACGTAATAGAAGGCAAAAGAAAGGCTGCTAAGAACGAAAACGAGTTCATCTACCACGAGGAAATACCTGAGAAAGATACTTTACCTACAGTGAAGGGTGCATCACTGGTCAAGGGTATTTCATTTAGTGTGAACGATCCTGAGGTATCCGGACCAGATATATTTGCACGGTACGTCATCTACTGGTTCAGTTTTTATTATATACAAGACCCTTGATCATCTTAAATAACGCGTATACATTTTATAGACTGATACCCATGAAAGTCCACGCTGCAAGTTCCCTCTACTCCGAGGAGAAGGGAAAGCTGTTGCGTTCCATCCGGGCAAAAATTGAGGAGCGCGATCAACAGCTAAACATATATCTAGCATCTCTGAAGTTGGACAACATAAGTCTATGGGATCCTGATCGACGTTCATCGGAAAGTGAACGCATGCCATTGCCTGAGGAATTGGCTGAAAGATGTGCAGCTTTAAATGCTAAGCCTAACGCCATCCAGGATCTCGTCGATGCTATGGGAAAGTTAGCGGATACCTATCATGACGTGGAATCTATGCTAAAGGAAATTGGCCAGTTACTTGCCCAAGAACAGCAAAGGTAAGAGTCCAAATTATTTCTACGTACTGCTATGTTCTACCATCTTATATAAATGTTCCATTGCTTATTCTACAGAGAAAAGAAATATCAGGATGCAATGGGAAAGAGGCCACCATCTATAGTTGCTACAGATTTAACAAGAGAGGCTAAAAAATATGAGGAGGCACATGCGAAGGCATCAGAAAGTAATCAGGCTCTTCATCGAGCAATGACACTGCATGTTAACAATCTTCGAATACTGGCTCAACCACTTGCTGACTTGATGGCGCATATACCATCGCCCAAAGTACCAGGTTTGAGTAATTCATTTTAATTATAATCTACATATTACAGTTTCCAATAGTATCTAAATCAGTAGGTTTATATGTGACAATCAATATGGTAAACAGAGTATTTCTAGTACAATTAAGATAATCTATCAGTGACACTTCTATTTTAAAAGAACAATGAGAACGATTGTTTGTCATTTCTTCGTTATCAGCTTCAAGTGATACTTAAGACGTATAATAAACGTATTTTGTTTCTGGACTTATCAGTCATTTCAACGATAGCTTGAGTTATATTGTTGCTGTTGTCGTTTTCAAGAATAACCTATGAATATTGTCGTACAACGTAGGTCAGGAAGGAGCTAAGAAACCGGAAGAGGCTTCCGTGAGCCGTGCCAAGGAGTTCAAACGGATATTAAACAAGGTGGACGAGATGCGTAGACAAAGAGGTGAATTGCACGCGCAGTTAAGAGACGCCATTGCTCAGGACGACTTGACGCAAATGCTGGTCACTGCCGTCGCAGAAGGTGGATCACTTGACAGTCTATTTGCTGAGCAGATTAGCAAGCATCAAAAATTCGTTAGTACATCCTAATCAGTAGAGAAGCAACATTTTTATGTTTGTATCTTTCCTTTACTTCAAATTGTGTCACGTTGACGTCTTTGTAGATAAATCTAATCGACCAGAATCTCGCTGCCCAGGACAATATCTTAGCAGCCTTGACCGATGCGTACGCGCACACAGCAGAGATGCGAAAAAATGTGGACGAGGTGCTGAAACGTCGTGAAATTATGATATCCTCATTGATATCATCGTATGACGCCTACGAGGACCTCTTGGCAAAGTCTAGCAAAGGACTAGAGTTCTATAGGAAGCTGGAGACAAATGTATCAAAGCTCCTTCAGAGGGTGAAGAGTACCTGCAAGGTACAGGAGGAAGAGCGCGAACAGATCCTGGCACAGAACGACCAGGCATCCTATAACGTTCCCGAGGGCACTGTTAACGCATTGCCTAACGTGGAGCCCCAGGTCCTTCCCAGTAGCAGTGGCTTGAAGTTAAAGGATTATTTAGCAAGCAGACAAAAACCAGTGGTGCCCACTTATCAGAATCAATATTACAATCATCATACGGGACAAGTTAGCCAGGTCCAACCAATCCCGGTTGCATCGACTGAAAATATCAGTAACCAGGTTGTCAATCCTACAATGACAATGGCGTCTGCGGAATTACCAGCTAGTGATCCTAAACATTCCTATGGCTATTATACAGGAGGTTACGGCAACTACTATGCTCCTCAACAGATAGACTACAGTGGACAATATCAGTATGGAGAGAATAGTAGTATCAATCAAAGTTTTCCAAGATCAGGAACTACCAATACCGCCAGTATGTATCATCAGGCTGGTGGTGCAACTTCAACAACGGAAGTCGCCAGTAATGCCAGTCAGTATGCTGGCTATTCAGTTTTACCAAATGGACAGACACAGTATCCATCCGCCTCGATTGTTCAAACAGGTGCAACAATGCATCATTCCATGTATCCACAAACTAGTACAATGGAAGCAAATTCGATGATGCCTGATGCAAGCAACGTTGCACCGGCTTCGTATCCCGCATCATCGACCACCACCGCATCCACATCTTCGTCTTCGTACCCTATCAATCTTCAGCAGAGTAATATGATGCAACAAGTGCAAGGGCAGCAGGTGCAGCAAATACATCAGAATTATACTGATCCAACACAATCCACTTATTCCAATCAAACAGCTCGGAGTTACGCAGACCAAACTCAGCAAAGTTATGGAGATCAAATGCAACATAATTATGCTGATCAATCGCACCTTAATTATGCTGATCAAACGCAGCTTAATTACACGGATCAATCACAGCTTGGCTATGCAGATCAAACTCAGCAGAGTTACATAGATAACATGGCTCAACAGGCTAATGCAATCGGTGCTCAGGTGCAGGCTAATCAGGTGGTTCAGGGTTATACAAATACTTATGGAAATTATACACAAGGTGTTTCCGGATATCTTCCTCAAAGTACTTTGAATCCGGCTGCAACGCAGAATTATTCCCTGGCGAGTCATACAAATAATTCGGAAATTATACAAAGTCATGCCAAGTCCTCGTCCGTTCAGAGTTATCAACAGACTTATCAATATGCTCAGTACAATCCTGGACTTTACTCTGGTACCGTACAGTATCCAGGATATTCTCAAGGCTACGCTAACACGTATGGTGCCTCGCAGCCAAGCAATGTACCTAATACAATTCAAACAGATTCATACAAAGGACATCCTGGATATTCGTATGATCCTGTCGCTGGTGGTTATCAGTACAGTTCAGGATATCAGGACTCACGGATAGCGCAGATGCAGAGGCCAGCTAGTACTCCTCCGACTGTGCAGGAGACTGTAGTTAGTGGTAACTATGATCAACAGGAAAATATAGGACGATATACTAATGCGCATAATGATGTAGGAACTAATCAAACACCGTCCACGCAATATACAGATCAGACGTATCAGCTTCCTGCCGGTAGCCAATCTTATTACACAGCACCTTATGGAATTCAAGGTCAAACACAAAGTGAGTTATCTTTTATCAAATGCTTTTTTTTAATCTTCTAATTTCGTGTCTATCGTCGATTAATATTGGTTTCATTCATCTAGGTCCGAGTGTCCCAGGAGCTGTGAATCAGAATGGAGTTAATAATACGTATATGCAATCCAGTAATAATGAGACTAATACGACGACCAGTGGGAACCCAGAGAAAACTGAGAAGACTGAATCATCAAAACCAAAATCAAATGTTGATCTTCTTGCTGATCTTGACATAACGATAAATCATGCACCACTTGTTCCTGAAATACATTCGTTGGAAAAGGTGACGAAGGAAGAACCTATTACGGAGGAGACATCGAGCGTCATTGCACAGGATAATGTAAAGGAAGATGATGCCAGTAGTGACTCTGGGATACGTCTAGAAGAGAAGAATGATAATTTGCAAATAGTATGGGACACATGGTATACGGATGTACAACCAAAGAAAGATCCGCTTGGGGATTCAACAGTTTTGCAAAAATTTGCCATTGATATCGAGAAGTATGAAAAGTTCATTGATGGTTTATTGGCTAAGACATTGAGCGGAGCTACTACTTTGGATCTTAAGTGGAAGGAAGTTCGTGATTTTCAAGTAAGTAATGTTTTTTTTTGGTAATACTTATTACCGCGTTACACTTAACTGTTTTTATAGTTAATTTCTATTTTATCAGGAACGAGAGGCTACAAAGCAAACGACTAAATTGGCACAGGCTGATCCTACTGCGAACAGAGTAGCAGATTGTATTCCTTATGATTCTACGATAGTAAAATTGTTAAGATCTGATATACCCTCGACGTATATAAATGCGTCGCATGTTAGGGACATCACGCAATGGACACCCGCGGCATTTATAGTTACCCAGGCGCCTATGCAAGAAACTTTTGAGATCTTCTGGACAATGGTTTGGGAACAGGGAAGTGAGGTTATAGCCTGTCTAGCGTCCGATGCACAGGTAAGTTTCAATGGTCAAAAAATAGAGTATATGTACCTTGCGTTAATTATTTCGATAAACCAAAGAACAACAATAATTTTCATCATAGTTGAACGATGATATTTATTGGCCAACGGATGAGAACAAAGACTTATTTCTTGGTGGTTTCACGGTTTCATTGAAAAACAGAGTTAACCATGCCAACCACATTCAGAGAATCTTTTCTATAGTTCGAGAGGAATGCAAGACCCAAAGGACTGTAGTGCACATGCAGTTTGTTGCATGGCCATCGAAGTAAGTAAATAATATTTTTAATAACTTATGTCATCCTTAATTACATTAATTTTTCAGTGGTTTCCCCAGTAGTCCTGGACCTCTACTTGCATTTACTACTGATGTTATATCTGAACAAGCTTTGAGGCGTTGTGCTCCAAGACCAATTGTTGTCCACTGTCTAACCGGTGGTACTCTCAGTGGTCTCTTCCTTCTAGCTGCAGCTACGGTCTGTCACGTTCGGGTTGGTCGTGGCATCGTGGATGTAGCATTGGTTTTCTCTACTCTGGTGAAGTTTCGCAAATGTTTAGTTGATAAGGATTCGTTACTCTTTGGTTATCGAATGGTTCTGTATCACGCTCAGGATGCTTTGATGAAACGTAAGTTCGTTATTCTTTGTTCGTTCTAATTGTCCTTAAATATATCTTGTGCAACAGTTTATTGATGCAGGTGGTATTTTATCCTCGACAAGATCCACATTCGAGGGTTTCGAAGGAGTGAAAGGGGCATTGGGTAAAGTACGAAAGAAGACACAACATCGTCATCCCTCTGAAGATTTTCTTCACAATCTTGCAGTCGGAATGCAGCATGACATTGCAGGATCACAAGGTCTTTTATTTTAATCGATTAAATGCTTATTACGCCATTTAATTAAAGTCGCTGATACGCTTGATTTTTTCTATCAACTGTGAATTGTTAACTCTAATTGTGGCAGGTGGAAAAATAGGAGCAGGAAGTGAAAATACGTCACAGTCATCTTCAACGAATTTCCAAGAGAAACCCGAGGATGTTAAGCCAGTTGATCCTCTCAGTCAACTGGATCCTATGTGGTCCATCAGAAGATAGTCGAATAGTACTATTAATGATTAATTTTATGTTTTGTATTATACTGTTGTAATTCTAAAGGCTAAGCCATTTCGAAAGTGTCAACAAATTATTTGTCAAGTTTATCATCTCAGTGTGATATAAAGAGACGCGTTAAAGAAGTACAAGAAGATATATGACGTGTCTAATCAGTATACACGGCGGAAGTAAACACTTGGATGATACTATAGAAATTACGTTACAGTAAAACCTGTTTGTCGCGTTAATTAATTTATTATGTAAAAAAAAAATTAATCGTACGCGTGATTTTCATTCGCTTAAACATTCTTATGTAACTTGGTAAGGATTTGACAAGCCTTGGATATTATATATAAACATTTATACATATGGAAACGAATAGAAAGATTTATTGATTTCATCGTCTCTTTCCACAATTAAGCTCTGTGTACATCGTTGTACTCATAACACGAATCATAAATTTGACATGAAAACAAGCTTTCAAGGAAGAAGACATTACAGTATATGATTCATCATCAGTTAGTCACAAACTCTAACGTGCTTTGCGTTACAGATCTTTTTGGAAATTTCTCAAAGATTTTTTTTTATCTAAAAGCAACACAAAAAATAAGACGCACTGTGTATTTTATCGTTGAAGACGGCTGACGCGACATTAAATTATTTTAGTACGACGTATTCATGAAATTAATGAGATAATAACGAATTTATGCAGATCCACGCGAAAATAAATATATATGTACTCATTCTTTTACTCTGAGCTAAATAAATACTGTAATCCTCATTCTGCAAAGTGATATCATAGCAATAGTAAAAACCAACGATCCAAGATGGATTGGTTTAATTGGAAAATTTTAAACCAGTTAAAGGAAGTATTCTAGTTTACCTACCGTCAACAAGAATATTACCATATTCATATTTATCACGAGACATGACAATGAATTCTTTCAATTTTTCATTTACAAGCTTCTTTGTAATTATTGGTATTCTGAAGATTCAAAAGTGCTTGATCCGAATTCTATCGGCTGCAAGCTCTGCGTGTACAGATGACATCTGTACAATTGATACCTCTACTTGGGAGGAATGCCTGAACTATTTATCTTCAGTCAATGATCATATATATTCCTTCAGTAGATAATAAAATACCAACTTCCAATGGTTGAAAATGTGCAAAGGCACATGCGCCATCACCTGAAACTTAATGACGCTCGTGATCCTGACTGGCAGTGGCGCGCAAAGCCGCCAGGCCGTTCGATGTAGTAGCCTGCCGGTGTGCACCGCGTTCGGGTGGCTCGTTACATTGACGTACATTGACTAAAAGCCGTTGCGTCAAATCGACTTGCGTGATTTGCAGTGTACCAAAGACATATTGAGGATCATATAAGATATATAATCGTTGCATTGCGTGCGATACTGTGTAATAAAAGTTTGCCAGGATCCATCGTCATTGTCTCCTGGTAATTATGATCTATTGTCAATGAAATGAGATTCAAAGTATCTTGCGATTATCTTGACAGAAGTACTTAATAAGGAACCTGATCACATGAGATCTGTCAAGTATAAAATGTCCGCGTAAAGTGTGCCTCAAGGATCAACATTGTTTTCTGGAAGATTTTAATCTGGGCGAGCAGTGAATAATCGACGTGTGCTAATCTCGTGAATTGAAGTCGGTTGCTGCAGTCGCGGTCGTACGTCACGCGGTGTCTCGAATGTCGAATTCTTGAGGGAAAATTGGAATTCCATCGTGGAAAGCATCTTATTAGAAGTAATAGATATTAGAAGGGTTGTCAATCGGTTGGGCACAAGATGACTGACCGTTCTAAAGCTCAACCTGATTCCGAGGAGTGCTCACCCAAGAGTGTAGAGGATGCCGATGATGGGCGGTCTAAGTTTAAAAACAGAAATAAAAACAGTTTGAAACGACCTAAGTGCAAACTCAATTCGGATGGATACATAAATCTCCAGGATATTTTACTCTCATTCAATGGACCCATCAGTCAGGAACAGGCGTGGGCTTTGTGCTACCAGGCTGCCAAGAGCTTCTCGTGTTTGCCTGGCAAAGAGTATCGCGAACTTGCTGAGCTCTCTCAGATACTTTTACACAAAGATGGGAGCATCCTAGCTGATTGTAAAACCGGTGAGTAGAATAATTTAATACTATCTTACCTTTTGTGTTATCTTACTAAATCCTACGTGGAATAATCGATCCTTTAGAACTGATTTCTTAGGATTGATCATTATAATTGTTTGTTTCAATTGAAGTATTGTTTTGGTGGCAATGAGTATCCTTGGACCGGATTCCTTCTTCTTCGTTTCCTTTCTGTCTCTTTCTCTATGTTTGTCATTGCTGCTTAAGTCCTTGCGAGCGTTAATCCGTAAATAGTGCCAGTGATTATTGTCCACTATCCTTGTTACGGTTCATTACGTATTCATTGACGTTTAATTTTATAATAATACGATCGTAAAATATTGACATACTTGCTTATAAACTCATTGAGACATCACGTTGGCATCGTAAGTAGTAGGTAGTCTTTTTTCAAATGATATAAGTGCTCATAGGAAATTTCGAAAAATGTTTTGAAACTTTTTAGTTATGTCATTAAACAGTTTCTTTTTATTGCGATATTCTCTATTATATATTGTTCATATTATCTCTCTCTCTCTCTCTCTCTCTCTCTCTCTGTCTCTCTCAATTTTTTCTGTTGATATAGGCATAACAAATCTGAAATTACCTTTTCGAATTCTGAAGCCTATCAAAGGTGGCATAACAGAAAAGGGACTCTTAAGACGCTATTTATTTAAATTTATTAAAGAAACGTAATAAAGACTTCATTAGTTATGTTCTTTAATATATTCTTGGCACGCACGTTCGGGTTATACGTTGTACTATCAAGTCTGGCTAATTATCCTAACGTTATTTTCATACGAATTTCAAAATAGATTATTACCGTTACTCATAATCATAGAATTAAATAAGTCAGCAGAGAAATTACAAGCAAACAGTACAAACTCCCCAGAGAACTTTGGCCAAACTTCTTGATAATGAAGGCACACACATACGTATATAGAATCGTCTCCAAAGTAATTTTTCAAATGTTATTTTGTTTTTCTCTCTCCCTCTCTCTCTCTCTGTCTAACGTATTTCTACGCAAATAAGCATTTATCACATTAGTCATTCCCCGCAATCCACTTTCCATAATGCCAACCGATTTTATACTCCTCAAAGCCGGTTTCAGCAAACGGCTTTTTGTCTCGTTGCGGTTTACCGGAAGAAATCTCAACGGCTGTCCCCTTCGAAGATCGACTAGATCTATTCGCGGTAACGCGACGTTATCTTTAAACATCCAATTGCTACGAACGTGACAATTTCTGATCGCGATTGAATATTATTTATCAGAGAACAATATGCCATTAGTGGAACAGTAAAGCAACAAAATGATTCGGAACCCAACAAAGCTGCATTAGGTCGATGACTAATGCTATGCGTCAAGTAAACACTTGATTAGGTTCGAGCGGGAAACAATAGAAAAATTCAAATAGTCACTCTAGGATATTGCTTTGTTACAATGTGTTGTAAAGAATCGTTACGCTTATACCGAGTGCCACGTGTTGACTGTATCTTTCGGTAACTATAGTTGATAGTCTGACTAACAGTAGCATCGTTATATGAGCCGGTGAAAAACGACGCACAGAACATTAATCCATTTCTTTTTAATCTGTCCCACGTGAAGTCTAATCTCGATAAGACAGCATTTAATCGATCTTCGCTATGTTATCGTTTACACTACGCTCGGGTTATTAACTTGTTAGATCGTATAATACCAGGTAGCTTTGATACAAGTTTATCAACGGCACCTGTTAAAGTCGACGAAATTATTGTCCCAAAAG
>JARPRG010000357.1:1032219-1071445 GCA_031001745.1 Hartigia nigra | reverse complement strand
AAGAAAAAAATGCTCGCACGCAGTAAATTCTTGGTAAAAGATTTTTTTTACCATTTAAATTTAACCTTGACTGTACTTATTTGCGATTAACGACTTTTTTCTTCCCAAGCCACACTCTTGCATCTTATTAATCTGATTTTTATATTTGAAATCTCAATGGATCATCGACGATATCATTCCTGGTTCATCAGCTGTTCACACGTGGCCACGTACACCACTGTGAATTTGCGTGAGCTGTGCAAGGTCGTTGTGTAATATCGATCAGTCAGGATGGCAGCCTTGCGGGGGAGTATAGCCTTGCGAGAGAAATGGGTGGCCGGGAGTTCGAGTCGGCGCTGCAGATTCTCACTTCCTGCAGACTTATTTGTAATTGTCCAGGTTAGGTGTTTCCTACCTATAAAACACAAAATACCAGGGTGTTTCCATTTACTGTGAAAGTATTTGTACCAATTCTCACAGTAATCCTTCTTCTTCGTTATTTTTACTGTATCGAGGGCATATCGTGCTCGAATTATAAAAACCCAGTCATGAATAAATTCGTGGAAATCGATTGGTCTAATTGTTTCACTTAGATTTACCGTTAATTCACGATTTACGTATTTTCATCCGTCGTAACACACTTTAGTTTCACTATTACTTTTATTAAATCATATATATTCGATTTATTCGGCCGAAACGCACTATTTAAACATAGTTTTACCATAGTAATCAATGAACGCCCTAACTTCAGGCGGTACGTTTGGACCGAATAGCTTGCTATAGGATCTTTAGTGTTAGAAGTAAAAGAATTTAAATTTCATAAAAGGAATATTGAGTGGCAGTAGATGTGTATGCTGCCTTAATAACAAGAATTACCGTGTCGAAAGCGTAACTATAGTAATCGCTGAAAAAGATGAATGTAGCTTGAAGTAAATATAGAAAATTGAGGAAGATCAAGAGTGAGAAGTGTTTGGGAAGATTATTAGTAGTTCAGTCAGATAATAATTTGCCGGGGAGTCAAGAGATGTAAAAAAGGGGGGACTGTAAGTAGCGGTGAGTGCCCTCCGTCCCCTTCCTTCACCCCCACCGATACACTTCTGACCTTATTTTTTTTTCCTCAGCCAGAACAATTTCGGCTACAGTAGGCAAATTCAATGCATTTGAAAGTAGCGACGATGACAAGTCATTCGATTGATATTGTTTTTATTGGAGTTACCTTATCAGAGTTTACGTAAATACTTATGATGATACCGGGGAAAGGAATCAGACACTTATCAATCAGATAAATCGAAGGCGTTGGCCATTTGCAAAATTACTCTAATATAAATACACGTACGCGTCACTAAATAAAATTTCTTTTATTAGGATCTAGAAGAAAAAGATATTTCGGTTTTCTACTTGTGCATCAACCGTCAGAATTTTGTTGGGCTTTTCTCAACGATTTTTACTACCTGCTCCAAGTCCTACCTGTTCCTTGGTCAATCTGTCCTCCGTCAGAATCCTGGGACGAGATCAATTCCCAGGAAAAGATCATTCCCTACTCTTAAGGAATCGTTTGCGACTATGGCCATGTACAGTGGAGAATGAATAGCTTTCCAAACGTGGGTAGCGAGACCAAGGTAGCGGTGCTTGTGAAGAGAATAACACGGATATCGTGGGTAGCGTGGTAGACATAAATTTCTATATATATAGTTAGTATAAGAATGAGAGATACTGAGAGTAAGAGAGAGAGAGAGAGAGAGAAATCTATATAACAGTCAGCTGGACGAATCTCAACAACCTGTTCGTTCTCCTTCGGTCCTCCTGACCCTCTTTCGTCTCTCAAGCTCCTCCATCTTCTTCGGCTATTCCTCTTTCCTCGAGCAAACTACTGTAACGACTTCTCATGCTCTCTTGCTCATCAATCGCACTGCCGTACGCAATCGACGTACTTGATAATGTGGCCTCTCAGATAAAACCTGACCTCGCAAGGACGATTGGTTGACAAATATTGATAAGACTTGCCACGAGATGATAGCATGAATGTTCCCGTTAATTTATACTCGTTTCTTATTTCTGTTGCAGACTCCAAGGATGCCTCGGTGTCCGAAAGGAAGGTGCGTGTGCTACATCCTACTTTTGACTAGTCATTTGGATATGTGTGTTACCCGTGGAGAAGAGAGACCGTTAATAAGGAGTACTGACGTAGTACCCTGGTATTATGGTTGCTGTAGCATAAAGGCATTAGTTTATAATGTCCGTTTCCAGTATCATGGAAAGAATTGAGAATGATACATTTTATGTATACTTGATGTCGGGAATGATACTTGAATATCTTTTGTCTAGAATCTGTGGCGTGTCGGCTTCAGTTTTTCCCCTTATGGGAATCACAGGAATTCCGCCTTTCCGGTTCCGGCGCTTTTGTTTTTGTCAGTTATTGACTCGTTTTCGAACATCCGCACACATGTGGACGACACGTTTCACATTTCGTTTTACTGGCATTCTTTTTTTTTTTTCTTTTCCATGTACATTTGGAACATGCGTTTCTCTTTTTTAATATGAAGAAATTTTTGAATTACTTGGAGATTGTATGCTATGATGTTAGCATCTTATTGACTATAAAAAAAATAGAGTTCAATGAGGCTTCGGGTTAATCTTCTTTGAGTTCGTCAACCTGAGTGCTGCCGAGTTCTTTTATTCTACCGTTGTGTCGTCGTAATCTTTACACTGTTCCTTGGCTCTTTCTAACGCCAGATGGCAGAACGTGCGATAAATCTGACTTTAAAATTAAAGAAAGAATATTTATAACCGACTGTGAGTTACGGTAAAACAAATTTATTATACTTGCTTCTGTATTAAATGCGAATACGTATTTACTTGTAAGAGCTGAAGGCTCCAGCAAGCAATTTCAATAAATTTGTATAATAGAAAAATATTACACCGCTGAACTGTACGTGAACAATGTTTTTTAACTTCAAAATGGGCGTTAACGTACATTACGATTAGATTCATAATGGTGTCTATACTGAGACTCTATCGCTCCAGCAACTTTTTATGGTCTGTTGTAAAATGATCGGAATAACGTTTCAGCTATTACATTAACGTTAGCTTATTATACTTGCAATCGTTGCACTGCTGGAAGAGCTTATAAAAAAAAGAAAAGAATTGATGCCGGATGACAAGGATTATTATACAGTCTGTTTCCGGTGAGAGTAAACGAATGAATGATGTTCAACGTGAATGTATATATGTATATATAGGTTGCCTTGGGATAATGAATTGGCAAATTTACGGCTCTTTAGTCTTATGAGAATCAGGCATTCTTTTCCAAGCTAGTACAGTTAGTCACAAGTACGTAGGTATACCGTAATTATGCCATATGAACAATTATACATGCCGCATCTTGTATTCTTACAGTTAGTCTTCTCCCTGGGCATGATGGTTTACAAGGCTTTGGATTTTGGCGTGGATGAAAAGGAAGAGAGGCCACTGTCTCCGGATTTGGAAACGCTCATCACATTGATGACGCATTATGGCGAGGGTACGTACGAAGCTCCCTGTAACAATCAACGTTATTTCATTAAGTAATACTTGGAGACAGATTGCACATACTCACCATTGAATCATTCTTCTGATCACAGTAGAATCTGAATTGGATAGTGATGAACGTCTCCAGGAAACGGACGACGAGGGAATCGAGCGGGACTCTGGTGAAAGTGAACTGGATGAGCTCCTATTGCATAGAAGCACAGACGAGTACGGAGCTAATAGAAGCAGCGTATGTTCCTTGGAGAGTGTACTTCAAGTGAGTCTATTTTTCTTTTTATTGACAATAACATTTGAAAGTGACGTGTTTTAATGTAAATGAAATATTGAAATTAATAGCCTCTGATAATTTTAGTTATGCACAAAACACATGCAAGGTACTAACGAGCAGGCTGATGTCCACTATCGTGCTGTCATTCGTGCGCTGGTCGCCGAGGCACTGGAACTCTCACAGTTCTTGGAGAAGGTCGCTACTGAAAAGAAGCATACCATTTTTGGAGACGGTATTGATGCCCATGAAACGAGAGATGGCACGGTATCTACTCAACACTTGGACGCACTAGACTTCAAGGATTGGGTAAGACGTTAATTTTAATGTTGATCTACTCTCGAATACGTAACAGTCTGTTTTTAATGAAAATTACTCTTTATATATTTTATATGCGATATATTCATGGGATATAATTTCTTCTTATAGACTGATGTTAGGATTTGGCGAGCTATACAAGTATGTAGCCTATTGCGTGCAAATTTAATTCCATGTATAGAAATTAGGGCATTGAAATTAATGGTCTTTGCATGATTAATTCGTAGACGAATTCGAAGATGTATGGAATTGCTCTTTTTGTTTTTTTTTTTTAGGAAACGTGTGACTGACACATTTGATTTCTATTGATTAAGTTTTAAGCATTTATTTAATTAAAATATTGGAAAAGATATTTGGTGATATTATTATTATATATTTATTTATATAGTTTTGTATTTCGTTATAGGCTAGATTTTGGGTGCAAGTGATAGGCGAGCTCAGGAGAGGCGTTAAGCTGAAGAAGGTGGAAGCTGGGTTAGGAAAACGGGGCTCAATTCGAGGTCTTGGTAGAGGAGCTGAGTTCGAATTAACTCCGTACGAAATCCTGATGGATGACATCCGGGCCCGGCGTTACCGTCTTCGTAAAACTCCCACGCCGTCACCGCAACTTCGAAAGGACGCTCGTGCCGTTATTCTCGAATTCATCCGAAGCAGACCTCCTTTGAAGAAAGCATCCGAAAGGAAGTTACCGCCTCTGAAGAAGCAGTGCACACCGCGAGAACTTCTTATGGAGAGTATAAAAAGGCCGCCTCGTCCTTTGAGACCGTCTCATGGTGGTGCTAGCAGCAAAACACGACAGGTTGATCTTCTTCAGGAAGCTTCAAAAAATAAAGGTAAGGACTTGTATAATATTTAATTCAATAACCGTGCGTTCAATGAAGAAATTTTATCATCCATGAGAAATCTTATTAATTATTGCCTCTCCTAATGACAAAACATTATGGTTTAGATATCGCAGAGATATCAATTATCCCTCGGATCTCTCTTCCTGTGTTGCACTAATAAGCTGTGTGAATATTTCTTCCTCCAGTACTTTCTAAGATATTTCTATACCTTTCACGAGGGGGGGAGACTCCCACTGAATTTACATAGGGAAGATCGTGAGAACCTTTGCCTTCTATTACATGCGTATTTTGGCAAACGTTCGCGACGTGCGCTGGAGGATAGGGGATCGAGGGTGGCGAGGATACGAGTGCGGATACTAGTGTGGTCTGCATTGACTGTGAAGACAGCGAAGTGGCGCAAGCGCCCCAACGGAAGTTGCGCGTTACGAATGCGCAGTATGAACCATACGTATATATATAAGTGGTACGATATATCCAAGTGCACAGTGACGTAAAGGAAAACTGAAGAACTCCACTTACTCCTGTTTGAACAGCTAGTCCGGTAGCTACCGCTTGAAACTGTGTATCCATATTCTGATTCCAAAATGATTGGCGCGCCATCATTCATCGCTTCTCCCTCCTTATCTATACTTCTGTCTTCTTCTCTCCTTCCGCCTCTGAAAGCATAGAGTTCGCGCAGCAGTGACCAGGAGTCACGATAATTGGACGAACCGTTCTACGCCTGCTCGACTGTGGCTGCATCGTAAGCTTTGACCGTATTCGAAACGGAGCGTAGTCTTCAGTGAGAATCGGGATTGTGATCGTGTTGTGCGCGGCCATCTGACTTGGATCTTTTTTTTAAATTCATTCTCGAGGACAAACGATGTATCACAATACCTCATGCGGTGGCTGCTGATTATGGCAGAGAAGCTGGAAACCTCGAGCTGTAATATGTGGCGCTGCCAGTGGAATGACGATAGGGAGAGTCCAGTCTTCGTCGATCAATAATGTTAGGCGAGCAGAACGTGGAACGAAATATCAACTGAGAGTAACGTTACAGGAGACATTTTTTTTTGGTGATAATACCCTTTGTGTACCGTACCTGGTCTTATGTTACTTCCTGGCTATTCCTTTGTCCTTATAGATTTTTACCTTTATTTCCTGGTGCTCCTGTACCTACACGAACGTCAGCACCGACACGTGGACGAGAACGATTATTGAAGTGAAGGAGAGGATACGTATCTGCTGCTTCTTAATGATCTGAGTAACTGTAACTAGAGCTACGTTAGTCGGTCAAGTTGAAGGTGTCCAGGGTGGTCAAGGGTGGAGAAGCGCATTGGAGCGCATACGGGCGCAATCGAGCGTACAGCTCGTGCAACTATAAGGATGACTCATCCGGTTAGTCAGGAAAATGATGGAAGGACAGGAGTATGCCAGGTGCATTGGCAAGGCAAGGGTCGATTCTCTTAGCTGCGATGGGAGCATCTTCGAAGATCAGTGCAAAAGGTCAGGTGCTGTATGCAATGCTAGTGAAATCGAAGGACGTCGCAGAGTAAGGATCATCAGGATTAACCAAGAGGATATCAGTACTTGTGATCATTAGCAAAATAAATATTCAAGGATGTTGCTGGCAGTCGGTGGAGAGTCTCGTAGAATTGTTCTCGGAGAAGTCCCACCAGCTCAGTCCGAACAGGAACAGGAATCTGCTCAAGATGTTGCAGCTCAATGGTTACAATCAGATGGTCAAGAGCCTTCGTCGACGGCTGTATCCTCGACCTCGTTCTCGTCCTCCGCGCAATCGTTCGCCACTTCCGATAACAATGAATCGGCCGCGCCTTTCCCGGTTCCCCAGCCACGACAGCGGTCTGAAAAACCTGAGGAGTTGCGTTCTCGCGCAATCAGGAATCGTAAGTCGCGTAGAAGACGTTTTAGAGTCACAGGTAATCATCGTTTGTCCTTCATTATTGTTCACGCTCGTCCCACTTCTTCCGCTCCCGGTTGTTCCGCGGCTGCGTCAACTCCTCTCATCTGGACCTCTCGATGGAGAGAAGACCCTCATCCGGTTCAGCTAGTGGAACCTACCTTCTGGAGTGTCCATGGTCTCTGTCCAATGAACGTACGTTTCTATTTATTTTACAGATCATGCTCAGGAAAATGTTAATGGAAAGGAAAACAATTCAGCCATCACGCCGAAATCTTTACGACGGGGGTCAGCCGATCTTAGTCATGCTGTTCTTAGACAACCTAGACGGTTGATACCCGTTGACTTTGATCTCAAGGTGAGAATGGTTGCTGATGGTTTACATGATAAAAGTTCAGTTTATAGGAGCAGAGGATTCTTAAATAATTCTTACATGAAATGAACAGCTCGATGGAGGCGAAGAAGAGGAGGACGAGGATGAGGAATTCGTGGTAACCAGGTTTGACGATGAGGATGAGGCAGCGAATTATTGGCAATCCAAAGACGACTTGGAAGGCAAACGCTTGGAAGACAATCGGCAGGATGACGAGGATGACAAAGAATCTGCGAATCCTTGGCGGAAAACCGGCGGTCTGCGTCTTACAAGGAATGAATATCATCGTTTCTGTGATGCGCAGCTTGAATGTAATTGATTTTTTTAAATTCAATCGTACATAGTTTATTTAACATTTGTCACAGTTGCACAGAATATTTACACAATTTTTTTGTTTATAACTAGCATACGATTTAGCGACACAGTGCCCGTCGAGAAGAGCCTCTGCCCGGAAGCACGCGACAACGACAAAACTTAGCCTGTCTTCATTCGTTACCGGTACTGCGTCACTTCCGCATTCAAGACCTCATAGCCGTCAGCACCAACATGAAGGCATGACCGGTACCATGAACTTAAGTCCTGGTCCCAGTCCAGGGTCTAGTCTAGGTCCAAGTCCAACAGTAAGTCCACGACCCCGGGCAAGACCCAGGTCCAAGCCTAGTGGAAATATTGAGGATAAAACTAATAAAGATCAAAATGCCGAATGGCAGAAGGAATCAGCAGATGAGCAAAAGCCATCGTTGGGAGATATGTTCCTGGATGAACGGTTGTCCCTCACGTTAGAAGAAATTGTGCACATTCGTAGCGTTCTTACGAAAGCCGAACTCGAGTCCCTTCCTGTGGAAGGTCGTGTAAAGGAAGACGTGGAGAAAAGACGAGTGTGCTTTCTGTGCTTAAAGACTAGATTCGGGTTGCTGGGACCCTGGGGACAGCGTTGTCGTCTCTGCGAAAGGACAGTCTGCGTTAAATGTTACTCTAAGGTAAAAGGACAATCTATCCTCTACTGATAATTCGTATACCTTCCTCAGAGCTACTAAATAATTCACTTATGTCGTGATAGATGCGAATTCCTACGGAGCACTTCGCCCACGTGCCGGTAGTACTCTTGTCACCTGGACTTCTCCTCTCACCATCTTCATCAGAGCCTGACTCTGGTACCAGAAGTCCCTGGCTACGACCTATTGGAGGCATTGGTTCCGCACCTGCTTCACCAGCTTCGAGGAGGCGTGGTTCCGCAATGCGAAACTCTACGCCAACCTCCACTCCTATGATCACTCCAGCCGGTACGCCCACACCAGCTGGAACACAGACACCACCTCCTCACGGTCGACGGGATGATGATCCCGGATCCGTCGATAAGAGGTGGGTACCACTAGAATTTATAAATATATATATATAATGATTAGAACCCAATGGACTCAATCAGTACCTTCAGAGGTTACAGGAGTGCCGGAAGTCCTGCAAAACTATCAACAACGGCTGCTTTCAATGACCTCGGTGGGCTCAGTGCGGAGCAACGACTGGCTGCTGAGCGTCTACGAGGTGTCGCGATGGTCGTATGTCATGACTGTCGCATCATGGTCATCCAGATTATCAAGAGTTCAAGAACGACTCGTGCTACTATACGCAACAATGTTATTTCACGGCTTACCCTAAATCTATCACCTGTATACGTGTAAGCTACGATCCAGGTGAGTCAGGTATCGACAATGCATTGTCACACCCAAGATAGAATATCTCATACTCAGGCTGTCTCATATCCCATGCCTGATACGTAATGTCGCCGGAATGGATATTCATTCCTACCATATAGATTTTTCGCGACACGTGTACCGAGCTCGGCCTAATCTAAGTAGACACTCAGTTTAATCCTAGGATGCATGACGCGTCCGGATAAATAATCTTGAACACATAATGCGTTCTCCTTTAAAGAAAAAAAAAAAAAGAAATGAAAAAAAGCACAAAATACACGATGTCCCCACTGTTTCCGTGAGACAGAAGGCGCGAGTCTATTATTTTTCTGTTTTAGGAAAGTACACAAATTATCTTACAGCACCAACGTACATATATATTTTGCAATTAACATTCGATTGTTGTTCCTCGACTAATTAGTAGAGAATAAGTAGGAGAAGGACAACAACAACAAATAAAAAAAGAGAAAATAAAGTACGTACCTAAGGTCAGGCTTCGTACGTTTATGGTCGAGTGACTTATGTATGCTCACAGGCTAAATTAGGATGTTAATTGTATTTCCTTCTTTCTTTTCATATCGGATTTTGTTTTCGAAATCCGCGATTAGATAATTCTGTAGAAATTGTATAAAGGACAGTGATAGGGTGGGTAAGGGATGAAGTTGGGTACGTGAAACCGTGTTATTTGGTCTCCTTGTGTTTGATAAATGCAAATACATGGGATATGATATTTTTGGAAAACATTGTTGGCCATTAATGTCAAGTCAAGTCTTAATAATGTATATGACGGGATAATGGTACGAAGAGTTGACGGATATTCTTTATTTTCATATAGCAAGATTCCGAGTAGGCGGATATAAGCGATTATATAGGCACTATATTATATTACGATACGTAAACAGGGGCGTAAAATCCTTGCACTGTTACCGATTATTAATAACAATGATGATATCTCGGTTTCATGATAAAACTAATCGTAAAAGTACATTCTCTCGTCGTAATATGTATACATATATATTACGAGGGAATATATATCTATATATACACACGTGACTAGTAGAGAGTTTACGCAATCGGATGGAAATTTTATTAGAGAGGAGAAAAATATTAATTAGAGCGGTTGAAAAAAAAAAAAAAGAAACGTCCGTACGCGTATAGAGTGTAGGTATATGTGTGTGTGTATATATATATATTTATTTAATTATCAAAGATCAATAATGTCAGACGGGTTTCTTAACTATAGTTGTTACTCGTTTGAAATATCATCAGATGGTTGTGGATATAATTATATCTATGCCAGTATCGCGCTACCTGTATTATTAGGACGTTTAGGATTGCCCTGATAATGTTACATAGGGTGATTATTAATGAGGTTGACGCGAAGAACTTTGTCAAGGTGTTTTTCTTTATTTAAAGTAGACTTTGATTGAACTGTCCTTAAGAAAATTGCTGGTGCAAAGGAAACTGATAGTTTCTCTCTCTGGTTTCATTTTATATTTGTATGATTCATTGGTTAGGAGTATTTATTACCTTGCAGGAAACTAATAAGAATCAATATTGAATAAATACTCTTAAGTACATTGATTAGGTCCATTACGTATGCTGGTGTTATCAATGAATCAAATCTTTGCAGTGGAAGCTATCGAAGAATCTTAATTAGTGTTAAATATTCTCCCAGGTTGGTTGTGGTGGACATCACTTTGAAACTGTTTTTAATGAAATTATTCTAGTATGTAATCAGTAGTCTCAGATACAATGTACGTTATAGAAAGCTTTAATTGATCGTTTGTTCGACCACAAGCATTATATTTGTTCTGTCAGGCATTCATCGTCATCTGGTAATTTATTTGAATTGTTTCATGGTGTTGATTTATTTATTCAAATGAAAATGTATCATCGAGCTTCAATCCTAACAACGAATTAGAATGGCCACTGCGAACTGAATCAATGAAACGAAACATTGGTAAATGTGCATCGAGTTAGATTTCAGTGGTTGGAATTCTATTCTGCATACATACATATGTGGTAGAGTTGATTAACGAATTTAACTCATACTTAATATTGTTATCTTGTTAATTGTAGAATTTACATTCTCAATATGATAAGTTATTATAATCAATTGTAAAATATTTAATCTGTCAACACAAGTCCTTGCATAGTACAGGTGTAGCGCGTTCGCTAATTTATCTTTCTGATAAGGAGTTCAATAATTCTGTCAATAGTCTTCGTGCCCGACTTGTTTTTTTGTACAAATATGTCGAATATGTGTATCCATATACTTGTACATACATAACGTAGTACCTTACGCCAACAATGTAATTGTATAGTAATATTTAATTAATACTTGTTTGTATTCAGTAATACGTCACTATTATGATCCTGAATATTATTTATTTTTTGTATGTAATCTAATGAGAAATAAATGATTTACCTAAAAGCATGTTATAAAAAATATGCTGTAAATAATATTAAAGCTTTAAACATTATTTTCTCATTTTCCTTTGAGTCCTCGGTCAGCCAAGGAACCAATGACAAAATGAAATTAATTTATATGTAATTATAATATTTCCAAATCTGATATGAATTCCTTTTGGGTTTTCGTTTGGCTTTATCTTTTCGGCATTTTTATAAATACTTCCAAGTTTCTTTACACTGTTTTACCATTGATGATGCTTTATTATATGGATTATCTGCAGTAGATACGTAGCCCAGAGAAACGCTGTACAAGGCTGAAATTCAATAACTATCAGTGGTTGATTAAAAAAATATATTCCCACTATTATAGTTTACTTAGAACTATGGTTCCACGTATACGCTCTTCAGTAATATACTTGAAAGTACAAATAAAATCCATTAAGCATTCGGAGGGATTTAATAGATTTATATATTTCCTACGATCAAAAAATTACTGCTACTAACGGCATTTTCATATATGCCGATTCTGGCCTATGTCGCTCATGGCTTACGCACCCGACAGACCGACGCCGAGCGTCCTAGCGTCGCGATTATCCCCTCCATAATTCCATGGTCAACTACTTAGGAAGTGGAGCATAGCGCCACTCTGCGGAATAAAGTTGCAACTATTTCCATTTCCGGTAGAATAAGGACATATGGGAGGCTCGAGTAGATCGTGTTTTGGAACACCGAAAATAGTCAAGTGGAAAGATGGTGCGCTGACGAGCGAAACAGTCGTTCTTGATCGTTCTCTTGTCGAGGAACCGTGTTTGCCGGCCATATTGCTTTGCTGCAGTGTTTGTTTTGGTGCAGCCAAAGATCCATTCTATGAAATCCGGCGAGATCGGCTCGAGGAAGTCGAAAAATCGTGTAGAGACATCATAAAACTGGTCGGACAGTGCGTGGAAATAGTGATTTCATTGTATTTTCCTAATAAAAGCTACATCATTTTGGACTCATCCTTGAGTCAGGGTGTCAGTCGTGTACGAGACGTTGAACGAGAGAAATGGCCTGCGCTACCCTAAAGAGATCGTTGGAGTTCGACCCGGTGCACAGTCACGGACGCCCCAGCAAGCGACGAAGATGCGTCCCTATGTGCGTTTCGCCGGGAACGCCCACGCAGAGCACGACCAGGTCACAAAATCCATCGCCTTTTGGCGAGGTAGCTCACAAATTGACGCCTGGTAATTATTATCGGCTACGGCCATTTTTTCGACTTTGATGCTTGTTCGCTGGGGTAGGGGCGACCTGGGTTGCCCCTTGCGATTTAAAACCTGTATTCAGGTTTTACAATATACTTGTTCGGATAGAAAGGCGATATGCTTCTATGCTTTCTTTCATAAAATGGACGGTAATGGGAGATGCGTAAATCATATGGTAATGCTGCGCTAGCGGACGTTTGGATTCTCTTCGCTCTCTCTCTCTCTCTCCCCCCTCTAGCTCTCTTGTCTATCTCTATGGATTATGTTTTTTTCTGATATTTCTAATATATATATATATGCACACGGATATATATATTATATATTCAGATCCGATGGGAATTATACATTGATGACGCAGGATTTTTTCCCCTACTTCTTGCCGATGCCCTGTTCATGGATTTTGACCGATAAATAAGATTTTTTAAATGTGAAATAAATTTTTTTTCATGATTTTTTATGCAACTAGGAGGATTCCGTGGATTCTATACCTTATGTGAAATATTATATCGTTTATGATATGTGGCGCACCCTGAACTTTGTTATTCTTACGTGACTACGTGTACTGAACGTTTTATTTATCGTTCTTTTTCTTTCTTTGTGTTGCTGGGTAATGGAGACGCAATGGACGTGACGGTGATCTTTCTCATGCTTGCATTTTTTGTAATAGGGCTGTCCCTTTTTTTTTTTTTAGATTTTATTCATATATGTGCGGTTTATGTAACGGGATTTTATTTTGTTTTATGATATAAACGATGGGTGATGCGAATCTTCTTTTAGGCAATGATATTAAAAAATATATTACTATTGCCTGAGTTCAGTTCCTAATTTTGAGAATCTTTGTTAATATGTAAATTAGTTCTGGGTGTACAGCTGGATTATATTTATTTTTTTATAGAAAAAATGGCAGCCAATATTAGAGAGGAGATCCGCAGACTGCATCGACGCAAACAATTGCACTTCAATCCTCAAACTAGCGGTGGAGATTCATCAGATATGGAAGGTCCTGCCAGTCCATCCAGTTCATCTGCCTGTGGTTCAAATGCCTATAGTTACAGTCCAAGTGGAAAGGAAAAACCTCTTTTTACATTCAGACAGGTACATGGATGTGATAAAATATTTTGGGGTAGTTTACAGTAGTTTATTATTTTTATAATTTGTTCGAATCAACACTAATATTTATTAAATATTATTATGTTTGCGCGTAGGTTGGTTTGATCTGCGAACGAATGCTGAAGGAACAAGAGACACAGATCCGAGAGGAATACGATCAGATCCTGACCATGAAACTCTCCGAGCAGTACGATGCATTCGTCAAGTTCACCTACGATCAGATCCAGAAGAGATTTGAATCCGCAGCTGCACCAAGCTGTAAGTCACCAGATATCCAAGTGATATCGTAGTATACATGTTACACAAAAGTTAATAATCATTTCTTACTTTATATTACAGATCTATCCTAAAGAAGAATTCTTACCTTTAAGGATATGTTTCTTTGAAGAATATTAGGTGAGTATTTTCTATTTAATTTCACTAAAACGCGTCCCTCGTCCAACAGGAATTACTTGACAAATTTTATCATCGATCGTTCCAAGCAACGTACCTGAAGATGCAATCGTTCGAGCCATAATGGTTTAATTTTCCCTTCTAGATTTCTACAATGTAAGTGAGAGAAATTTTGCTTGAACTTGACGCCGGGGTAAGCTGCGCCGCCTCGTGCAAGAAATCTACATAATTAAATTGAAACGCCGATTTACTTTGAGGGAGAATGAAGCAAGAAAAAAAAAAAGAAGAAAAAGAAAAAAAAGCCTGTCCAAAATCAAGGTTTGGCGGTGTAAGTTTCAGTAGGTTGGCACACGAAGAACAACCATACTACAAAAAATCCACAACGTATACTATTAAAAACTAACAATATTTGTACTGTCCGATGTTAGAAGTGCGCTGGTATCAGGGAACTGTAATGCAAAGTTATTTGTTCTTCATTGCAAAAAAATTACTTGCTATCGTATTAACATGACTCGAGGCAGCGTCGAAGGTCCGCGAAGCTCGGTCTCCATCCCAAAACCGCAGAGTAACCCACCCTAGTATGAAAAAGAGAACGCGATATCGACACCGGGGGTCTATTGGGAGGGATCAGTAGGAGACTAAATTAATTTTTGCACAAAAGTTCAGCGGCATTTATTCGGGAACTGAATTTTACACAAATCTTTTTGTAACGTTCAAGCGCGTGTTACTTCCTTTTCACTCTAAGCACTGTGAAAGGCATATACGTCGTCCTCGAGATACAAGATTAAAATCAGCAACGGCAACGCAGATAAGAAATAAGAAAAAAAAAAAAAAATGATATAAAGAGAAAAAAAACCGGAGATTCAACCATACTAGGAACACGTCAGGCTAATTCGTTGATTCGAGAATACTAGTGTCACTCCCGTATAAACTGTAATTACAGTGTCGAATGTGGATTTTTGCTCAAGCGTGAACGCGCGACAAATGGTCACTGTTACGGTTTACGGAAATACGCGAACCGTACTCTCGTATGTTATTTTTCCATTAAACTCAACGAAGAGAGGAGGGTCCTGGCGCGTCCCCATCGCACTCCTGTTCATTTTTAAGTTATATTATTACATGAATGTGATGTGTTCGAATTTTTTCCTAATCGTAAATAATCTCGTATGATACCTTGTGAAACGGCACTATCAAGAAAATTGATAAAAGTACTTTCCATAATTTATTTTTTTCATACGTCCGTCAATGAGTAACGAGAAATGCGAACGCGTCATTGTTACTATTGTTATCAGAATTGAGAAGCGCGCTTTTCGAAATGTATTTTCCTTAGTTTTTATTTACCGTTTACTTTTCTTTTTTTGTCTTAAAAATAAATCCTCTATACAGTTCTTCTACGCTACTTTCGACGTCTTTTACGCCCATTCGATTTTTGTTCCTTCCTTCTTCGTTGAACACGCGTTCGCGTTATACATTTCTCTCTGTCTCTCTTCATCTTGTTCCTTAAGTAATTCGTTTCGTTCATTCAATCAATCGTCTGACTTTCGTGTCACTTTTTCGCCAATGCGAACGGCAATGCAAACGCGGACCCTCGAAGATACAAAACACAAGAATGCGAGAACAAACATTTCACACACGTGTTGCAAAAGAGATCGATGTTTTGGTAAGGAGGTTGAAAATTAATCCTGTAGCAATTAGCATTGTACGGACGCATTGTGAACAATAAACATTTGAAATAAAAGTTTATTAAATTCTTATGAATCTTATCCGTTCCCTGGTAACAGCAAGGACTTGCCATATAGCGTTTACGCGAATGCCGAGTAACGAAAATACTATAATCCATACATTTACTGTGCCTATTGTTAGACGTATTTATCAAGATTACTCAGTACTGCTAGAATAATTCATAAATCACCGCTTATTGCTGGATAATTTAATATTTTTAGGTTCTCTCTTTTTTTTTATATATATAACGGTATTGCGTACGCGAAGTTTGTTTTTGAGTTTGTTACTTTTTGTTTTCTTTACTCTCGTTCTTTCTCTCTGTTTCTCTCTCTCTCTCTCTTTTATTTTATTTTTCCTTTATATATATAAATACATAGATAAATATAAAGCATTAAATTTAAGTGTGTGTAACAGTTTCAGGATAAGCGCAGAATAAGAGTTTCATACGATTCCTGACGATCCATGTATCTTCTTATAATTTTACGAGGTGACTGTTCAGTTCGCGAATTTTAACTTGCAACGTAACAGCGGGTTGAAGTTAGAAGAAAAAAAGTGCTAAGATAAAGGATAAGATGAAAAAACGATAAAGGAAAGAATAATATTAAGGATAACGTTAAAACTTTGCAAAACAACACCTTACCTTAGCTTAGAATACGTTTATATACGTCTTTGCTATATAATCAATTTTATAATACCTTAGTGAACATAAAAAAGAAAATGGCTAAATGTCAACCCGCTGTGTTCTTTTTCACTTTTTCTTTTCTTATTTTGTAGAATCCAGACAAAAATCGCATTAATGACTAAGCAAAGGGCATTACCGTTGCCTTTCTTTGGAGTAACCCGTGTCTTTCAGTTACCGAAATATTTGAGCGCAATAACTTGTATCGAGCTACGGAGAAATTTGTTGGTGATTGTTTAAAAAATTAATAAAACAGAAAAAAAATTCATCGTAGAAGCTGTTTAAATTTTTTTTAACGACACACTTTATACAGCACTTGAAAATATGGTTAAACTTTTTAATGAATAATTCATCCAAGAAGTAATTGCGCTTGAATGACAAATGCTATTTTACTTACGTTATTTACTATTAATAGTTTAAACATTGAACAACAATAAACGAATCAGGTACGACAAATATTTAAGGATCATCCGACATATGTATCCTAACGCTGCATCGAGGTATTCTTAAATGAAAGAAAGGATCGAGGCGAAAAATAATATTAATAGATGGAAAGATAAATGAATTTAGTTGATAACGATTGATAATACGATTATATTAATATTAGCGAAGTACGATGAATGGGTTCTTATCATTTGGGAAGCAGCGACGAGAGAGAATTCCGTTTTTTCGACGAATCGAGGAATATAAATTGAATGATTAAAAGACCTCCATATTATGTAAACACTTATTATTGAAATAAACATAAACCTTAAGACTGAGATTCGTGATAAAATCTTTGACGTTTACCACTTCACAGTATTGAGATTAATTAATGTGTATTAATTGTAAGTAAATTAATCCATTATAACGGTAATCGGTCTTACATATATTAATATTTATGGCTTTCATGATTTCTTCTTATGGTGTAACATTCTTATCCACAGTATCGATGCGCTTCTGTATCTTTACCGAAGGAAAATTCTTAAGGTACTGTATTAGGCACAATGGAGAACATAATAAGTTTCTGCAAAGCGTTATATTTTTATCCTCTTTAATTAAATTACCTAATGGAATAATCTTATTAGCCGTAAGGCTTCGAGTCCAGGAGAAGCCCTTCCGTGGGTATATGAAGATGCTGTCTCGTTCGAGAAAGTTGTCACTTCTGGGCGGGAAACAATCCTTCTGCTAAAATATTACTTGGAAAATAATCCAAATGTTCCCTCTCTTGTTTTTGGCCTACGTCGTGGCCGTCAAGGTCTTCAAGAAGACTACGCCGAATGGTAAGAAACTGCGAGAAGAACAACTGAAGTTGTACCTGGGTAGAAGTGTGTCACGCGAAGATCTTCTTCGAGGAACAAATAAGAGTTACCTTGAGATAATTTTATAATGTGATTATTGGATTTCTCTTGTTTCTAGGCAAAGTTACTGTGTACCTGGGCAAACGAGACTTCATCGACCACCTAGACCATGTGGATCCTATTGATGGCATTGTTGTCGTGGACAATGAGTACCTTCAGGGCAGAAAGGTCTTCGGTCAGGTATATACGGACCACCTGCATGTATATATTTGTCTTTGAGAAAAAGTTGACCATCTTACGTGTCCTTTAGGTGACGACGACCTACCGCTATGGCCGAGAAGAAGACGAGGTTATGGGAGTGAAATTCAGCAAAGAGATGGTATTGCACCGCGAACAGATTATTCCCCTGAAGAAGGAAAAGCAGGAGATGACTCCGATCCAGGAACGTTTACTTAAAAAACTTGGACCAAATGCCTATCCGTTCATCTTCGATCTACCACAGAACTCTCCAAGCTCGGTCACTCTTCAGCCTGGCGATGATGATCAGGGCAAACCTTTGGGTGTTGAGTACACTGTCAGGGTGTACGTCGGAGAGAACGAGGAGGAAAAGGTAAATTCTTGTGAGCACCTACAAGGAAAATAAGACCTGGTATTAATTTCTAAATTCTCCCATCAGGGCCATAAAAGATCCTCGGTCTCTCTTGCTATCAAGAAGCTCCAGTATGCACCTCCAGCCCGTGGCCGAAGACTCCCCAGCTCCTTGGTCTCCAAAGGATTCACCTTCTCCCAGGGAAAACTTAATCTGGAGGTCACACTGGACAAGGAGATCTATTATCATGGTGAAAAAATATCAGCAAACGTGATCATCACCAACAACTCCCGCAAAGCGGTGAAGAACATCAAGGTACATTGCTGTAATAGTTAACAAGAACCATCAGGATGTTCAGAAGCAGCATCATCTTCATGAAATTCCCTTGCTTGCCTTGGCAGCTCTTCGTCGTGCAGCACTGCGAGGTCACGATGGTCAACTCTCAATTCTCTAGACACGTGGCTAGTTTGGAAACACGCGAAGGTTGCCCTATTACACCTGGTGCATCCTTCTCCAAGCAATTCTACCTTGTACCTCTGGCTAGCAGCAACAAGGACCGACGTGGCATTGCCCTGGACGGACACCTAAAGGTAGCCAGGATACCATTTTATGATGAGACATCTTAAACCATACCAACTACTCGTGGTTCCTTCAGGATGATGATGTCAACCTTGCATCCTCTACCATGGTAGCTGATGGAAAGTGCCCAGGCGAAGCCATGGGCATTGTTATCTCCTACTCTGTCAGAGTAAAGCTGAACTGCGGAACTCTAGGTGGCGAATTGGTGACTGATGTTCCTTTGAAACTCATGCACCCAGCTCCTGGTAAGAATTACATCAGATACCAGGAACTCTTAGGTCGCCGACGACGAAGCGTACCAATGTATTATTTTTCTCTGTGCAGGATCTGTCGAGAAAGAGAAGGCCGGCATGAAGAAGAGCAAGAGCATCGACAGGGCTCGTTATGAGAATTCTTGCTACGCTAACGACGACGACGACAACATCGTCTTCGAGGACTTTGCTCGTCTTCGACTTAACGAACCGGAATAAGTCAATACTTAGACCAGCGGCTTGTTCCGAAAGAGTTGCGCTGATTATTTATCTGTGAAAGCGCTCCAGTTTTCTCAGTAAGATAGCGAATGATATTTAATACGTCCTATTAAGATTCTATATAGTGTTTATTAGGCGTAGATCTAGTAAGACCTAATATATTTTATCGTTGTAATATTATTCAAGTTCTGCGCAGCCCTTTTGGAACAGGCAGATCAGCGAGAGACTAATTGCGATACGTAGGAAAACATAAAAGGTAACATTAACTGAGAAATTATACAATGTACATTGAATTACCTCAAGTAAATTATTTCTCAGCGTTGTAGGCTATTTATGAAGAGCTGAAAGAGAAAGAGAATTTTTAAAATATAATAAAAAACGGTAGAAAAAGGGTCTGCCTTGAATGGTGGGTAACAAAAAAAAGCGAAAAATGTAAAGAAAGAAAAAAACCAATAAGGTGGGACTCACTCGCTCGAAAATTTCGATCCGATTGTGGTGGTCGGGTGGAAGTTTTGTATTTAAGGGCGAACAAAAAAAAAAAGAAGGTTTTCAAGTAAGCTTAATTAATTAATGTTGTATTAAATTAAATACTTTCCCGTCTAACCAGAAGTGACTATCGTTATAGTTTAAATTTATTTCTATATAATTATATGTATTTATCGATTACCGTTTATTTATTATTAATGACTTGTTAATTCCTTATACTGTTGAGTTATCTCTGTATTAGAAGGAAAAGTATAAATAAACTATTTAAAAAAAATATCTATTTTTTATATTTACTTACACCAAATTTTCCAAAAAATTCATTTATTTCGATGTCTATACAAAATATTACACTATTCCAGTTTGAAGTCCCACCAACAAACTGTACCACGTGAAAAATATAATATCCAGCCATCATATTTAGTCGTACATATGCGAATAGTATTCCTGATATGTCTGAATGTAAGCTTCCTTTTCACCAGGTGTCATTTCCGCAATTAATGTGTCATTAACATCTGTGATAGCAACAGTTCTACCCCCAACGCTAACAGTCGGTACAAGGTCATCATCTTCAGAGTCCATAGTTTCCACTTCCCCTACAAAAAAAAAAAAACACGTCGTACCATTGTCATCTATCTAATTCCTGTAGAAGACGTACAGTGAAATATTAAGACTTACCAGTATCTACTGTTTGCATCTCAACAACTTCTTCGTTATCACTACTGTCACTGGATTCCTGAGGAAGTACAGCCTTGACAGCATTAGCTGCATTGGTACCACCTTTCTTCTCATGTGCCAGAAGTACAGACATAATATCTTCTCCTTGTTTGTTGTTGCTTATTGTTGTTGTGTTCGTAGCATTTGAGGCAGCCTTGTCAAGAATACTCTCCTGCGTGCCAGCCCCATCAGTCTGAGAGTAAGAGTACAAATTAAGATTGGATTTATTATAGAAGACACTACAGAGAGGATGAAGTTTCACTAGATACCTGAGAACCGTCGGAATTAGTTACTGTACTCTCCATCATCCAGATTGGTCTTTCCTTTCTGCGATTAGCTGTGTTGTCATTTGCAGATTCATCTCCTATTGTAACGTCCACTCTGGTATCCTCCACCATAAAGCCAGCTGATCTTGTTGCTTCTCCGGACCATTGTTCACCAGGAGCACGTAAACCACTTGCTTTTCTTGCATCGATCCTATTGAATGGTTTGTACTTTTATGGTTAGAATTTTGCAGAACTCGTTTCATATCAAAAGATACCGATGCGTACCCTCTGATAGTGTTGATATCTACAGGCTCTGGCTCCAGTATCTCTGGAGCTAATTTTATTCCTTCTACTTCTCGTAGTAGGATGTACAGTGGCTCGAGCTGTTCATTAAATTTTGCTAATAATAATCTCGAGTCTTTCTTTGGCAGAGCCGACTGATCTTCTTCAACAACTTCTCGGCAGTAGGTACACCTGAACTCACCGGTTGTCATATCGAACAGCTGATCTGCCTATGTTTATAAATATTGTTGCTGTAGAAAATATTTAATGCATTAAGAAATATATATTACCTCGAGATCTGTAAATGTTTTCAAACAGTTTGTACATTTAAAACTGGCTCTACTGGTAGCGTCACGTTCCTCGGTCTCCATCCGTTTTCTCATTAAATCTAACTTGTACTTTACCACATTTACGAATGTCTGTAAGAAGTATCTCTTGATTATCATTATTTAAAGAATATCAGGTTCAAGGTAACATAACGTAGGTAACAAACCTTATAGTTAATGAAATAATAATTAACTTTCTGTGCTTTTCCATCAGATCCAGTCTCCATTTTCAGTCTGACTTGAATAAACTTATCATTTCGCAGTACAGATATTCTGGCACGTAACATTTTCCGATCAAATTTCAATAATTCACAAATATCATCTTCCTTCATACCTGCAACGTACTCCGAAGTCTAAATATACTTTAAGACTATTACTATTGGCTATATTCGATATATCTTATTATTGGTCTCATAAATATGTGGAAAATATACTTACAAGGATTCCTAACTAACATATCCACGATTAAGGCATCCTCTATGGTATAAAATCCACGTACAACCAGTCTAGCTAATTGTTTTAGACTGCTAGGTACCTCCGTTACAAATCTTTCTTCAGCGCTCATTGTATCCAATCGATTCTTATTAGGGTAAATTACTGTAGGATAAAAATTTCATTACAAAAAGAATATATGATGAATAATCAATCAATATTTATTGTACAATATAAAATATATTCTTGTAGATTTTACACAAATTTATTCTCATACAAAGTTGTAGAATGGGAAATGCTAACCTTTGAAAATATTTTTTTTAATTATTACTGCATCTATTCATTTCTCAATAACATCAATATATCAGACAGAGCAGTAATTCATTCATTTACAGGAATAAGTATTACCAATAATATACTGAATAAAATATGCAGGCCATTGTAAAGATTCAATGGGACCAGACTCACGCAACAACACTTGTTTGCACGATTACTTTGAGGTTATGTTAGTTTCACTGGATTGTCAAGTAAGAAGTAACTGTCAAGTAATAAAATTGTTATAAACCAAATGATATAGTATTTATTCTGTAAATAATCGATGGCAGCAATTGACAAAGTGAAAATCATTGTCGTTGGTGATTCTGGTATGTAAAAAGTTTAAAATACATATATATTAATATACAAAAATATTATACAGCTGTTAACAATAACCAGTTTACATTATATTTTGTTAGGATACTTGTCGTATAACAATATAAATGTATTTCATTATTCTATACATTATTTCTTAGGTGTTGGAAAAACGTCACTGACACACTTAATATGCCAACAACAAACAATAAGCAATCCTTCGTGGACAATAGGATGTTCAGTAGAAGTAAAATTACATGAATATAAGGAAGGTACTCCGAATCAAAGGAGATATTTTATTGAGCTTTGGGACGTTGGCGGCAGTCAAAATCATAAAAATACAAGATCTGTTTTTTATAATCCTACAAATGGTACTTTATGAAAACCTATCATTTTTATCAATAGTATTATCTTGAAACATGTTTATCAATGTTTTTTTTCTTTCTTTCAGGTATAATTCTTGTTCATGACCTAACGAATAGAAAGTCCCAACAGAATCTACAGAAGTGGCTCCAGGAAGTTTTAAACAAGGATGGAAGCTATTCAAAATCAAAATCCTTTGATGACTTTGATCCTGAACAATTTGTGGGATCGACACAAGTAATATAAATTCTGCAATCGAGGGCATTGAATAACTTTCTACTACTTATACTACAATCAAGTTGATTTTTAGATTCCAATATTAGTTATTGGTACCAAATTGGATCTGGTAGCAGAAGTAAGATCCAATGTTCACAGGCGATCCTCAACGATAGCAGAGGAGTGCGGTGCTGATGAAATCTTTTTAAATTGTGGTCAAGTAAGATCCTTGGCGGCAGGATCCAGTTCTTCGGTAAAGCTCAGTAGATTCTTTGACAAAGTAATAGAGAGGCGATACTATGCATCAAGAGAAGGAATCAGCCCTGACAAACGAAGACTTCCTATCTACACATCCCAATACAGTCCAAAGACTTATCATAATGATTAAAAATGCGTAAATCAGCAGCGAAGGATGTACTACGTTCAATAATGGATCAAAAAAGATGGAGGGTCAAAAATAAAAGTTAACATTCCTATGCTTTTTCATAATCTCAGTAAATTATACGAATGATCCAGTTAAAACAAAAGAACAGTATAAAACCATTGAGAACGAGTGATGTGATTTGTATGGAAATACAACTATGAATATATTGATTAAAGAAACAGTTACAAATTTCTCTTATTTACCAATCCATAACGGTTTTTGAATATTGCCTCAGGCGTTCCAACTGATTCGGTAATATTCTTGAATTCCCTAGATGTCTAAAGAGAGAAGTTTCCTGCGTAGTCACTCTATGGAATATTTCTTATCGATGACAATAATATATTTTTTATTTTTTATTTTCATTTTCGTCGTTGCGTCGAGACTACAAAGTTTAGCGCGCCTGACTAGCTATACTTTCAAATGATATTTCTATGTACATAGTAATCCTTCCTGATTCGTATTTTGCACGTTTAAATACTCTCTTTGTAGGCGCCGCAACGAATGCTTGTTATATAAACGTAAAAGAAACGTTCTGCCAATCTACTTGTGACGTGTTCAAAATAAATCACCTTGGCTCTTGAAATCGAATCTGTGATTTTTCCTTGCGCTCTGTTTTCCGTGTGGGCGTTTTCTATTCTGGGGTAAGTCATATGACATTTTATTCTCTGCCAATTTTCAATAATTAATAGTCAATGAATTGTTTTAATAACGTTACGTCGTGACTGGAGTCTTATATACAATATGAAAACCTTTTCTTAACAACAGGAAAATCAAGCATGATTTATCATTCTCATATTCGTCACTGATAATGTCTCTAGTATTGATCACTTTTTAATTCTGTTATGACATAATGTATTCCGCTATTTATTTTTAATAAAATCATAGATTATATATCTGTGTGGTATATATTCTATACTTATTAGTTTGAAATAATAAAAACAGTTTAAAAGTACTTTATTGCAACATACATCATAATTTGTTAAAGCAATATATTATAGTTGATGCTGGTACATGTGTATTTGAAAATAAGTACTTTTGTTTTAGCAATAACTTGAATAATGGCTAAATTTATTGTGAGAAGCCCGGCAAGCTGTAATTATATGATTCGTTTACTCTCTCAACCACACACTGTATTTTCTTTAAAAACATGTGGTTATGCTGAGACATCAAAGCCTAGCAGCCCTGACGGTCCACTGAGTGTATTAAAAAGAAAAATTGCAAGTGGTGACTTATTAAGCGATGAGCACCAGGAAAAAGTGGCTGAAGGCTTGCAAAGGGTTTACGATGACTTACATGGTTATGAGCCAGAGCAGGCAAGCTTTTTGAGCAAATGGATTGGAAAGAGCAAGAAAAAGAAAAAAGCACCAAAGGGATTGTACCTTTACGGAGCTGTGGGTGGAGGTAAAACAATGTTGATGGACCTTTTCTATAATTGCTGTCAGGTATCTCAATCAACATCTTAATGGTATTGCACATGGGGAGCCAGAAACAATTAGAAACTTATCATTGTCACATTCAATATAATGCAAAATCATATTTTTCAGAACGATTAGGTACGTAATAATTATTGGCAGAGGATCAATTGCTTTTTAGCATGAGGCAAATATAGCACTGAACTTATGGATCTACGATAGAGGTATTATGGCTTTCCATATGCAGTACACAAGCTAGCTTCTAGTTCCGATTAATTATTACTATTGATTAATTATAACTAATATCTGCGTTTAGACTGAAAATAAGAGAAGAGTACATTTCCATTCGTTCATGCTGGATGTGCATAGTAAAATTCATGAAGTCAAGAAGTCTATCGTCAGAGATCACAGTAGTACAAAACTTCAACCCTTCGACCCCATACCTCCTGTAGCTGCATCTATTACAGAGAAAACTTGGCTTCTCTGCTTTGACGAATTTCAGGTATATTAAATATTATTAAAATCTAAGAATCATTAGCATTCCTAACGCTGACTATAATTACACATGGATATGTTTTAGGTAACAGATGTTGCCGATGCTATGATTTTAAAGAGATTGTTTTCTGAGCTATTTAGTAGAGGCATAATAGTTGTGGCAACGAGTAATAGAGCGCCGGATGATCTTTATAAAAATGGTCTTCAAAGAGGGAATTTCCTACCATTCATCGAAGAATTAAAAAGTCACTGTGCAGTAATGTCCTTAGATTCTGGAATCGATTATAGATTGAAGGCTGGTCCTGGAAAGGATAAAACTTATTTTATGTATGTATCAATTAACTGGTTGATTAATTAACAACAATTAAGGATCATCCTTTCTCACCTTTACTTTCAATAATCTAGTAAAGGACAAGATTCCAAGGATGCTGTGGATAAAGTATTCAAGTATTTATGTTCTATGGAAAATGACGTAGTGAGATCACGAACGATCTGCATCAGAGGACGTAATGTAACATTTAATAAGACTTGTGGCCAAGTAATAGATGCAACTTTTGAGGAATTGTGCGACCAAGTAAGAAATAAAATGCATTAAAATAAAAATGATTAAATATTTCGCAACATTACCCTTAGTACAAAATTTTGTTTACAGCCTCTCGGAGCAAGTGATTATTTGGAACTCAGTCAAGTATTTCATACAGTAATTATACGGGAAATTCCTCAATTAAATTTGCGTCTAAAATCTCAAGCTAGACGTTTCATCACCCTAATCGACACGTTATACGACAACAGGGTACTGTATTTAAAAAATAATAAATATTTTTCAAATTACATTATTACTTAATATTTTGCATGTTTACTCAAGGTACGCGTGGTGGCGTCAGCTGCAGTCGCGCATACAAAATTATTCGTTGCCGAAGGAGAGTCCGAGTATACAGACGAGAAGAGAATGTTAATGGATGACTTGAAAATATCTCATGGCTCGGTAAGCAATGAAATAATGTAATTATATCCCTATTATCGGTATAACTTACTCGCACTTAGCTAAATAAGGTAAATCTAATTTATGATCAACAGGATAATCACAAGTCAAACATTTTTACTGGGGAGGAAGAATTGTTTGCCTTCGACCGAACTGTATCTAGACTTTCAGAGATGCAAACACGGGATTATTGGGAGCAGTGGGAGCATCACCGATAATGCTACTTTTAATTAGTTGAATTTAACTACACACTCGTTAGACACAGTTTTTAGATAAAACTTAATTTTAACAACGTAACGACAGAGTACAAAGAGAGATTGTGGAAAAACTCACAGTTCCATCTAAGATGCAAATATTAATTCAGAAATAATTTTCGCTTTATTGACGCGTATCCATACTGTACTTAATGGATATCCAGGCAATCGTCTAGAAAGTTCTCTAATTATATATAGATAATGAATATCTAATTGTAATTGTTACCTAAATATTTATTATATTTAATATTTAGACTAGATTGGGATTTATGCGATTGCCTCTATTACGACTTTTGCGCGAGTGTATATATGTAATTAACGAAGCACATAATTACTTTAAATAAATATATTTAATCCTAAACAATATATATATTATTTGTTAATTGCTATCCATATAAATTATTGTTTGAATATCGCGCCCATTGACACAGTGCTGTCATAAAATTATGTCCAGAGTGCTTTATCAACGTTTTGCTTGGATAGCACTACAGGGCATGGTTTTCAGATAACTCTAAGCCAGAGTGTTGATTCCTGGTCATTAGATTGTATTATCTCAATTAGTGAAGAAAGATGGAAAGGAAGAATCATGGAATCAATTTTTCATACAGTGAGACACAACAAATAAGTATTCAATAGTCATATTAGTGAATGATATCGATTTCAAATCTTCACAGGGTTAATACAAGTTTATCTCAATGAGCCTGCAACTAAGACATGGGCAACGGAGATATCTAACATAGCTAAAAAATTAGAAGGGCCTAACAAGATTGCCTGGCTAATCAGAGCAATAACATGTATTGACTTAACGACTTTGGGAGGAGACGATACATCTAGCAATGTCAGGACTCTCTGTGAAAAGGTATATTTAATTATACGTTATTACACTAGGGTTTTCATTTGATGTTTTATTACTAACAGGCTGTGGAACCGATCAGGTTAAACTTTGAATGGGAATTACCATTGCATACGGCAGCTGTTTGTGTTTATCCAGCAAGAGTTAAAGATGCTTTTAATATTTTGTTGGAAATGGATGCATTAGAGAAGATTGCTGTAGCTAGTGGTAATCAATTTAAAGAGATTCATTCTATGGGATAAGTATGTACATTGAAACTAAATTGAATTTCTTTTTCTATATGATGTGAAATAGTAGCCGCAGGATTTCCCTCTGGACAGTATCCACTGAGTACACGTTTAGATGAAATACGTTATGCCGTTGCTGAAGGAGCTACTGAAATAGATATTGTTATTAACAGAAGTTTAGCATTGGCGCATAAATGGCACGAATTGTATCTTGAACTGAGAGAAATGCGCGAAGCTTGTGGTGAGGTTCATATGAAAACGATTCTAGCAGTCGGAGAACTTTATGATCTTCGTGATGTCTATGTTGCATCTATGATTGCTATGATGGCTGGATCTGATTTTATTAAGACTTCTACTGGCAAGGAAACTGTTAATGCTACTTTGCCTGCTGGAATCGTCATGTGCAGAGCAATAAGGGATTATCGAAATGCTACTGGATTCAATGTGATTTCTTATATTATTTATGACTATATTTTTTTAGTTATATAAATGTTAACAACTTATTGATTCAATAGGTGGGATTTAAACCAGCTGGAGGAATTAAGAATTCTACTGATGTTCTGGAGTGGCTCACTCTTGTTAAAGAAGAATTAGGCAACGAATGGATGACAAAGGATCTGTTTAGAATTGGAGCATCCAGTGTTCTTGACGATATTGTTGATACTATTCACAGATTATCAACGTAAGAATACTTTTGTGTTCAACTGCATAACAATTGGATGGATTTTTCTAAAGTACTAAATTATATTTTTCTATCTATCTTGGGAAATATACGATTTACATTTTCTTAGTTGATAACTTATTTTATTTCCAGATAAACTTTATCCTCGTATCAATGATATATAAATAATATTAAGTACACGTAATAGGATCAGGATATTAAAAGTGAAAGTTTTGTAAACTTAAAAATTCACGTTCTTTTTCCCGCAAAATTTTGGATCGCAGCGCCTTTACAGGAATGCGCCAGAACTTTTCATATTTTTCTTAAATTTTCTGTCTTTAACGACAGAAATATCTTTTAAATTATTTTTCTCGATGTATAATTAACATAAGTTTAATTACCATGTTCTCATACTTCCTTAGATATAATAAATAATCCTTTGTATTGTCTATTGCCATCAATTTTTTAGCATCCATTTTAGTAACGGTGGCGCTGCAAACAATTTCCATGACGTGCCGAAGACGTTAGCTTCTTTTCCGTTCAGAGATCCAAGATGGTAAGTTCGCCTCGCATTTTCATATTAAAATCCAGTTACATCGACGAAATGAATAGCTAATTCGTTTAAGTTTAACGTGGAAAATACAGTGGGAATTGCAAAGTGAAACGATACGTGTTTAATAAGTGAAATATGAGGAGAGAATTGTGAAAATATTTGGAGTTTGTGAAGTGTGCGTTTGCGGCCTGTCGGTCGTCGTGTACACGCGAGTTTTGTTTGTAACACATGCAATTTCTTTTGAAAATCATTATTATCTATAATTATATTAATTTCTTGTTATAATCTACACAGTTCATTAATTATCAATTTTCTATATAAACTACTTTGCGTTGATACACAAACAGTCTGTATAAGACTAAAAAATTTGAGGTTGCACTTTTATTTATAAATTGACTAGTTTTCAATTTGTAAATATTACTATAATTAGTATGATTTTAAGATGCGAAATTTCATTGGAATTTTAAGATGTTTTTTTTTTATGTTTAAGGCTCGCGGACCCAAGAAGCATCTGAAGCGTTTAAACGCGCCAAAGGCATGGATGTTAGACAAGTTGGGAGGCGTTTACGCCCCACGTCCATCCACTGGGCCTCACAAACTTCGCGAGTCTTTGCCACTCGTAATCTTCCTCCGTAACAGGTTGAAGTATGCTTTGACCAACTGCGAAGTAACAAAGATTGTCATGCAACGCCTTATCAAGGTTGATGGCAAGGTCCGTACTGACCCCAACTACCCTGCTGGATTCATGGGTACGTTAAATTTGCATTTTTTGTTTATCTATTGGCCATATCGAAGCTGCTGTGTTTTGTCTTAGCGAAACCTGCAGTCAAAACTTGGCCAAGAGAAAAATATCCTTCCTATGGTCACTGATTGAGTTATCATATTCATTTAGTATTACCCAGGACGGATACAAACATTTTACAAGGCAATAGTAGAAAAATCTTGTTAATTGTTAAGTATCAACGGATTTTATTTATTGCAGATGTCGTGACCATTGAAAAGACTGGTGAATTCTTCCGTCTGATCTATGACGTTAAGGGACGTTTCACCATTCACCGAATTTCTGCCGAAGAGGCCAAATACAAGTTGTGCAAGGTCAAACGTGTCCAGACAGGTCCAAAGGGTATTCCCTTCCTTGTAACCCACGACGGAAGGACCATCCGCTACCCTGACCCCTTGATCAAAGTCAATGACACTATTCAGCTGGACATTGCCACCAGCAAAATTATCGATTCCATTCGCTTTGATTCTGGTAAGTTTATTTCATCATGAACGATCTAACCTAAACTTTCAATAGTAATCGTATAGAAAAAAAAAAGAAAAAATAGTTACAAGGTAATTATTTGTTATCAGGAAACTTGTGCATGATCACTGGAGGAAGGAATTTGGGACGTGTAGGTAGCGTTGTAAGTCGTGAACGTCATCCAGGATCCTTTGATATCTGCCACATTAAGGATTCACAAGGACACACTTTTGCCACCAGGTAAATACGAGCACTGAATTTTATTCTCCAAAATGCCACAAGACTATCCTTACACGAACTGGCCATACATAAACTGCGTTATTGCACAATGCAATATCACACATCCAAATGGCCAATAGTAAATTTTCCTTCTCATTGGTCACTGATTGGCTCTTACTCATTGTCTTTCCGTATTACCCAAGAAGGGCACAATATTATTTCTTCTTTTCAAAATTCTATCATTTTCCAAAAGAATGATTATGCATTTCTCAACAAACTGTGATCTATATTTCAGGCTGAACAATGTGTTCATCATCGGTAAAGGATCCAAGGCGTACGTGAGTTTGCCAAGAGGCAAGGGTGTTAAGCTCTCCATTGCTGAAGAGCGTGACAAGAGGTTGGCGGCTAAGGGCGCAAACTAATGTAAATTTTACAATGAAAAATCCAATAAACCAAGTATTTCTTGGTGAATCTTCGTGTCTACTAGTGCTGTCAGTGTCTACCGAAGAATCCGATCTTTCCGGCAATATCCTCTTCCATTCAAACCATCCTTTATTCGAAGCACAAAGCTCACAAGCACACAGAACACGTCTCACGTAAGTAAGACGTCTGTTTTAGCAATGTAAATTTCATAAACGTCATTCCAAGAGCACTATTCTATTTAGAGAATGATAAAAAATAGAACCTAGTATACTCCTAATATAAGGAATGTCTCAAAATTGTATATGGCCAAGCAAGAAGTAATCCTCGCACATTTATAATGTAATCTAATTTAAATACGCGATTCAAGCGACATCTGGAATATACATTCATTTTTCTGGTAGCCAAACTTCTGTATTTAACTCCAGGGCTTTTTGAAGAAATTCATTACATTGCTCATCCCCAAGTTTGCCGAATTTTCTTTGTACATCTTTGGCAGTTTTTAAGTATCTACAATGCAATGAATATCAATCATAGACCACAGGTCATATGAATATTAGTTATTAAAATAGAAATTAAAATAAGTATATAGAAATTACTTGTGGATGCAGAGAACCGTGTTCTTAACTTCCTTCTCGATGATACGTGGTGTGTCCGAAGTGGAGGTGTTCGTGTATTCTGTAGAATCCGATTGTTTGAGAAGGGTTAAAGGGTAAATACGTATCCAGCCACCTTCCCTTATACTAGGATTTCTCCAGTCCTTCCCATTGTCCCATACTAGGGCTGGAGGATTGCTGTTACTGCCTTTAAAACCGCGGCGACAACTCTTCTCCAGAAACAGAGAGTTGTAGCGCGACCACAATTCGGAGCAGGTCTCCGATGTGTTCTGACAAAGCAAGTTAGCATAAGCATAATTAATATCAAATTATCTTTAAACTATATATATGATTGGGAGGATCCTTACCACATTTTGTATCTCGGGACATACATTAATGACTGGCATGGAATCCCGGCCTGTCCTACATCTTTTTTTGGAGTCCCGAGCATGATAAAATCGGGAAGCATTGTCCTCGTAAATGGAATTGGAAGACGACCATATCGTGAAGAGGGACAAGCCTGTGTTGCACACAGGAAGTCCAAGGAGATCGAACATGTCGTGAAGTAGAGGTTTCTTCACCTCAGAGTCCACTTCGCAGTCATTACCAAGTGCTGGACTGAGATTGACCTAGAAGAGGAGATGAGAGTCTAGTACTGAGTAAAGAAGTAAATTTATTTATCAAGACCTCTAGGAGCCAGGGCTTCAGGTTATCGTCGATAAGGACATCGAATCCGAAAAACTCGAAGCAATTCGAAGACCTGGGTATTCCTGCTGCTTGACTTAGGATAGTAAGACTAATCAGACAGGCGATTCTCTGCCATAGGAACCAGTCGGAGTATCCTGATTGCTCCAGGTATCTTCTCAGCTGCCTGAAGGTCCACTTGCATCCTGCATAATTATTCTGATTGTTCTATGTTATTTCAGACATTTTAATAAGCTATTCTTACCAGCACCGACTCTTTCCTTCTTCTCGGAGTAACCTGGACCCAATTTATTCAAGGAACAATTGGTCAAGTGACGGAAGGGATTGTCCAGGTTCTCTAAGGAGAATTTCTCCGTGGCAAAACGTGCAAGACCTTCCTTATACAAGTAAACTGTAAGCGGCCTGTAGGACGGGACGCAGACGTATAAACGTAAATCAAATTTATAGCCACCAATTAATAAAGGATTTTCTATGTAACGTTGAACCACTGCTACGTTATCGTACGTCAGGTCACTCAATCTCTGAAAATAGCAAGTAATGTTTAAGGGCGCATTTCTATTTATAGGTATTTTATTCTAATATAGTTTTATTATTACACGGAAGAGAAATATTCCTCTTCCTTGACTTTGACCCACTGGTTTACATATCCATACTCTGTCGTCCTTTTCATATCGACTGCAATCCGCAGCTAGTTTTGTGTACTCTGACGGTAGATTGTATCCTAGAGGACTGAATGTACTGTTCAAGTAATCATATCAGTCATGTTAAGTGTAATGTCTTTAACGTTTACCTAAAATCGTATATCGATCCATAAACCTTTTTCATGCACTTCAAATGTCTTACAAGATTGTCCTTTCTACAAATTGAATTCCCTTTAGGTATGTGATTTGTGAACTAAACATAGAAACAGAACTTTATTTAAGAGACATTATAGTATGTATAACATATCTGTAAAGTATTCTTATACCTGCCAGGGTAGTAGAGTTCTGTAATGTGACAAAGGAAAACCGCCAGACCTCCACCATAAATTCCAACGTTCCTTAAAAGGACTACCGTCCCCTGTATATTCTCTCCAACCCCGCTCAGTACACACCTGTCAAACATTCCATATTTATCCAACAAAAAAAAGGAAAGATATTCAAATTCTTGAATTCAATAAATTTATATTCCTTTATTATTCCAGATTCAAGGGACACCTGAAAAAATATATGCCAGACCCCTCGAGTCATTCCATTCCTGAACTCCTATCAGATGATTATTCACAATGGAATTATCGGTTATATTTCATAAGATAGAATCGCGTAAGGATTCTTTAAAGGGTAAGTCATAAAAATAGTGAAAACCGTCCTTGATTTATTGTCGTGTTATTAGAACATTAACTATGACTTAGGAACAAGAAGCGAGCCAAGGTCTGTAATTACAATTAAATCCAAGAAACTTTGTCACGGTAACCTGCTTTGGTTACACAGTGTGTTCTGTGTCTAAATATAACGCTTGTACATTAATAACTCCGAGAATCATTAGGTCTTATCTCCAACCCTGGGCTAGAGTCCTTATCCATCTTCAAGCTTTCTCAAGGTTCTCGCTAGGTAAATTTGCGTGCTTCTCGCTGTTAAAAGGACTTTTAATGTTTTTTTTTTATCTCTTTTTCCAGTTAAATTCAACCATCGCTCTTTACGTGTTTACGTGAATTGGTACAATGTCTCCGTAAATTCTTGTCGACTCTACGATTAAAATTAAATAACGCTTCGCAAGTCTCGTAAGGTTAACAAGTTAAAATTATTGAGGAAACAAAAGGAAAAGGAATAACGACGGTAAAGTAACTTCTTTCGAATATCTTAGCCTGGATAATTATCAGAGTAACGTTACACGAAAATGGAGCAGATGGCTATTTTTGAATCGATTTTTTTTATAAAAGTTCGCCAACTATTTATCGTTGCGTTTAATGCCACCAGCTCCTCCTTCATCCCCCTCGTCGCTAATGTGTCGTATAATAACGTGCCCTACCTTGAGTAAGGTATCTGGCTCAAGGGTGACTTTCTAACAATATACATTGTGATTCTACCCAAGCGATTGGAATATAGCTAATATACAAAAAATCGTATTTATTCTTTATGTCAATTCTATCCATTGATGCATTTTGTATGGATTATATATTTCTTTTACTACAATAAAACTTAAATAGAATTTTATGTTTGTAGATTCTACATATGCTTTGTAATGGATGAAAGGGAACTTTGTACTTGTACTAGAAGATGGGGTCCCGCGCCGTTCTCGTTGATTCTGAATACAAATGGCCCATCCAAGTAATTTACTGCCATACCAGGCTATATACACTGCAGACTTTTTTTGGATTAATATGCACATACGTGTATGGTTGCATGCAGAGCCATATAAATAATATATTTGTATAGTATATTTATTCCTGTCTGTTTTGTTCTTTTATATATCCGGACGTAGAATCAATATCTATATTACTTGGAATATATCATTGTTCAAAAGGCGAGATTCATGTCATCGAAGCTGCTGCGTGGAAAAAAAACGTTACTGTGAAGTATCGATGGGGTCAAACCTATTCTAGGTTTTTCAATATTCATATAGATTAATCGGTATATCATGGACTTACCGATATCACTCAATCATCTGGTATTTTTTTACGTTATAGATTCGAAGATCTGAATATATTATGCAATTAGCTATTGGACTCTGATCTGGAGACGAGTGATTGCTATTTTTTTGTTTTAATTGGCAGTGATTTTTCTTCTTGATTCTGAGAATACTGGAAAATAAAGGGGATATTGTATCAAGAGATTTGGTTTAAAGATGACAAGAAGAAATAGTGGAATGTGGTAATTCTTCATGTTTTTATTAATCTAATGAAATTTCTTTTATATGGAATCAGGTGAGAGTTGAGAGTATTGTCGATCTATGAAACTTCTAATGATCCATGGAGAAGCATGCAACTACCGTTCTCGAGAATGAGAACGTTGCCATGTCACGCATTCAATTTTGTTAATGAGGGGTTGTAAACAAGCATAATTCGTTGAACCACCCTTTGATCTATGGAAGGGTGGATTTCGCATGCCAGGAATATGTACGTCTAGCAGTAGATATGCCTGGTAAATATCTTCTAAGTGGTCGATACTTCTTGTGCGTTATTTGAGAAATTGCGTGCACGCTAATGATACATTCTCAAAGAATAATCAAAGCTGGAATCTCGCAAGCGTCACTCTCATGGAAATCATACCAAGTTTTATTATTAGTCACCATATATCTTGTTTTGTTATACACAAAGTCCAGTACACATCTTTCACTCTCGAGGAAGACCTTTTGGATCTTAAAATTTATAAAGATATCAAGGCCATATATTTCCTCGCTGTACCTAAAGTGTCTAAAAAAAAAATAATAGAACTACGAATAAAAAAAATCACGAGTTGTCAGAGCGGCTACCAGAGATGCGTCCCGACTCGTTGGGAGTCCGTAGCGCAACTGAACAGAACTGAATAGTGAACTTCCTTTCCTGAACTCTAAACTAAAGCGGAACCGGTACCTGGCGTTAGGACGTACCGGGTGTATCGTTTAAACAAAAAAGGGTTATCAGGAATACTACTTACCCCTAGTAAGAATACGTATATAAGTATTTTTTCTATTCGAATAAATAAACGTTCATTTTAAATCCACAGGTTTTCATAGAGACCTATTACACTCCAAAGAAGACTTCCTGCTGGAAGATTTTGAATATCGTTTGGATGAGACACCCGTTATATTCCAGAAGACCATAATACTTACTCGCCATGTGACGTTCAAGGCACGCGATCACTTTCCCATATTTCCTGTAAGAGCAAATTATCATCCATAGTTTCTATACACATTTATCATCTGTCTTTTTGGTGAATGCGTGAATGCCATAAAAAATCTTACATGCAGTGATAATACCTGAGAATTTGATTGCGTAAAAGACACAACGCAAAGGTGGATAAAATTAATATCTAATAACGCTTATGCTACCCAAGTGAAATTAGGCCGCCACGTCCTATTATTATTACAAAGTATTTGTTCAGGGCCAAAGAGAATGACGATATTCCTTACAGCCAGAGGCCGAAAATAGTATTGTGGCACTGTTGAAAAATGGGGGGAGACACGAAATGCGGATAAGAAAGAGGAGGTAGAGAAACGACGACAACCTGATAAAGAACTTTAATGAATTAACCCAGCAAAAATATTTATCAACGACTATCACTGCTACCCTGTATATACAGCAAAATTTGAAATTCCATGCCTATATTTAGGCTCGCGTATACTTTAATTATTTTTTTCTATTTTCGTATTCCCCAGGGGGTCTTTACAGTGGCCCATCGTTAAGGTAATCCGAGATTCAATTTATCGCTTTTCTTACTTTCGTGTTCTTCAGGCGATCTTAGCACAACGATTATACGCGGCGGTTGTCTTCAAATACTATTTTCAATAAGACGGTGACTCAACAACGAAATGACATGCGAATGATTGGAGCTCGTATTTATTGACCTAGCAGCACGTGAAATGAAGTAAAATTATGGTAACCTCTGATCAATAAATCCTTCCTTGTATGTCAGTTAAATGTCCTAGGACGATGGTAGGCAAATCCACCCACGTAGACAACAATGCATTCACTTCAGGTTATTCAGCGACGATAAAAGAGCTCTTCTTCTGGCGATGGAACCCTCAGTCTTCCTCTATTTGTTCCTTACAATGGAAATTATTAATACAAGGGATAGTCAGTGCGTTACGATTTTTGTTATGTATCGAGCGATAAAACCATTCATTGTTTCTTTTCATTTTTATCGGCTGTGTTCAGCACGAACAGTACTAAGGGAGCAAGAGCATTTGAATAGACCTTTGATGATAAAACTTGTAACAACTGTAAAATTTGATCAATCAAATTTAATGGCTCGATCAGTTGTTTCTACTGAATATAACCAATGATACTTACTGTTATGCATAAAAAAAAAAACAGGAAAAAGTATTTCTTGTACCAGTCGACGTTATTGACTAAAGCCCTGAAGTCATTTAGAAGATTTTTTTGGAGTTTCCTATACCTGCTGTGAGTGCGAGAGAGAGGGTTTTATGAGAATTTACACGAAAAAGACAAGGACAGATGTATATTCGGCAAATTTTGCCACTGACACACTTTCTCGAATTGTTTCTCAATTCTGACATCATCGAATAATTTGAGGTAATGTAATGACGAGTCTCTTAAATGACTATTTACTTTATTATAAGCAACACGTAGTGGGGATACAAAGACCGCATCCTGGGACTCTTTTTATTACGTAAGGATATTAATAACTAGCATTTGATATTTTGCAAATTGGCTCGTTCGTCTGTACTAATAGAATTTCTCGTTTATGTTTTTTATCTCGCATCTCTATTATTTAACAACGCGATTCTCACGATTATTAATTAAGTTCTTAATTGCTAATATAGTACTTCGTACTTCCCACCCTCCCATATCGTTTTTTAATAGTGTAACAACCCACCCAACCCTTATCGATCCCACCCTTATCGTACTTATCATTATCATCGTCATCTGGCGCAATTTGATGAACCGATGCCAATCAAGGATATATATTTAATTATGACTAACTCTGAGGCGAGCACGAAAGATGGCACGATTATCGGTAACCTCCTCTATCAATATAATATAAATATGGCAACTATTTAATTAAGTTCTCGTGGATGATCGGTTGACGCCGATACGTTTATTAAGTTCGATAACGATTAATCTCTATGTTACAATCATAGGATAAACTTTAACAGTCAATCGTAGGATAGACTTTAACTCCAGGAAGCGTCGCGACGTGGATTAAGACGTCGCGACGTCGCCGATTCCTTGCTAGAAGGACGCAGTAGGCGTATATTGCTTTTAATTAATTACTTTACCTTAATCTTTTCTCTTGCTTTCTTTTTCTCTTTTTTTTTTTATTTACCTGTATTTTAATAAAGCTATTAAATATCCTCGGCAAAAACGTACACGCGGCGCTCATTCGTTACGGATATATATATATATATACATATATATATATATATGTATAGGTACTTGTGTGTCGATAATTCTTTACACAATTCTCACGTTTTTTCTTCGCACACGAATTTTTCAATAATTTACATCACTCATGTTACTCGCGAGACTCTCACGTTATTACGATTTTTCTATTCGTGTATTCCCGTGTACCAATGAGGCTTTTGATTATTTTGGGGGGGGGTTTAATTATCTTTGATTGATTGTCTAGATACATTGAGAAAAATATCATCTAAGATTTTATCACTGACTCATCTATTTGCATAGCTGTTACGGATTAACGTTAATGGCACGCGAATGTACCTCTTGGCTTTGTTTTTTTTTTCGTTTCCTTGGGCATTTTCTCTTACATTTTTTTCTTCCCTTTTGCTACTTTACGTTTGATTATAATCGACAAATAGTCAATATGCGCTTAATCGTAATGTATTAGTGAAATTATTCTTGCCAAAGAAAATATACGACTACCGATAGTTTAAACTCGTGCGCCATAAGTTCTCGCTTCGATACCTGACAAGGGTATGCCAATTTTTGTGTTAGCTTCTTTCTCATTCTTCTCTTCCTTACTCTGCCTTTTTTTTGGCAAATTACATTTTTTTTTGTGTTTTCTCAGGTTTTACGTTTATTCGAAGAAATTATTCGGCGTCGTTCACTTGGGCAAACGACTTTTCGCATGTGGGAATTAGCGAGCGTGATTTTTGCAGAACGGACGTCCGCCCTTCGCATAGAAACTCTGACCCTCAAGATTCTTCTTGCACATCTGCAAAAAGATGCAAGGTGATGATACTTATTTTTTTACAGTGTTAAGATCATTTTAATGATGCAATAATTACCGTGCAGTTGAAGCACTGGCTGTGATAATTATTGTTGAGGGCCTCTACCCAACGGTCACCAGCTTCCACTGGGAATCCGCAAGCGAAGCATTTCGTGGTGAACAATTCATTCCAGTCTGTGAGACAATTAATTAATTAATTAATACTAATTGTATGCTTATTCAAGTATATTACAGGCTGGTTATAACTTACCGGATTCACA
>JARPRG010000357.1:1011167-1032119 GCA_031001745.1 Hartigia nigra | reverse complement strand
AATTAATTAATTAATTAATACTAATTGTATGCTTATTCAAGTATATTACAGGCTGGTTATAACTTACCGGATTCACAGTATGGCAATCCTTCCTCCAAGAAGAAGGGACTGTTGCCAAAGAGTTTTCCACAGTAAGAACAGTTGAAGCATTCAGGATGGAAATGCTTTCCAATAGCGTTCAAGCAATCCTAAGATAAAGAAAAACAATACAATAGAATATAATATTAATTTCTGAATAAAAATATAATTTGCCGTTCTTATTTTTTGGTTTTTCAGGTTATACTCACGCCCTTGATTTTGTTGTTGCACTTGTTGCATGGCGGTGCAATGAACTGTTCGAAGCAATACTCGCAGTAGAGCTGACCCTTCTCCTCGACGAATCCAATGTCCTGCAGTGGTCGACGACATTGTCCATTGACGCAAGTAAAGTGATCAGGACACCAGATTTGTCCCAGAGCAGTAATGAAGGGTCCCCTAATTTATACAGTACACAAATCGATACATCAGTCTACTTCTTGATTAACTATTATTATAATTAGTCACGAAGCAATTTTACGCACGGATATTATTGACAGACATAAAATTTCTTGGTGACGTCGCGCTATCATTGTTTCAGTAGCAAATAACGTTAACGAGTCTAATCGTTGTACAATAATTATATATTTATTGATATACATTATGTAAGCTATTTTCAGACATCTATATATATATATATACGTATAATTATTCTATGTTATTTGTGATCAAAGTAACAAAAATTGCGCAGGATAAAATTAAGGCTCGATTGAGAACACGAAGCAACATTAATTCCCTGTATGATTGATTCAGGAGATTCGACTCTTGAAGTATCCAGATACATCTGCCAATTTGTTTTGTTTATATAGTACAAAAGTACTTGTCAAAATATTGTTGTTGTGAATGTTCTACAAACCTCGTGATCTCGGCTTGACAACGGCAACACACGGGCTTCAGGGTCTGATCATTGGCCAGGTTGTTAGTAATCTCTCCATTAGCTGTCGACAACGTGCACTATGATGTTAGTCAAGAACGCAAGACAAAGGCTGTAAGTTAGGTGCATGGTTTGTAATAAAATAGAAACAATAGGATAAATAAAATAAGTAAGTAGAAGGAGAAAAAAACAAAAAAACAAAATAGAATTGGGAAGCGATAAAACGGATCCATGTTCTCCAGTTCCGGTTGTCTACGGGAACCTCGAGCAGAAACTGGAAGAAGCTTAAATAAGAGATGGATGGTTAATAACAATCATTTAATTGCAGTCATGCTCTTGCTATTGTACGGATCAATGCTGTGCGATCACAGATGGACATTCACAAAGAGACAAATATTAGGCAAAACAAAGACAAGAACAAAATAATACTCTTTCAGGTACACTCATCAGTACCTGACGTAGGAGTTGCAGTGGGCACAGAGTGGTACACGGGATCCTGGACCACCAGCTTGATTAAGTATTCCACGTCCACGTTTTGGTGCGCTGCTACCAGCGAAGGAGCCGCTCTTGGAACCTTGTCCAGGAAGTCCTCCAACGCCGGAACCTAGATCCGGGTGGGATGACAAATTTGGTGGGTCTACTAAATTCTGGGTCTTACTAGTTGGGGCGAGTTTGGGACACGATTGGTTTTGGGTTGTACATTGGGCCTGGGGTTTATACAGCTGGACTACGTGCTTGTCCTTCTTCAGGGTGAGTTGCGTAAGCTGTTTCGTAAGATTAGTGCGCGGTTTGTGAATAGGCTGAAAGCCTAAGTCGTAAGGTTCTTGTATAGGAGGGATAGCAGGTATCTGAATATTTGGTGATGGATCTTCATCCTCGTAGGGAAAAGGAATCTGGGGAAACGGTAAAGATTTGGCACTGGCAGGACACTGGTTCTTCAATATTGGCTTCGGACATCGGACTGACGATACTCCCGGGATGGTACAGGGTGCGACGCACACGGAACCATCCGCACAAGGAGCCACGCAGACTCCAGAATCCTGACAGCCACCCAGGTTCAGATTACAACCACCGGAACGCTTTCCACAGGAACCTGATGGTTGTCCACAGGTTCCTGACTGTAAACCGTAGCACGGAGACACGCAGACTCCTGTACGATCTCTGGTGGGTACCACGCAGATTCCTGATTGAGAGCACGACGAAGAAGGTCCTTCGCATGGTACCACGACTACCCCAGCCTTCGTTCCTGCATCTGACACTGCCTTACATGGCAGCACTGTCACTCCTGTATCCGGGCAAGTCTTAGACCTGGTTCCACAGAATGCGCTAGGCTGCGACTGCGACACCGTTCTCTGACATATCTGCTGCTGACTACTCTTCTGATAGACCTGAGAGCGATCACAGCTCACAACCTTAGGACAAGGCGGTAAAACGCAAACTCCAGTTTTTGGAAACTTCTCTGACGGTGGCGCACGCGCTATTGGACAGGGTAGTGCAGGCTGTGATCGAGTTACTTGACTTATGGCACATCCTGCCTTGAGGTCATTTCCTCTTTCTACTCTATGGGAATAATTCGTTTCGTCCTCTTCGTAAGACTTTACTACCTCGAATCTTCTTTGACTCTCCTCATAGTCTTCGCTAATTTGGTTCGTCCTTTGTACCACTGTGCTGTAATCTTTTTGAATATTTTCGGTAGCAATATCGTCAACCTTATAGAACTGTTGGCTAGACTGGTGCGTAGTGCCTGAATCTTCACAGTAAGACATGGACTTCTTCTCGGTGTAGTCCTGGACCTTATGTCCTGTAGGAGTGTCTTCCTCGTAATGATAGGATACAGTAGCTCCTTTAGGCGTAGTCGTATAAGAACTCACAGTAGTTTGTTTACCCTTTGGTGGAGTGTCATCCCTGATCTTAGGAGCTTGAGCCTTTAAGAAACATGCAGGAGGTTCAGGAGGGCCCTGAGCAGGTGACTTGGATCTACCTGGAGTCGGTGTAGGTGTTCTACTGGGAATATAAGTCTGTCCATCAACTGGACCCTTCTTCATACATACCAAGTTCCTCTGATATGACGGAATAGTGTCAGGTTTTTTTAAACCAGTCATTAACGATCTATTCGCTGGAGTTTCAGGTCGAGATCGCGTGGGCGACCTGGATGAATCTCGTAAGCGATAATCTGCTGGTGGAGTTGGTAATGGCTGTGGCGTCATTGATTTCCTGGACAGACTACGTTCCCTCTGCATGATTTCACGGGTTTTGGAATCTGTGTATAATATGTCAGCAGGTGGACAATAACCTGCATTATCCACAGCAGGGACCGATGGCGTTTGGGATCTTCTTTGCTCAAAGTATTCAGTAGACTCATAGGATTCTATTGGCTTTTGGGTTCTGCACAGTTCCTGGTACTCGTCATCCGGTATGGATCTACGTTGCTCTATATATTCAGTGGTATGATATGGAGGTTTTGAACTACGCTCTATATAATATTCTGTAGTCTCATAACACTCCACAGGATCCTTTAACTTGGCCTCATCGACCTTACGTTCCATCCGGTTCTCCTCGCGAAAGAACTTGGTCTGACAGTTGCTCGCTGGTCTCTGAACTTCCTCCCTGTACTCGCTGGACTCGTAGCAAGGTTCAATTTGCATTTCCTCCATTTCTTGAGAGTCTCCCAGAGGAGTATAAGGACGATCCGGTGCGGTAGTCAGTGCCTCCTGAAACGGTGATACAGACCTCGTGGGTTCAGCGATTTCCTGTGCGTGGGACGGTTTGCTAGTGAACGTGGTTAAGTAAGTAGTGGTGCCATCGTCATTTGGCGTTGCTTGACGTATTTCCTCGTATGTGTATTCATTGCTGTAAGTTTCATTCAAGCTGGTGTCATCAACGTTAGAGGCTGTGAAGGGAGAATAGGCTCTAGCTGGTGCAGTGGTCAAAGCACGAACCATTTCGGACTTCCATTCTTTTGGTGTCGAATTCTTTATTGTTGTTGGTGGCAATGCCTGAACTCCTGATTCTATTTGTTTCATGAACTGTACGTGTTTCTTGGTCTCGCTCACAACTTCCTGTTGCGGAGCACCTGCTTGACTGAACCTTGCAGAGAGTCTGCGTTCCTGTAAGTTCTGACGTCTTTCCGGTGCCTGTTGTTCTCTGAGACTCTGATGAACCTCAACCTGTTCTCGAAGACTCTGTCTTCTCTGCTCTTCGCGTTCCCTCTGCCGGAAGCTCTCCTGTATCTGGATTTCCTCTTTCAATTCTCGATATCGTTCCTCGGTTACTTCATTCGTTTCCTCCACTTCTCTTTCCTCAGTCTGTTCGATACATTGTTCAGAATGTTCCTCCAGTAGTTGTCGCTGCTGCTGTTCAAGGATCTCACGTTGTTCACTGAAGCTGACACGTTTCTCATGAAGTGATCTGGATCTCTCTTGCTCTAGACGTTGTTCCTCCTCCTGTCTCTCTTCCTCCTCCTCTCTTTTTATTCTTTCAATCATTTGTTGAGTGTCCACAGCGGAAGCTACGATCTCTGCAGATTCAGCGACGCTCCTTCTACCAGAAATATCCTCAACTTCCTGATCAAAGGTTGGCGTTCTTCCATCAGTGATCTGCCGAACCTCCCTCTCATCCTGGACTTCAGTCAGTGTTGGCGAATCTGCACGATCAGGTGAGAGGAGTTCTACAGTCTTTTCGTAAACAGTAGTCTTCTTTATATGCAATGGACCTACGTCCTTCTCCAGAGTCTCAGTATAATAATCATGCTCTCCCTCTACACCCTTTGGACAGACCGCCACGCTCGGTGGAACCAATTCCGACAGATCACGTTCCTCATCCTTACTCTGGACCACAGACCTTTCTGAAACTGCAGAAGATGGTGGAGCTTGCAAGTATTCGCACACCTGAGTCTGATGGTAGACCTTAGGTTGTTGACATATCTGAGGCGCTTCAGAGATCTTTTCCTGATACCTCTCCTCACGGCAAGTCTCCTTCTGCTGATAACTCTGAGGTTGCTGATAAGTCCTCTCGCAGATCTTCTCACGTTGACAGACCTGCCGTTCGCTGTACTTCTGGCATACCTTATGTTCGATGGGATAAGTATTCTCATAGAGATTGGTACCAGTGGTAACAGTGGCTGTCCATGGCTGCGGTACCGGTTGAGTGATTTTAGTAGGTGTCAATGATCTTCTAAGACTCTCCCTGGATTCAGGTCTGGATGTGTATTCCCTGGACGACGCTCTAGGTACCACATCTCGTGACCTGGACTCTCTATGCGAATCCCTATGTATCCCGACTAGTTCGACTTTCCGATAAACCGGACCAGGACAGCTCACCTTCTCCATCCTTTCTACTACTTCACGTGACTCTACGTGTGTCTCCTTCCTTGTTTCAAGTTCCTGACTCTTTCGACTCTCTTTCACGTGCTCCTGGTGTCTACGATTGAGAGCGGGATTGGGGTTTATATAGAGTGGACAGGCTGTTGGATATGTTACGTCCTCGATAGGTTTGGTAGGTGGCCAGACCAGGCTCTTACACTTTACTGATGTCGGATTGTTCCTGTGGATTTCAGTTATATCACGGTACTCGGCTTCCTCCAGATAAATTTCTACGTTGCATATGGTGTTTAGGTCGTATGGGTATTCGTTTCACGTGTTGTTTGGTGCCAGTTCAATAAGGTCAAGGTCACATAAGGATAGATCACGATTAGGAATCCGTGTCACGGGTTTAAAACATAATTGGCACACACGTGTGGCATGCGTACGTAAACATGTTATTACGTTCGTGACAATTGGAATTTCATTTTTTTTTTTTTTTTTAATAGGATGTTAGATTGAGTTAGGAAGAAAACAAAAACAGAGAAAAATATAAGGTATAAGTATAAGCGCGCAACTGAAACTCGTGCTTGTGAACTCTCATGCGTGTAGACTGGATAAATATAATTTTTCAAATTGAAATCTAATTTTCTTTTCTTTTTTTTTTCACAATCATGAGAGATCACAGACACGCTCCGGACAGCTAACTAAAAGAGAAACGCAATAGTCTTATTGATTGTAAGAGTCAGGACGCAATAAAGTCTGACTTTATTTAATCGAAGCCCTTAATCGTCTAAATAAAAAGACATTGAAATTTGCGACACTCCTCTGGATTCACTGCAAACAGCAACTAGTGGCGAAAAAGAAAACGATAATATTGCTGCACAAATTTTTCATGGATGTGAAAATGGTGAAAATCATTTTTCCCCACGCAAGAATTTTGTATTCTTGTAATGATCGTCTGGGATAGTATAGTATATGATAATAGCAATGATGACTTCTCGTATGATGAGTTAATGTGGTTCTTTATGAATGTGATTAACGTAAAGCTGGCTAAATGTCAATACGGAACTCTTTATTAGCTAAATAACACTTCAACCCTGTACAAAGTTAATGGCGGCGAATTTCAAACAACTTTTTTTTTTTTGTTGCAAAACTCGGTATACGCAAGCTGATGTCTAATTAATTGAGAAAAATCGACTCGTATATCTCGGTTCATGTGATCTTTATTGTTTAGTGTATATTGCCAAGTGGAAATACGTCACATAATATTTATAGCGCGATAGTGCGTTCAAATAATTCAGGCCCTCTCGTTATGTTTGCTATGACGAAATATAACGAGAGGTTTATATATATATATATATATGTATATATAATATATATATGATATGAATTTTTTCGCACGTTGAGAGCTGCTACGCTCATGCGAAACTAAGGGAGAATGGTCGGGGTTTTGGGTTGAAAGATGGAGCTGCTGAAAAAAGATAAGAAAAGACGAATTATAGAGAAAACATTATTCACACCATAACCGATTAAACTACTTCTAGTTTTCAAAATTTTATAAAAAAAAAAAAAATTTCGAATCAATTGGACACCGATGAGACGATCGGAACGGAGCAGCTTTCAACGCACAGTTTTTATATGTAAACAATTGGAATGTAAGGATTCAGAGTCTACAGTAGAAAAGGGATAGAGTGGAGATGTGATGGATATATATAAAAAAAAGTAAAAATTGTCACAACCGAAGCGATGAGAACCGCAATTTGTAAAAAAAAAAAAAGCGATAAGAAATCTTGTTAACCGTAGCTAATTAATTAATGGCTGATCGATCGAGCGAGCGATCAATTTGTATGCGAGCTATTTTAGGACAGACAGAAGTAATACGATGATAATAACAAGAAATGATAAGAAACAGAAAAACGGATATCTCTAAATTGTAAGCCAAAAATTGTAAGCCAAAGCTTTAAATGCCGATGGCCAGTTCTCTCTCTCTCTCTCTCTCTTACGCTATCGTCGTACCTCGGAAGGGGCTACTTTTTGGCTTTGGCAGAGCAGAGAATCGACCTATTTACAAGAATCCAATTAAGTCGTTGAGATCCATCATAGATCACGGGAGAAAACGATCAAGGTGTTTTCCGAGATCTAGTACAAGAATATTTTTCATATGTGATCCATGGACGATGCACTAGGATCTTTTTTACCCTGGGATTCAAGTTTACCAACGGATCAACGAGACAGCGATAGTACCATTGATTTTGATTAAAAAAGAAATTCAATTTAAATCCGAATTAAATAATTTGGCATTACGACCGAGACTCACGAATCGTAGCTAAGGGACAAGTTGTCCGATAGCGGAATGTGGAAACGACAGATAGATTTTTTGGTGCCATTTTGCCAAAAAAAAAAAACAAAATTCAAAGCCAATAAAATGGCACGTAAATGCGCTCACGCGTAAACAAGTTTTGCTGTTAAATATCATAGAGCCAAGAAAATTTCGAGTAAAAGTTACCTTCTTTTCCCGAAATATTCGAAAACAATAAATGTTCACCCCTTTCGTCATTATCTCCGTAACAGATCTCTTATCTGTCTAACCGGCAAGACACGTTATCGAGAGAAATTCTGTTACGTACCGAAACGTAACGTAACCTCGAAAGGTCCTCCAGGCATTGTATGAAAAATATGTATATTTGCCTAATATAAAATTCATAGATGATAACTTACCGGTAACGGTCTGACTCTGAGGACGTGGCAGAGTGTTGCTACCAGAGTTGATAACCGGCGGAGATGATAAGCTGGATGGTGCGATACTGGAGCCTCCAAATGGTTTAGGTCCACCAATGTTATTGGATGTAGGAGCCTGAGGAAAAATTATTTAACGTCACTTGAGTCCAGAAGAGGACAAACAAAGATCGAACTTCACCACGTCTACGATAAGTTTAGGTACGAATGAAAAATGAATTTCGTTAAATATTTTGCGAACAAGAAGTGACAGTGTTCGAGGAATCAGCATCGCGTTAAATTATTTAAAATTCATGGACCCGTATCGCAGACGATCTTATCACAGTAAGATGCTCACTTATCGCAGGACGTTCGGATTGAGATGATCGATCCCAATACAATAAGGTATTAATCGATCGACGATGTTACCTGGACTGGACGCAAACTAGGTGGGTTGACAGGCGACGTGCCAAGGCGGGTGGGCTGCAATGCAAAGACGACAATAACGATCACATGCGACGTAACAGGCGAATTACGACAGTTGAATTAGTCATGCTTTGGAAATAAATGGACCAGATTCAACGAGATTGAATATAGATAACGATAAGATACATAGAGAACAATAGGAAACAAATAGAGAGATCATTCTGAAGGAATATTCAACTGCATGAGGGTATATATATCGCATAGCTAAAAGCAAAAAGGACGTATCCACCACAAATGGTAACTACCATACGCCTTTTTGGTTTAGAGTCACGTGATATATAATTAAATTTGAATTTACCGCTCTGTCTAATTTCATTGTTTATATATGTACATATATATTTAGATCACCTGATTCACGTAAGACGTGTAGGTATTAAGTTTAGTGGATTCCGTGCAGCATCCGTCAGGAATCTCGTCAGAGATAATTGGATTAAAGACAATCTCACAAACTTGCCCTATCTTGGGTGTGCGATTAGATTCGGAATTCAAACGTGAGTTAGTGATGTTATTTTTGCTCGCAAGCATCCTGCCGTTGGTACTTCCGACCTCGTTGCCTGCGGTTTGTATGGTGAGTGTGCTTGTGAACGTTTTCGAACAGTTGAGAGTGGACTTGTCTTGCTCGGTTCGACTTGCGGGATTAAGAGCGCCATTTGTACCATTTGTATTGTTTGCCATTTGGGGTAGTTGGGACGTTCCAATCCGTGGGCCATTATGATTGGTGCGATTGCAAGCCTGCAAAAGTTATTAGTGGCGCGAAAAAAAAAAGAGAGACAAAAAAATACACTCAGGCAACACGCGATGCAATGTTAATTCGTTGCGGACAATATAGGTAAACTCTTGTATCTCTTTTTATTTAATATATCTTATTATTTTTTTTATTATTTTCAAATAAATTCATGGCTGCACATTCTTAGAGCGTCCGATCTAATTGCTAGCTTGTAAGCTCAAACTGATGAGATACTAGTGGAACACAACAAGAAAGAGAAAAAAAAAGAAAAAAGAAAATTCTTTACACCTCGAGCAGGTAACCGTTCCTGTAATCATGCTTTGCTATTGTTCTTGTATTCAAGAATAGCTTGGATTACTGGATATTTGACGGATACTATTCAGTGAATAACTTACAGAGAACGGCAGAGGGGACGAATGGTTATTCAATGATGGTGACAATGGTGCCAAGGGTGATCCTGCTCCAACGTTAGCCAGGGCGGCTGAGATTGTTCCAGCCGGGGCTTTGCCACTGCTGAAAAATAAGAACAGTAATTATAAGCACGTGGAACAGCCAGAGGTAAATGAAGTAATGGGGTAAAAGGCTGTCATTCATAATCATTTGTATTTTCTCCTAGTACCTTTACGGTATCTAATGCCAGTCTTATTAACTGACATTAATGGTACTCGCGTTTCGTTTATGACGTATCTAATTGTTCCAGTCTTCTCGTAATAGTTGTCTATTCAAAAAGTTATAGAACGAAAATCGATACTGTGTCCTAAGGTTAATTGGCAGATTGAATGGCACGTGGATAATGCTGTATTGCATAGAAATCTATTATATTTTTGCCCAATGGATCCAATGCTATTTGGCACTATTAATAACGTTGGATCATCTTCTTGTCACCTTGCATGATTGATTCAACGCTTCGAATTCCACTTACGTTGGGATGGTGACAGGTGCGAGGCCAGCAGGTGCGTTTTGCCTGGCAACGAGTTTCGCATGGATGTCGCAGTACAATTTATTGTTGATATTGTAGTAGCCGACATTCTTCAGGGATGTTCCACAGGTTGAGCACTTGAAACATTCCACGTGAAGATTCTTGTCCTTGATCCTCACAAAGACACCGCTATGGTTTAAAAAGAAAAAAGAAACAATTTTAATCATTATTCGTGTACCTTGTAGTACATGGGTGTATTTTTAGAAATAAGAATTACAGGATGATTTTACATTGGATCCATTAATTTTTTAACGACTTTTAATATAATTTTTTCTTTACACATTTTTTTATCAACCAATAAGTCGTCATGGAATTCAATGAAAATAATCCTGCGTGCTTCTGCAAATGGTGTACAGTGCATTTTTGACGGAGTCCAGCGCACGGGGTGGACTTTAAAGTGAAAGAAGCCAAATTTTGTAAAAGAAGCCACATTTTCTACGAAGAATTTACGAAAAATACGTAAAGCCATATAAAACTGCTACTGACAGCAAAAGTGAATCTCCTGTTTGCTGGTAGATACTCAAAAAGCAAAATGATCTACTAGTGTCTAAAGGGAGAGATAGAGAGGGAGTGAAAAAAAGTGATAAACGCGGGATACCAAACTACTATAGGCTTACGGAAGAGAGAGAGAGAGAGAGAGAGAAGATAGCCAGATAAGGAATAGCAAAAATCATGAATGTGCGCAGAGGAAAAGATAAATAGATAAAAAGTGAAGTATGCATATAGTGAGAGGGGATACATATATGCTCGCAGAAGCATGATCAATTAATGATAGATAATAAATAGATAAGAGACGCTCGTACACAGGATATGATGATGAGAAAGCCGATGATAAACCGCACGAAAGATTTCGTCGAGTCGCGCTATAGAAATTATCATATATGAATGGACATGGAGATTCGCGTATGTGGTAAAGCGGATAATTCGTCGTGCAACCTAATTGTTTGTTTCAACAGTTTTATACGTTTTTTGATTGTTGCGAAAAGTGAATGAAGTAGAGGTTGATCCGTGTCCTCAGCAAAGACAAGAATCTGCAGAGTGACAGTAGCAGAAACGACAGGCAGTCGTACAGCGGCGTGCATTTGATGTATTAAATATTTGCGTGGTTCAGCCATTAAAAAAAAAAATAGATAAATAAACTAGAGAAAGAAGAAGAATAAATAAGACCAAAAAAAAAAGAAAGAAAAAAAGATGGATGCCGCTCGCAAATAAATGAACATACACGAAGCATCATGTATGTTTCAATACGACAATCGGACAGACATTCCTCCATGCCCGTGCAGGAAGGACAACATATTTGATAGACTTGTCAATCTATGAGAATAGTTACACGATGACTTTATCACAGTTGTGACACACGATCCAGTCGGACTTCGCGTTCCTGTCGACGACATTCGCGTTCGCACGTTCTTCCCGCTGATATCGCTGTGTCGCGGTTTGCCGGAAATTCGAAAACTGCTGACCCATCGCGTGACTCAGGGGCGTCGGGGACCTCGGCGAGGTTGCCCTTCCGCCAACGGCGTGGCTGACCGAAGAGTAAAATTCCGTCCGCGCGGAAACTACGACATCAAGTTCAAGAGGATGGTGTCAAAGGTTTAACTGGCACTGATCGTTGAGGGTAAAGAAGGATGATGCATTTTTGCATCGTCAGTACCACCTCCTGGGGAGGAATTTTTTTTTTTCGACGAGATATTTGTAAAGGAGATAAGTGAGACAGAGATAGAGAGAAAGAGAAAGACAGAGTGGATCACGATCTCCTGGATAAAAACTTTGGCCACCCGGGTGTCGCTGGTCTTAACTCCTGCAAGAAGAAGAACGTTTTAGGGCACGGTGGCCTTGTGGAACTTACACGATGAGCCTCTCGCAATCGGCGCAGATATTCTGTCCTGGTGGTAGATTCGTCTGGGAATTGGCTGGTGCCGATTTTGTTTCCGGTGCAGTAACTGGTCGCAATCCTGACACCGCTGGCGAGGACGGCGTTATCACGCCGCTCTGCGCTGTTGGCTCCACTATTTTGCAAATTGGTTATCGAGGTCACGCGTACTTACTTAAGGATATTTTTCAAAAGGCTGTTTCACTTAAATTGAATTACTATGTATCTAAGGTTTTTTTTTTTCTTAAATCTGAAACTAAATTCCTTGGACGAGATTAGCAGGTATTTTCGCATGCTGCAATGCTAATGGATTTCTTAAAATTTGTAACAGATCTTTTGTTTAACGATTCTACTAACCGGGTTCAGGAGTCTTTGGCTCCTTGTCAGCTTCCTGGACCATCTTGAAAACCTCACTGTTCTCGGCATTGTAATTTTTCTCGTTCTTCTTGAAGTTTACTCTGAAACGTGTAATTTTTTATATTCTCATGGGTGAAGAGTTTTCATTTATAATTATACTGCATGATTTTTCTTTTACAGGATAAGCAAAGAACACAATTGGCTTCTCATCTTGATGTTAACGGATAGGCAGGATCCATTTTGTTTATCGACAAAACAAATCTTCCGAAAATAACTATTTGACAAGAAGTCGATTGATATAACTACTGGCAACAGGAGATGGTACTTGTTTGATTTTTTGATACCATGCCAAAAGTCGTTGTCTATTTTCTAACTACTAAAAGTCGATGGTGAGAATAAGATAAATCCAGACGCTCGTCAAATCCTTACAGTCATCTCGATCAAATGGATGGTACGTACAAGATATTCGATAAAAATAAAGGAAAGTAAAAAATAGTAGAAATACAATAATACCAAAAAAAAATACTAGTACAAACTTACCCAAGGACTCCACCAGCAAGGACTTCAGCCTGAGCAGAAAGAGTCTCAGCGATGGTTTCTTCACTGTAAATTCCAACAGGACTGTTATACTGTTTATTGACGATCGATTTGATTGGTCCTTCGCCAGTGCCATTGAGCTGAGATAAAGTAAACAAAAGAACACAAGTAAGTAAAATTTATTAGTAAAAAATGCAGTGAAGATTTAAGATGATAATTAATCATTTTTGTTTTGAATTGTTCAGCTACTAACGAAAGGCTTGGGACTGAAGTTGTGTCCACTTCCAATAAGAGGACCATCCTGCTTTTTAGCAGCCAATGAAGTTTTCGTGACAGGAGAGACGTTGCTTACTGGTGCAACCGGCTGTGGAGATGGCAGAGTTGCCGTGACGGGTGAAACGCTGGGTTTCCAGGTACTTCCGCCCCTAGGAAAAAAAGAAAAACATATGAAATTAGATCAGCTTGTTTCATATATAAAAATACATGGAAACTTATCTAGAGTTATCAAAAATACCTCTGAACGGTCATTTCAAAGTTATTTCCAGCCTTGACGATGACGTCTTGGGCGTCCTTGTGTCTCAGGTTGAACATATCAGTATTATTAACCTTGATAACCGCATCACCCGCCCTGAGACCAGCAGCTTCAGCCGGAGAGCCTCCATTGACCTGGAAGATAGATATTCTATTCTGTAACAATCTTTCTCACCTAGATATATGTTTTTGTTTCTACCTCTAAAAAATATCTCTCTTTCTCCCTTTCTCTGTGTAATCATTATGGGACTTCGTATTCCCCAGATATCCATTGGAGTCATCTATTTTTACAAGACTGGACGGCTCCAGTAAACTATTGCACATGTAGTATGGCGACGCGTTGTCGGTCCAGACTTCAAGACACTATATTTAAGCGACGCTACATCGCACGAATACGTACTGAGTACTGTGCTCCCATTCATAAAGTTAACCACGAAGAGGAATGATCGTTGAAGAGATACAGCGAGAATGCTCAAGAAAGAAAAGTCTTTATCAGCGAGAGCACAAGAGAGGATCTATTGGTCGAGACAGAAAAGAAGAGAAGTAAGAGAGAAAACGAGGAAGTAGGATAAAAAGAAGAGGAAACGAAGAATGATCAAAGAAATTGTTTTTTCAATGAAACTAAACGAATTAGTAACGACCTCGATTCCCTACGTTGGCATCATCCGATATAATTAATGGGCTTCGACCCAATCGGCGACCATCAGGAGCCTCTATAAATACCGGTGTAATTTATCGGCGTTATTTTTATTGCGAGTGCGGCTGCACGGGGCCAACTCATTCCGTCGTATCAGGCCTGCGTGCTTTTTCGTTAGTTACGGAATGCGGGAAATGGGGTCGAATTGGAGATAGGGACTTCGGGACGCTTGCAGTAGATCGTCGAAGTCCAAGGAGCGTTCTCGGTGCGGCGAGAGGATCGAGCGACGTCGCGACGTCGTGAAATTGGACGCGGATGGTGACGGTTTGGTTTACGTTCACGAGGCCGTAAATAGCGAGAACCGAAATTACGTCACACATCTGTACCTCCGTAACGTGACACTACCCTATTGCATTGAACTGAAAGGATCCTTCGTTAGAAATTAATTCTCATCCCTTTGTTCTCTACAATTATTTCTTTCTTTATGTATGTGTCTCTTTGCTCTCTCTCTCTCTCTCTCTGTATCTTCTGTCTCTCGCGAAAGAATCTCGCTCCAATGTCACGGCTTTGTCCCTGAACCAGAGAACAGGCCGGACGAATCGGCCAGGGCCTTTCTCCGATTCCCGCCTGAAACCAGCCAACCGGATAAAGATCATCTGGAGAAAGAATAAGAAAGAGAGAGTGACAAAGAATAATAATAACAAGATCAGCTTAGCGAGAGCCAACAACAAAACTAAGAAAAATATTCAAGATCGCCCGAGGAAATAATTTTCTCATATAACGTGAAAAAAAAAAATTGCCCAAGGATCCCTGAACCTATCAGGCTACTGTATTTATGCCGTAGAAACTTTTATTTCTGTCCGCACTTCCGTAAGTGCCGAAATAGACGTACCTGGCACACTGACGTAACTCAGTTACACAAGATTTTCTAGGCTTGTCTTCGCGAAGGCGTCACTTATTCGTTTTTCTATTGACAATGTAATTCTCTGTCGGCGCCACCGGTTACTCCCTTCCTCACTCTCTCCCCGTTACCGATCTTACGTCTAAGAAATCTCCTGTCGGTATCCCAGTGATTTAGTATTAAACGTATTAAGATAATATTATCGACCAGTAGACACAGTATGTACTGCATTTGTAAATGGCCGGCCATAAGTGTGCCGTTTCTATGTACCCCGACAGACGCATATAACGTAAGTCAGGGTTAAAGCTGGGCACCGTGAAAGCTTCTAAAAATAGAGTTGGACCTCTCTAAAAATAGCCCTTCTACGTGCACTCACGACTTCAACCAGGAGAAGGGCGACGGTAAGGAGCAAGGTATACGAGGTACGCATTCCAATGGGCGGGTTATCAGAGATGGATCCATCCCACCTTCCATGCTGGAATGCATCTCCAACGGCTTAAGACCATTCCCGTGCCATCGTGTACGGCCGCATACGTATCTCCTCGAGTCTAATAAGACGATTCACGTGGGCCGGCACTGTACACAGGGTGTCCGAAATTAAGGCTTCATTATAGGCCTAAGGAAGAAACCCTGTTCAGGTGCACAGCAAATCATTTAACTCGATAATTTTAGCATTGAAGCAGAATCACCCATTATGAATTTTAAAAAACATCCCTATTGGCTGTGCAAAGCATCGCCTTTAAAGAGTGCAATTTTTTGTATATATTTTAAAATTAGATCATATGCAGTTTTACACCATTGGTATTGTATATAGTGAAGAAGGGCTGTACTTCTATTTTTTATTAGACACCCTGTAGCCTCTTTCTTTCTTTATACGCATTATGGAGAAAGCGACCTGTAATGACGTAACGTTTGAATATGAATCGAAATTCCTTGACTGTATATAGTTGATCCTCGATAGTTCTTGTTATGTATATGTATATATATACATCTTGTATAACGTTACATAAGGACCATGTGGACCATACAAAAATCCAAAAGCGTTACACCTTGGGTTGTAATCTAAAAAATGTATATACTTTTTCATTTAAGGGTTACACCATCCTCTTATCGAACTGGCGTGTTCAGCAGTCTATGAATAGTCTAAGAAAGTTTATTAAGATCAAGTGGATCTCAATCCCATCAAGGACCACATCAGTCATCCCAAGAAGGAGTTCTATTCTCTGATAAGGTAACAAACAGTGACGTGAGTCATCTTATCAGACAATAAGCGACACGAACTTCTTATCTTTGTTCAAGTTACTTGGTCTGCATCATATTATGAGAATGGATACGATGATCATTTGAATATCGCCGTAAAGTTTCTTTGGAGAACTTTGACCTTAGACAAAAATGCAATACGACACTGAATACTCGATATGAAAACTAACAAGAATATCGATGCTTATTCGATATGCAAGTCTTGGGTATGTATTATAATAATTGTAAACGCAATATATTCACTGACTGAATGTACATTGTCCCGTAGAACGAGTCATAACGTCGTCACAACATATCCCACAAACATCCTTTGTGTGAATCCAGGAGGGAAGGTTCTCTCTTTCTTCCAAGAACATACTGTCATCGTTATTTGGGATTCGTCCGGTTGGAGTCTAGGAAGTGAAGGTTGATGAATCTCAAAGAGAAAATAATTCCTGGATCGGATGAGTGGCTGCTAGAGAAATTATTAAGAGGTCGAGGAAGGGAATCCGGATGAGGCAAAGAGGATGGCTGATGGTCTCTCCTACTACGTCGAGGCGAAAGCTGTTGATTCGATAAAGAATTTGAAGTAAAAAAAAAAAAATAGGAGGAACCGTACGCTAGCTGAATTTTGATGAGGTAAGATCATTCATAAAAAAAATTCAAAGTCCATTCTGACTATCAATATGCTGTTAATTTCTTAACAGGGTCCAAGTGTGTTGAAACACTATTGTAAACACAAACCGACTCATCTTCTTGGTATACAACCGCGGTTGGCCGTCCTGCGATGGCGTACTCGTAAATGATTCATCATCGATCAGAGATACTCTACAACGAAGAGACATTCAGCTACCTAAAGCTTGGCCACGGTTGACGGCCTCTTCGATTTGCCCGGAGTGATCGGTGATCTCATCGTTATCAGACTGTTAGATTCAACATTCCACAAGCAATACGATATCTGATTGATGTACGGATGCTATTTCATCTTGAACAAGAGGACCGAGTACGCGTGCGTAGCTACGTGGTTTCAGGACGTTGATCCAGCATCCATGTACCAGTCTGAAATTCTTTCAGCCTTTAGATCCAAAGCATAGATATGCAGAATAGACTGAGAATCAGATTCCCTTAGTACATCTTAACTTCCGGTTAGATTTAATGCTCGAGAGAAATCATGGGGTCCTTTCACTTGTCTAGTCTATGCTTTACTACCTATATCAATCTAGTTCGTCCCTGAACTTCAGTATCTTTATTAGATTTATCTTCTAAAGGATGCTGTCTTACTGGACCGTACGGAATCTCCCTCGCATCAGCTACTCCCATTCATATGTACCTTCTAACGAACAAAACACACACGACTGTCTGACTAAGACGCGCGGTAGTCAGGCATTGTTGTACAGCTATGTGTAATGTGTCGTTACTTATGTATGTGTATTCTTCTATAGTGTATTCTGTAAAACACCGTTCATAAAGAGAAGGTGTCGCGTCACTCAACTCATCGTCACCCGCTATATCTAAATTCACCAGGTAATTGTCTAGACGATAAATCCACGTATGAATGATACATAGAAATATAATAGATATACAAATATAATTTGGCATAGCTCCACGACCATATATCTCGAAGATTCTTTACTACGTTGTTTAACGGTTTTATTTTTTAAGTTTTCAGAAAAAAAAGAAGAAGAAGCGTTTTATTCATTTAATCACGTATCATTGATCCATATTAATTTTGATGGAGTATACGATAAGGTAAAAGACAGTGATCGAATAGGTATAGATTTTTCATTCGATTGAAATAATTGTTTGCACACGTAAGATTATTGAGATTTTCTGGATTTTTTTTAAAATTTTATCTTTTTCTTTTAGCTCAGCGTATACCCACTCCACGGGAATATTTGACGAGAGAAAGAACGAAAGCTCCCGTTGGCCCCTGGCAAAAAGTCCCGGCAAAGATGGCGACGAAATAAAGACGATATTTTTATATCCGCGAGAGTAAGCTTCGCCGGCCGCCACCAGGCCTCGGTCTCTATTAATATCCGCGGGCCGGGCTTCCTTTCGGCCTCCGCTCTCTGCTGCTCTCATCTGCAGCCTCGCTCGCGAGCAGCAAGAGTTTTCAGAGAGGAGTAAGCCAACCGCGCCACGAACGAGAGAAGGGAGAGAACCTCTTGACAGAGAAGTAAAAAAGAAAAGGTTTGAGAAACTTCGAATCCATCCAAGGAAAGTCTGATTGAAATTTTGTAAATATTCAATTGAAGACAGTCCAACGATAAGAATATTTACAGTATAAGTATCCGATATAGTGAATGATCTTGTAGGTATAAAAACGTATTATATACAGAGTTTTAATTACATTCGTTAAATTGATTGGCTCAATCATCCGCTCGAGGATTCTTTCATGATGATCTAACGAATCTATATAATTCATAGGGAAGCGATAGGAAGTAAACGTCCCCCCGGGTTACGCCACTGGGAAGTTATGCTGGTCCTCTTGCTAGAGTGTATTCGTACCGTGTGCACTGGTGGGCTCACGTAATCCCTGGATTCACCTATACCAAAAGTCAGCAAGACACCCGTTCTGAGCATTCGCCAAAACACCCACGCATTTTCCATCGTTTACAACGACAGGCACGAGAGTACGGGAACGAGGGTGTTAGATGATCTTTAGGTAGTGGCTACGTTATCGACGTGCCACCCGGTATATGACGTAAGACAGAACGTAAGTGTTGGCCTCTTGCTTGCGGCCTATCGTTTCGAATTTGCGACTCGGTAAACAAATCTCTAGAATTGGATCGACTATGATTGCGTCATTTTTGCTCCAGTGTCAAAATAACAATGGACTCTCCCCTTGAGAGTTTTCAGAGATTAAACAACTTCTAGTTTTATACATAAATATTCTTTTCTCTATATTTTTCTTATAGTAGCGCATGAGGGACGTTGTTTTGTATCGATCGATCTTACGTGATCTATGGTATTTTCATATTGGGGATTTTAATTATGTATTAAGGAAATATAATCAGGGCTCCTTGCTATTCACTTTGAGTCATTTCTAGCAAATGGATTTTCTAGTTCGCCTCGGTACATACGTGCCAGCGATTAATCAGACTTGACTTTGCTATATAATTTGCTGCTCCGCCTATAGGAATTTGCGCTTCTGAGAAATCAAAGAGATCCAGACACTCGCTGGATCCTTTAAGTGTTTATATTATACGCGGCTTTTCTTAGTCTTGTCTCTCCGTCTATGAATACGTGTTTATCACCGGCTAAGGAATTTCTTATCACTTACGTGTTTCAAATGACCATAATAGAATTCGCATCAGACCTTCCTTTACCATTGCTGCCGATAAACCACGAATATATAGGCAGACAACAAAAATATTTGAAGAAGACCAATAAATATCGATGGGCTGTGTTAATCGAAAACGGAAATCTATAAATGACAGATATTATATCGGCTTTTATATTATATATAAAACCAAGTCAGCTTGTCAATATAGAATATAGATTACGAGTCTCTAAGAAATGATTATCATGGCAGTGTCACGTGGTACAATACTATCATATTTTTCGAGGACAATCGAAATTGTATTATCAAATATTTTCCTATTAATGACGATCGAATTTTATCGAATTCTAAGGTATTATAATATAATCTAAGGATATAAGATTTCTCATAAAGCGTAATCAGTGTTACGGACTCCGCTCCAAAGCGCTCCAATTTCTCACTGACATTTATCCGACGTCCACTCTGAGATTTTTTTTTTTTTAATCGAAATACGATATAGCCACTGCATTGATACAAAGTATGGCGCGTTTAGAAATCAGTCGCATCCAATTCTCAATTCAAATCCCACGTATCACTTTAATTTTAGAGATAGCAGGAAAGACCCGCGAGAAACGGGCTGCGATGGTAAACTCGACGGAAATGTATTTTTACGTGATTGCCAGTGGCAGGAAACCGAAACCTCATCTTGCTTGTCGACGACGTCACCGTCGGCGTCGTCGAAGTCAAATTACCCGCGACTCGGCCGGGCCTGCCGGAGTTTCGCAAAGGCACCCTTCTCGAAATAGACCACCCAAATAATTTGCCTGGTATTACGGAGGCTCAGCTTCGCATTTTCCCGTACATGTGAAATTCGCACATTCGTTGCCTTACGCAATGAAAATATAAATTATTTGCGATTTAAATAAACAGTCGCGGTCGCAACAGGATTGAGTACTGTTTTTTTTTTTAATTTACTGTACATCGACGTCGGGCGTCTGTAGAAAGTACTTGTACTATTGTATATATATATATACATGTATACTATAAGTGGCGTTTGGTTAATTCCGTGTATACAATCACTTGCGCAATTGACAAGTGTAATCATTACTATCAGACATATGACTACGATGCATTTCCGTCACGCGTTTTTACGGGACAAATCGGATTCGCATGGTATCGCGTTACACTTCCTCGCCAAAACGACGCCGGCATTAGTCGCGTCGCGACGATGTCGTCGCATTTCGGACATAGTTGGCAGAGAATTCTGTTGATGCGCGTGAAATTTTTGGCGATCTCCTGGGGAGCGTTACGTAAGGCCGGATGCATCCTGAGCCTGAGACTGGGCAAATTGTATTGTCAAAACATTTTTTAAAATTGAAAGCCCGGTAAAAATTTGAATACAAATTTATCGTAAAATTTTGATATGTGCTAATCAAGATAATATCTGAGAGAGAGAGA
>JARPRG010000357.1:985086-999371 GCA_031001745.1 Hartigia nigra | reverse complement strand
AGCGTATATTGTACTCGCTATAAGAACTTGTAAATTTATTGCATCGTCGGAGCTGCTTGATAAATATTTCTTAACTACAGAATTCCATGTATGATTTCAAGATACTGTTATTCAGCGAGATATAAGAAAAACTAGTATCATAGAATTCGGTTGAGTATTATTTTTTAAATATGTAGAACTCGTAGGGGTTGTATAACGATCGTAAGGTTTTAGAAGATTTTCATCAAAAATTCAGAATTACGTGGAATATAGGATACTGACGATTTCTTGTGGAACACTTGATAGATGATACTACACTTTTTGTTTTTCATAGTTGACATTTTTTGTATTTCTTCTAAAAGGTTTCTGCTTTGTTGCTGATAACGCCAACTGTTGAGATTCTTAAGAAGCATTTGGAGAATATACCTTTTGTATTCTATTACTCGCGTATCAGCAGTTTATGTTGATACTTTATGAAAATCAATATAGAATCGATTGTACGTCATAAATATTATATGTATAATAATTGAAGATACTTTTGTGATTTATTACAGAAATAGTTAACAGGTTTTTCATGTTTTTTTCATTCAATTTCTCTCAAGTCTCTGTCGCTAAGTTATCATTGAAGCTTAATAATTGCTAGATACCTATGGAAATGCATGCTCGGCTCAATTTTGTTTCTTTATAAAAAAAATAAAACTGAAATCCAGTAAATATTTGATTGAGCCTTTAGATTATTTTGTGTTAAGTGTTTATTCATAGTGGTTTGAGTAAACGGGTCGTTTCCGATATTAATCGTGAGAAAATCACGCAATCGCTCTAGGGACTTTGCGCATGCCGCTTTGGCAACCCGGTAAGAATAGCGACCTCAGAAAATTCAGTGAACTCAGTGAATACCGCCTGCTATTCGTATCTTTTTTGTGTTTACAATTGAGTAAAACTTTGTAAAACCGGGTAAATATAATTTCAATTATTTTGGGTAACAAATGAAGTGTTTCATTGTTCTTTGATTATATTAAATAGGGAATACAATGTACTACTCTATTTGATATATTAGGACGTTAATTTCGTTATTGGTTGTACGGATATATATGATCTTATTTATTAAGGCAATTACATAATTCTTAATAATTGGGCACAAGCGTGGGAAGTTACTGATAAAAATTCGTATTCATGTTACATGGTTTATTAATATATCTATAAATATCTGTAGCAGCTATATTTAAGCAACCTTGGTATTATAACTATTGCTACTGACCGTTAAGCTATTTCAGTTTCTCATTCTACAAAATGAATTTATTTTCATGTCGTGCGAATAATAATTTTTGATATATTGTAAGTGGCTGATAATTTTTTATCTGGTTAAGGTTAAGTTCAATTATCGATATATTATACATCGTTCGAGTGATATCTGCGATAAGCATATTTTAAATTTCATTTATGTTTTTTTAATTGAAGACACGGTACGATAATGACGATTATTTGTTTTAGATTAATCATGGTAGCGCACACAGTTCTTCTTGACTTTACTGTGTCTGCTAATCTCATTGCGGACTTGGACAAACGTTCTAATTTGAAATCGACGATTGCCAATGTTCTTGGAGAACATTTTAATGGCTTAAAACCACTCACAGAGTCAAACATCGATGGGAGTCTTCTTGTTCTCTATACTGGTCCAAAAGGTAGCTTGATTACAGTCAGAGGATATACCGAAGGATTGGTCACAGTAAATGTTGAATATTATAAGCGGGATGACGAGGAAGCATTGTTGACCTTTGAGGTGAGTCATGATTATCCATTTGAAATTTTTGTAGAATCCAGCATCCTTTTCCACTCCTATTAATACTACATCCTAAATAATATCTTCTTGTATATTGCAAATGCGAAAGAACAGCCTGTGCAAATTATTTGAATAGCAATATTCATGGAATTAAATGCGACCTGTATACCTATATCCAGAACGTTCTAATTATAAGCCTGCTTTTAGCAGTAGTTGTTAAAATTGAAGTTGCAAGCACCTGACATAGTTTACTCTGTCACGTTGATATCACTCTAAATTGACTACAGGATAAAGTAATAATTACAGAGTGTCCGTACTTCAACAACAATACTTAAAGTTATTACTTGAAAACATAAGGTTAAAGAAAGTCTTTTATATTCCATTGCATTGTTCTTCAATGAACTTTAAGGAAAATCGTAGTGATTAGAGGACGTAACATTAAAAGATAAAAAAAGAAAGAAACATTGCATAACGGACAGGACGTTGTAGCAGTGGCGGTACTTGGAAGCTGACGTTGCCGTGGCTTTGAACAGCCAACGCAGCAAACGTTTACCACCTGTAAGGCGAGGAACCATATATGATCTCTATTTGACTCTCTCAGGTAGAAAACAGCACACCAGCAACTGAATTTCTTTCTTACTTAATCGTCAACATCTATCTCATATTTATAGATCTTTATGAGACATGTTTCTAGAACTACCACTGTTATTGACTGTTAATTTTAGATATTTAGGGTAGGTCGCTTGCCAGGAATGTTCTTAGACTCCTCAGCTATCCTACGTCTCTCTATCTGAGCACTATTTATCTATCTCGGCACAACCAATTCTACTCTTAGGACTCCTGTTATCATGCAACGCATCACATAGCCATATTCAGACCACCAAGCAATAAGAATTACCATGACAAAAGTTCAATGACTTACGTCGTTTTCCAAATGGTACATATTCCGCTTGCTATCATCTTCTCATTAAAGAAGTGTCTCGCTTATACTAATTCAAAATTCAAGTAATCCTAAGTCAAGAAGAATCTATTTAATTGCAATATCAACAGGAATAATGACAATACGAAAACGGCATTAATATTTGTTTAAAAGCTCAATCTAATTTCATGATCCTATCTATATCCATTCATATCTCATTATAAGTATCCGTTATTGCTCTTCTTCTCGGTCGAGCTGCCTTGCCTGTTAATTATCATAATACATATATCTTGGCCCATGATGTTCCAGCAATGTTACATTAGATAGTAGCAATTCGTACAATTAGATAGTATGTTTGTTCTGTTTATACGTTGGTTTGTTCGATGGCTATGATAGTCGGCGAGAGACCTGGAGACGGCATTGCAGGCAGCAGCAACCGCAACACGGTCGCACACGCTTACTCCCATTAAACGCGGCGGCCCGTTTGAGAGATACTTTCCCACCTCCGGTGAGTTTTATTTATAATTATGTTTACGGTTGCTCGAAGTATTTACTAAAGCCATAGCTTGGAAACGGATGGTTGAATTGGATATTTCTTGTCATGTCGGGGATATCCAGGCAGATGATGGAGAATTTAGAAAGTCTGAGTGACTATATTTCAACTAATATATCAATATGCAATCCTTTACATTTTTTTGAAGGGTACAATACTCTATTTTCGGCATGTGAAAAATGTATTTGCTATGTATACCAGGTGCTACTAAGCTCAAACTCAGATTTTATTCCTGTAATGAGATACTTTTTAAGTACCAGGACGAAACAGTGCCTTACACTTGCGCAATATAATTATTAATATTGGAAAGTGGAAAGAAAAGTTTTATCCTTGTTTTTGGTAATTGATTATTCATATACTGTAAAATACAATCAAATCGGTTGACGATTAAGAACGGGATAGTAAATCCAGTATGGAATGCAATGTCGATTCTGAATTATTTTTAATCTATAACACTAGATGTATATATTGTAGAACTAAAAAAGATATGTAGAAGTTAATCAAACTTTATTATGAATTATTAATCGGTTTACGCGCTCTGCTAGATACTTGGGGAAGGTGGATCGTATATCACCTTGTGTTGCTGCCGTGTTTGCACATAAGAGTTAAGGACTTTGGCTTTTATTTCCAGTAATTATTTCTTTTTTATTACATTGCTGAGCTGCGTTCATTTTAATAATAATTAACTGTAGTGCTTGTATTAAATGGCATGGCTTGAGCGTTCTATATCTTTACTAGACTGTTCGACGGACAGTATACAGACTTAATGAGAATTGTCATGACTTTTCTTATAATTCTGTTATTATTATCAAAAGGATTAATGTGAAGCATGATTTTCTATAAAGTTATCCCTTAGTTGTGCTATAAGAATTGTATACAGGAATAATATCTATAAATATTTTGTTTTCTCACACTCAAAGATGAAAGACTGCTTGAATATGACATCGACAAGTTGGTGTTCGAAGCCAGATCACCGTATCAAAAAGTACAAATTGTTCATTCAAAGTCTCTTGGAAATCTGTTGGTACTGGATGAGTTACAAAGTGAGTAAATTATACAAATAATATGATATAAATTTTATTAATCCTACAGATAATCCCAACTCATTCTATTCCATTGCAGATATGTCAGAAGCAGATCTCATTTACACAGAGACCCTGATGCAGCGTGGCAAAGAAAATTATACTGGAAAGGAAATAGTGATTCTAGGTGGAGGTGATGGCGGCCTTCTTTGGGAATTGTTAAAGGAAAAACCAAAATTCGTGACGATGTTAGAGGTACCTGAAATTTTGAAAAGTAAATTACATGTGACGTGGAGATAGAAGATTCAGAATAAAGAAGCAGCGTCGTCATGTCTTTATTGGCAGACAAGTAATATACGTATTATGGCTTTTCAGATCGATGACATAGTCATGAAAGCATGCAGTCAGCACATGAGAAGCATATGTGGAGATTGCCTGGACAAAAGGAAGGGAGATAATTATGAGGTAGCTTCGATTAAAATAACAATTACTAATTATCCAATTACTTGATACAATACACAAAGCAGCTATCTTGAAAATGTCTGAGGTTTAATGTTACTTTTATTCGTTTCATTATCATCTATCCAGATCATTGTTGGAGACTGTGTCAAGGCTCTGGCACATATGATAGAAGAAGGTAGACAATTCGATTACGTATTCGGCGACCTGACTGATATACCCATTAGTACAACGCCACAGGGAGATGCTTGGGACTTCATAAGACTTATTCTGAACTCTTCCATGAAGGTGCTCAAGCCAACAGGGAAATACATGACGCACGTGAGTTAAAAGTTTAATAAGGTAGAGTGTAGAATCATTAGAGATACATTTCTCTTTAATGATTTAGAAATAATTCTGTAAACACAGGGTAATGGTGCTTCCTGTCCTGAATCATTAAAAATGTATGAAGAAGTTCTTACGCAACTTTCGGTACCAGTGACGTTCACCAAGGATCATGCATTTATTCCGTCCTTCTTCGAAGACTGGGTTTTCTATCAAGTCTCGCTCAAATGATGGATTAATAACAATGGTGATCGCAACGTATTGAGAAAGACAGCAAATCTTATTCACAGCCTAATATCCTTATGACCCATGCTGCGCTTTAGTTTTAGATTATCAATAATTAATCACTTAATTTCATTCGAAACTTATCTAGCTTTATCTCCTTGCGAATTTAGAGCTCTGTCATGGTGATCGTCTAGATCATCATTGATCAAGGCAAATAAGTTACCAAACAATCTCTCCCTGTGGGACGCTATTAATATTCTTATTGATTACATTTAATAGATAACAGAAACGATCAGATCGTTGAACATTTTTCTTCTTTCTTAGAGCAGAGCATTTTAAATGCTTGTTCATTATATAATACTGTGTTAGCAAGTAAGTAGCTCGTTAACGATCGGTGCTGAAGGATTTGAATGTTTTTCTATCCTTACGAAATGTCTTATTCTTGAAGTAATGGCATCAATGTCACGAGGTCAATGTATTTCAAAGAGATGTCAAATGGTGCGCTTGCCCATTGCAATTAGGATTGCTAATGGTTGTTGAAATGGAATTGAGTCTGGTAATTCTCTGCAGTTGTTTAATTCAAATAGCATTTGTAATAAATAATAGTATTTACTTAATTGAATATTACCACATAATAGTCGTATAATTTCATTTTTTTTTTTTTTTAATAAGAGACCCAGGATAATTATGATCTAAATTCAAGAAAGATATTTTAAGATCTAAAGACAATCTATATCCATAGCGAGGTACATAGTTAATCGTGGTCTCTTTAATTAACAGCTAAAGTACAATCAAGTCCTAGTGAAACAATACCAAATCTAACGAGTCCTTTTTTTTTCTAAGAGATAATAACTATCTATTTTATCAGTACAAATGTGCAAGACGTGTTTGAATCTTTCGAAAAAGAGTTTGAGTTAATATTATTAAAAATAGGTTGGTATAGAATATAATAGATACAACTTTTCACATTTTTTCACATCCAGTGATTTCGTGTCAAAAATTTTCATCGTGTTAATAATTGTCATTTATTATTCGAATCTTTCTTGTTAAATGACGCTGTGATCTGCTAGGTCAAAATTAAATAAAGTGTCTAATTAGTAGAATCGGTTGATTAATACCATACAATATTACTTTACATATTAAGAAATATATATTGTATAGAAAATATGATTAATGTAATGCGTGAACACTGCTATTGTCTACTTTCTATAAAGCGAAACAGAATTGTCATGCTTTAAATGTTCTGTAATATACTTTGTGGTATAAATTATACTACAAACGCATTTTCTTAAGCTATCATGCATATTACCAGATACATTAAATGCAATAATACATCCTATTAAAATTGACGGGTATACTAATATTAAACTTATTATTCTCCTTATATGGTAGATATATATGTCCAATTTGAGAGGTAAATGAAAGTCATCGAAAATAGTTAAGTCCTTCTATCATTTATTAATTGAATCCAATCGATTCTTATTACAATTCCTCTTCGATACACATTTATAAAATAGAAAAGAAGGTATGAATTAATATGAAGTGTATTTAAGTACGTGAACGGTGTTCCTTTAAACGCAGTAGAGATATTAAGGCTTGAATAAATAATATTAGATAATTTAAGTAATAGCAATGAAAAATCAGACTTTTTGGTTCGCTTTCCATTAAATATGGAAACTTTGGCCCCGGTAAGGACTTGGTTAGACATCAGCAACATAAATAATTATTCCCAATTAAATTATATAATAAGTCAGTGCTGCTTGCTGTCTTCTTTAATTAAGTCTCCACTGGGAACTGACTGTAAAGCCTAGCTTTTGATATTTCTGAAAACTGTCCAATCTCATGTATTGTTGGTTCTGTTTCTGTTTCTACTAAAATTTGTTGTAGCCATTGCTGAACTTGCTTAGGGTGTTCGTCACTCTCCCGTTTTCCTTTTTGACCCTTTAAAACTTCTTTGGCTAGACCGTCATCAGCAATGGTATCCTTATCTTTGTTAATATCAATGCTCTTGTCCAGATTTGTTTCTATATAGGTGTTGATGGGTTTGACAGAATTTCCAGAACCCTTATCAATTTTTTTATCACTTATATCCATCATCACATTGCGCACAGCAGAATTATTATTTTTCATCAGACTTACTAAATGCTCTGCTTGCGATTCATTCAAACTTATATAGTCCTTGTCTTCAAGTCGCTTTTTACAATTAGGTGATACAGCGTTACCCAGTTCTACCAGAGAAGGTGGAGAGTTTGAGAAACTTTTATCATAATTTTTCGACAATAGCTCATTGGTTGGTGTACAATTAGATTCCAATAAAGTCGTCGTGTTCAGCCGGGTTCCAGCCTCATTTTCCAAACTTGAATTTAAACTTGAATTGTGGGAACTACTCAGGATGCTGTTATTGTATACTGTAGTATTCTCATCGGAACTTGAAATATTGAATTTGGTAGTAGCTTGTACATTTGTATTATAGCTTTCTTCATTTGGATCTTTCTCTTCTAATTTTATAGACTTATTGAAACTAACATGATCCTTGTCAGCGTCTTGATAGTCTTCAACCTTGTAGGGCTCTGCATCCTTTACCACTGTACTATTTTTATCAGACAGTTCTAATTTAGCAAAATTGAGAATTCTATTCTCTATTTCTTCTTTATCGTATAAGTTAATTATTAACGACGGTATCGAAGGAACCAGTTCCAAGTTGGATTGTACAAGAGATAGTTGCTGCGTACGAATAGCTTCTACTTGACGCAAGAGTTGTTTCTCTCTAGATTTCAAGACATTCTCCAATTGTTTGAAACAATTACTAATTTCTTCTTGAACCTATGCAAATAAACAAAAATCATTGAGTCAGTATATCAAATATTTTCAGGCAAGCAAACAAGTCTTACCTGAGCAGATGTATCTTGGAGTAGCCTTTGTTTCTCTGCAATCAGCTGAACATCTGTTGCATTAGAGCTGCCAATGCCATTGTTTTCTACTTGTTCATTCTTCTCTATCATGTTAAATGCAATCAAATCCAAAGACGAATGTCTCACAAGTATAATATTGAAATAGAATTTGGAGCAACAGACACTCTTATGTCAGAATCCTCACAAGAAATTATCGCAAGTGACTGAGAGTGTTCAATGGGGCACCCATCACTTGGGTCTCCTCTTAACGGGATAATTCCTGTCGAATAACCGGCCTTAGATCTGGGACAATTCTTCACAATAGAAAATGTAAATGACTCCAAAAGCCCTTGTTGCCAGCCCACCGTCTTGAGCTAGGATCAGTTAGGTAAAATGCTTCAAAAAATAGTTCAACAATTATCCCACAGAGGTAACCACCGTTGTTTCCTCAAAGTAGGAAACTATCGCAAAACTTGACTACACTTGGTACAAAAATTATTAAATATTCTATTACTAATTCATACCTTCTACTGATTACTTATTACTCTGATCTTATTAATTTACAAATACATCATTTTCAATATAATAAATAAACCAACGAAATATTATCTCATCTCTTTGTGTTACCAAAGATTCTAAAAGACATTTGAATTTCTCAACGTATTAACTCTCGTTAAATTACTTAATTACGACCTTGATCCGTTGTGTTACAGGCGTCTTTTCTATTCTATTTATGGTACATTAATCATCGTCAATTAAGAAATATAATATCACACTCTTTGTCATTAAGTCTCAGCTTCTGTTATCCGAAGGAATGCAAAGGGCAGTATAGATGAAAAAGTATCTTGTATGGATCACATGTTGATGACTGAGGGAGTAGATGAATGATTCTTTGGAGGAGCCTGAAGAGTGAGGTGAAGTCGTATGTAGTCGTATGTGAACAGAAGCGACTCGTAACGTGAATGAAGTGCACTAGATTAATACAGGGTGTAGAAGATTTTCAGTGTCTCGTGAGAAGATCAGGGCGCATAATAGCCTACGGGAAGTTGGGACCTTTTCAGCAATTGGAGTGATCCTCAGTCAGTGATGAGTGGCGAACCATGGCGTATGTTAACGTTGCTGAATGGAAGACAGATCAGGTGTGCGAGTGGTTAAAAGGTGCGCAAAGAAAATCAGATGACAAATAAGAATATAATATGATAAAAGATTAATTCAATGGGCGAGAGTTTTTCATGTCGGGATGGGGACGTCGTTTTCATTGAATTCGCGTGTGAAAATCCATTTCCTGTATACGCCTTACGAACCGTCAGCCTATTAAGCACGGGACACACTTAAGGACTGTTTTCGTTCATTCATCTTCGAGGGCAATTGCGTAATTCATTGACAAGATCGACGTTGGTTATTGTGTGAATGGTCAGATGATCTTGGCTGCGATTGTAACGTTTGTGATAGTTTTAAAATGATCGTTACGAAATATAATGACAACAACGATCCGGTCTTTCCAGTGACCAGTTAAGCCAGACGACTGACTGGATGCGTCACTCGGGTTGGACATGAATTTATGAGCGATGTTATAACTTGGGATGGATATATTTATAGGAAATTGTGTTATTTTCTTTTTTTGTTACATTAAGGTTTTCACTATTTATGTTATTATGTGTTGTAGGCTTGGATAATTCTGTACTACCTTACGTACACAGCTTTATGAATCATGGTGTTAACGGACAGCAACTACTTAGTTTAAGACCTGAGGATTTGGAACATCTTGGTGTACTTAAGCTTGGTCATCAAGAAATTATTTTAGAAGCTGTCGAGTACTTGAGGAATTTTCATTATGAACTGGATCGTGAGAATCTGCAGCTTTTGGCGCTGCGGCTCTCATGTCAGGCACATAGTTTGCACAATGAACTCTCTCGGCAAACTGACTCCAAACCAGTCATGACACAGACTCTTTCGGATGTGGCATCTGTTATGACTGCTGTTAAGCCTTTGGTGCGATGGCTAGATCGACCACCATTTAGTGGACAATTGGAATACAATGACAAGAAAGCTGAGCTACTAAAGCTGTCCTTAGAAATGGCTACATGTGCACAGAGAGATAGATTTGCTGAAAAGCCAATAGAAGAGATCAGGACTACTTGCGGAGAATTAGCAAAGCTGGCAGATTATATTATACAGGATATTTCTGATCCAATGATTTTGCAGCCTGCTAGTCTTGATTTGGCTACCTTGAAGAAACGACCTGGAGATGATTTGGTAAGTGGTTTTGTTAATTTTAATATATTTAACCTAACAATAGGACAATTACATAGGAATCTTATTCTATAATTAGAACAATTTTATTGATCTTTATTAATCATTAACATCCGTTATTTGCATCATGAGATTTTTTTTTAAAAACATTAGCCACCACATCCTCTATAGATAAGACACAAGCCAGCCGCTCATATACGACATTAAGATTGTCATTTCCTTTTAAGATAACAACGCTTTACCATGATTGTTTTACACTACCGAGAATTGTATTAAAGTCTGATATTTGTAATAACAAAATTATTTACTACAAACTTATAAGATCTATATAATTATTTAGGGTTTCTATATTCTGCCATCTTTTCATGGAGCACATCAAATTGCTGAAATAAAATTCGGCTCGGCAGCTCATCAATGTGGAAAAATGGAAGAAGGCGACGAAATCGTACAGGTAAATTCGCATTTTATGAATTTTGTGGAAAAGCTATAACGTTCTTCTCCAATAACAAATACATAAATCAAAATTTCATTGCTCAGGTGAACTATCAAACGGTAGTTGGATGGGAGCGTAAGAACGTATTAGAATTATTCCGTGAGAGTCCCGCCGAAGTTTTGCTCACATTAAAACGTAGACCAAGACATACTAAGGTTTACGGTCAAATATACATAAAGCCATACCGATTGCCAAGCAATAAGAAAACGCCATATACTACCCGATGGCAACAGAATCTTCCATCGCCAAGACCGGAGCTATTAACCATACCTGATTTTACCATGCCATTACCAAGGTACATAGACTTTACATAGAATATGAACGAAAATTTGCGCAATACCACATATATACAAAATTTAACCCTTTTTCATTGTTTCTTGAAACAGGCATGCACCAAAGGATCCCAGCCCAGAACCGGCAAGCATATTAGACAGCGTGAACATTCTCGACACAATGGCTACTGACAGTAGCGACTCTGATAGTGAGGTGGAGCCTCCATCATCAGTTCGCCTGTACTCAGCAAAGCCCAGGAATCTGGTACAGAGAAGAGCCACCATAACAGGTGCAAGTCCTACTACGAAACACGGTGTCGATCTGGAGCAGTTTTGGAGAGAATTAAAACAGGAACATAGTACAACTTTTCAGCTAAGGGATAAAGCAGCATCCTGTGCCCACGGTTTAGATACTGTACCATCGAGTCTAAGACCTCAGACTTGTCTGGGCATAGAACAAACTAAAAGGAAAAAGAAAATAGAAGGACAAATTGACGAGAGAAGAGTTCAGTTTCAAGATAGATCAGCTGATATTGAAAATACTCATGGAGATGAGTCTGGTAAACAGGATAAAGACTCGAGGCAGGGAGACAAGCCGAAATTAGTTAATCAAAAAAGCGTCTCCTTCGACTCAAGTACAGTTTACTGTCAGACCTCTTTAATGGATATTGAGATTAACTTAAGCAATAATGCTAATGCCAGTGAGCAAACAGTGCCTTCGGAATTGTGTCACAGTACCATTAACACAGCTGACGATAAAGTGACCAAGAGTAATGAGCCAAGTACTCATCACAAGGAACGTGGGAAGTTAGATAAGAGTTACAGTACTCCTGCTTATGACTTGACGGAGAATGATTTTGTCGAGAGAAAATTGGCTACTATTGAAAGCCATTCTAAACTCAGTTTAGCATCAAGCGGTTCGCGGAATGCATCTAGTACTAGTTTGAATAAGACTGAAATGCGCTGTAGCGAGGGACACTTAGAGTATGAAAATAAAATAATTGATAACAATGAGATTGAACAGGACGATATCGCTGACCACGGATCGGTTGGCAACGTCGCCCAAAAGATTAGCAATATAGAGAAGAGTATTAGGTGCGTTAATACCGACGAAAAGTCGTATTCATCTAAAGTGCCTGAGAATATGGATTTAGTTAAGAACGTTGTACATATTAAGATAAATGATATCAATTATAAAAGCAGTATTGATGAGAACCAAAGCGATAATGATTGTATACAGAGTCATTTTGATAATGTACAAAGTGACAGTGGACGCGGTGATGACTGTCAAACTGACAGTAAGACCAATGACAATGCCATAAGAAAAAGAGGAAATAATCATCAGAGCTCAGTAGTAGTGGATAGTATTGAATCAAGCCGCGAAGGTAGTGAAGAAAAATCTGAATCTACCGGTAGCTATAATGAACGTATGGGTGGTAGCAGTAGTGACGGTGACACGACTTTAAAGAAATTTGGTGAAATTTTGGAAACTATTAATTATGCATTGATCGAACATACCAGACTGAGACAGAGCACAAGAAGTCTGAGTTCTCAGTGCAGTGAAAATTCGGGTCGCATTACTGACAGTGTGCAGAGTATTTCCCCGTCTTGCCAGTATGGAGAAACGCCAAAAATTGAGCAGCCGAAGAAACCGGAAGTGAAGCCACGACTTACACCACCGGAACCACCGCCTAGAAAATATTTTTCAAAGCCAGCACCACTGAACCTCAGTAGTATTTCAAATTGTTCAGATACTCAGGAGAAACCTAGAGTGTCAGAGAGGCCATCTATCAGGCGCGACCTGAAGAAATCTGACTCCATTCTGGATAGTCATAACAAAGCTGAAAGTTTGGATTCTCAGAGGAAAAATGAACGTATCGAGTCTTATCATGATTTTGTAGAAAAATCAACAGATTTCATCGATGAGCCCAGCACACCGGTTAATGATCATAAGCCAACCTTACTCACTGACCCTGATGGCTATTCTGAAATCTATGAAGGTCAATTCAAGGAAGAGAAATCTATGTATGACAAGTACGAACCTTATGCTGAGAAATTTTCAAGTCCAAGTCATTCGGTCATTGATCAATACCACGTAGAACATCTTACGAGAAATATAGACTCTCCAGACGGTGCTGGCTGTTCAAGACAAGCACATACGCCAGACCTGAAGCCTAGGACTCTTGAGAAAGATAAAAGTTCCGAAAAGGGAGTAGTGAACAGAGCTATGATGGTAGCCAGGAGTATCGGACTGCATGGAAGCTCTAGTAAATCATCAGGATCTAGTCCAAGAAGCAGCAGGAAGCGTAATATGCTGCTTGCAAGTACGTACAAAGAAATAAAATAATAATCAAATATGATAAAAGTAATCATTTTATTCTAGAGAGAAGAAACGTATCGGTAAAAGATGTAGGAATCGGTGACTTGGAAGGATGGTTAACATACAGAAGTAGAGGCGCAGGTGGTGCTTGGGCCAAAGCATGGTTCGTTTTGAAAGGTTCATCATTGTACAGGTAAGATATCCTATACTTGTATCTGAATGTATAATAATTCATTTCGTTAAGTAACACAACATTTTTTATTCCAGATTTAAATTACAGGACAGTTCAAAGGCCGACTGTCTCATAGCTCTTACAGGCTATACAGCATCTCAGGCTGCTGAGGTCAAATCGAGAAAGTACGCCTTCAAGGTCTATCACACCGGAACTGTATTTTATTTTGCTGCAGACGCAGAAGACTCCTTAGCTGTGTGGTTAGACGCCATCAACAAAGCAACACTAGGACAAGATAGTCATGGACAAACAAGTGGTTTGTTCAGTGAGACTGATGAGAGCGACAATGAGAGTAAGACTAAAGGAAAAGCAGCTCAGGCGCCAGAAAGTAAATCAAGTGGAGATAAGTCCTTTGGATCATTGAAGAAGATCGGGAAGAAGGATTCTGGATTCAAGGATCACGAGATGACTGGTGCTAGTTTGGATAGGAAGTACCTTAGATTCCTTGGTACCAGAAATCAAAACGTTCCTGTACCCACAGCACAGTTTAGAAGCTACAGAAGGGTTTTACCTACAAGTACACCAACTAGGTAAGTTGCAACAAGTTCTATGTACAGAATTTA
>JARPRG010000357.1:952462-984986 GCA_031001745.1 Hartigia nigra | reverse complement strand
TTTTTCTTTATCTTTTGCAAGAGAAAGTAGTACTGTATGCTAGCCTGTCGAACCCTTTGGATATAATTACTTGCAGAAAACAAGATTCTATTCCAAATTCCCCGGATTTACAAGTAACCGTAGCGGGCAGTACGTTTTACGGTCTGAGCTCGTCCCACAGTGCTACAGATGTGCCAAGTAGTCACGATATGGGTGATTATCGACGCACGACAGACAGGTAATTTTCTGCTGCATTGCACAGCTTTTAGAGTAAAACTATATGCAGCTTGCCTTAAAAGAAATAACATTCGATTATTAATTTCTTTTTTTCATTTTTTTTTTTTTTATTAATAAATATAAATATACATAACTTCCTCCTTCTAATACAATAACAGTGCTATCGATGCTCCTTTCTATAGTGCTAATTCAGTATTAACAGAACTCCACACGTCACGCTGGAGTCCACGGCTATTGTAGTTAAGAGACAATAAATAATGTTTACGAAGTTGTTATCGCCTGTTACAATAAATTCATCATTTTAGCAACGAGAGGTCTATTCATTTTGTATGTCGACATTTTGTGCACGTTTTACCCAAAATTGTCAGAGAATGAAACGGCAATAAATGATGAAAGTATGACTAAACAAAAATAATCATTAATAAAATAAGTCAATCTCTGCACGTTAGGTATTTAGAATTGGTATTGGCTGTAAGCTGTAGGTAAGTTCATTCGCCAGCTTTTCAAGTGCATGAAACGTAGCTCGCTGTGTTACAAATATACGTAATTATAGTGCAAATATAAGAATTTGACTCTCCCAGCATAATGACTATTTGTAGTAATTAATTTTAAAAATGCCTTGTCCTTTTTTTTTCTATTTATTTCACAAGCAGATCACACAGCAGTCGCAGCAGGAGACCGGATGATCTTCAAGGTTTCATCACTTTGGAAGAATTTATGCTGTCTCATCAGGAAGAGGATCGACGTCAAGGTTTAGGAGGAAGCAGATCGGCGTCACCCTACGTAACGCCATTGTCAAGTGATCACGTTCATGTGCAACATAGAAACTTTGATGACAACGTAGCAGCTTATGGTCATGATATTCATTACGATGACATTTCACCTAATAATGGCGTCATCTATGGTCAGCCAAGAAATTGGGATGACACTTCATCAACGAGCAGCGGTGCATCTTACGGACTGTCGCGCAATATCGATGAGAATCATTTGCAAAATCATCAGAATGCTGATACGAGTCATGGAAAGTCTAGACAGGTGATCTATGGAAATAGAAAGCTGGAGATCAATAGTATTCAAAAGATCAGATCCCAGGAGGGTGTTGTGTATTATCCAAATAGACATAATGATCCCAGTCATGGTCAGAATTTGTCCAATGAAATTATTCAGATTCAGAGTCAATCAAATTCACCGTATCATAGTAAACAGGATGCTGTGCAGGGACAGAATAGACAGATGGAAATGATTTATGGATGGAATGCACAGATATATGGTACAAGAACTCCAATAAAGAATGATCTGGATTATGGCCGAAGATCTAATGAGTGTTATCAAACAAGATCGTCCGATATATCAGATTCTATAGTTGGCATACATCCGGTTCCAAGAAGACTGATAAGAAATGACGGTAAAATGCGACGATTATGATTGTTTTGTATGGATTAGAAAATTTGTTACAATATTTTCATCTTTTTCAGGTTATTCAGGATCAAGCGGTGATCTTGCTTCGCATACAACGTCTGAAACGTTACAGCGCGCAAGAAAAGAAGCTTCCGTCACAAGAAAAGGAAGTTTCAATTTGATTGATCGTTGCCGTGATCGCGCATCTCCCGACAAGCACTGGATGGATTCGCTTAGGCGTACCGACAAAAAACATTCGAACTTTGATAAAAACCGATTAAAGAACGTAGCACAATATCAGCCACCACCTATTCCTAGTTCACCCTTCGAACAAGACGGCATGAGACCAGCTTTTGAAATGCATTTGGATAAGAGTGAACATGTTCAGAAAACAAATAGATTGAAGAGTCTATTTGGTAGCAAAAGTCCGCAGAAGCCAAATACTCTGGATCTTCCCAAAGAATCTCCAAAGACTCTGCTAGGTAAGCAAAAGGACATCTTGATAGAAATCATTGGATACTCAGAAATACTTCATACAACCGTATCATTATCGTATCTATATTCCAGGCTCCCCAAGACTTCACAGAGCATTATTCCGTGATAAACGTTCCAGCCAACAGCAGCAACAACAGGCCAGTCGATCTGGCAGCCAAAGTCCTGGTGACAGTGGAATTAGTCAGTCTTTAAGTTCCTTTAGTGGAGCTAGTCAATCTCAGACACTGAGTCAGAGTTTTAGTTCAGCCAGTTCAGTGAGTGATTGGAGTCCGGATACTCCAACCTCTAATGTACCAAAGGTCATTCTTTAATCAGTATTAATATAATTAATAGCAATGATCAGATCAATACAAGATATTTCATTCGCAGTGTACAATGGGACATCCAGCATGTCAGAAGAGACTGTCGAATTCTAACAGAAATTCGTTAGCACCACCAACCTTGCCATACATCCCACCACCAACGTCGCCACCTCCGGACTATCCTGGACTGGAATATCCTCCAGTTTTCGAACCAGGAACTTATTCTCTATCGGATGCCTCCCTCTTGCGCAATCGTAGCAAGAATATTCAGCACAAAAGTGAACAATGAATCAGCTCAAAGCGACAGACGTTCGTGAGAACCTCGCACAAACTCTTGGGTCTGTAGAATACAATATCAATCTTCTAATTTCATTGATTGGGAATACGATATCGTTATCAGTCCAAATTTTTCATTGATATCAAGATTTGACGAGTGTAGTCGTGAAAGCAATATGCTTGTACTGCTGAATGCGGTGCAGCATCCAAAGTAACCGTCCACGCTGTGCCTATGCGAAATACAAATTATCTGACGTATAGGCGTTAGAAAATTATCATTACGTCAAGTTCTTCTTAGCCATTGCTAAAGATAATGAGCAATACCATTTTTTTATATCTTTACAATATACATATATACAAATTTTAAGGCTTTCAAGCTATTGAAATTGTTATCGTTACCCGTTAGCGTAACGAGTGCTGAATTATATAAATTCGATCTAATGATAATTTGACAATTTTAATGTCTGATAATATTTTATTTTTTATTTTTGCTCGACAAACGATCGTTAAATGCCTGAGGTCGTTACTATTAACAGGACTATGCATTATAGTATTATATTTATTATACGCTTTAGTGTATAGCTTACGCAATTCGTTTTCTAATTGTGCTAATGTAGAATAGAACTTTATCTATGCTGATAATAGATTAACGTCTACAATTAAATTCATTCATGTCTAATCCTTCCAATCACCGAACCTTGCGCTACGCACTTTAGATCTAATCGTTATCTTGATAAAATTATGACAATGAAAACAATTTTTTCCTTCCATTATTACGATAATTAAGTATCGTTCGAGGTTCCATTTATTGATTACAGGCGACAGAACTTTTTTTAGATTTAAGGAAGGACACTTGTTCGCCTTCTTATAAACTTCCGTACGTTTTATTATCTTGGGAGTGAAAATTGAAAAACTCCCGAGGCGTTAATATTATATATATATATATATATATTGTATAATCGGGAATAATTCAAAAGCAATTCTGGCATCGCGATGGCTTGTAAATAATTCTTTAAAATGTGTATTTATTAGTGATCATTTTAAATCACTGATACAAGACTCGATTTGAAAAAAAAAAGAAATGTGATGACGCATTATGAAGTGCCTATAAAAATGAGAATATTTTAGAATTATACATATCGTATGTATACATATACATATTCATATGCCATCTCCTTTTCTCTCTTTAGATATAGCGGTTACAGATTTTTTAAAACCATATTTGTGAATATAATAATCTTGAGACTTTTTGTAGATAGTTGCGAATTCTTTTCCCCTTTAAATAATAATTATTGGCATGGATGCATACGCGTACAGCTATCGATATTCTATAGAGATATTGTCACTAAGCTAAATCCGTTACGTTTCGTTAATCCTAAAGGAAATACCATGATGTATTTTCTTCACTTTCTTCACAACAATTTGTCATATTGTGTTCATTTAATCGAAAATAATAAATACCTAAGAGAGCCGTTATGCATCTATGTTGCCTGTTCGTATACCTTATTTATAAATAAGAATATTCTACGCACATGAAGATATATATTTTAATTATACTGTATAATATTTTACAAGGTATAATCAAATAAATGATAATATTTGACTTAGTCACTTTGTTTTTCTAATTGGTATTTAGGGTATTTACAATTTTTTGTTATATTTTTTGTATGACCTTTAATCAAACGTAAAAGGGTGTACTTTTAGCTTTCTAACGTTTCTGCTTTTAAACTGGCTCAGTTTATCTCTTACCACTGTCGCTGAGCGATTTTGTTTGAGAAATCTATTTAAAGAGTATTAGAAAGAAATAATAAGAATGGATCAACTGTTGAACGGACCAGTAGGTAATATTGTGGGTGCTGGCCTACAAGCTCTTGTCGGTGGAATTCCTTTGGGCGAAAATGGTGCAAAAGCACTTCTTGCCTTACGCGATGGAGGAATTGCAATTCCTCCTGAATGTTGGTTCAGTCCAAAACTGTCAGAACAAGAAAAGTTGCAGCAAACCTACGAGACCATGGAAATTCATCTGAACGGAGCATTGCGTGTTTTGAAACCTGCTATGGAAATAAAAAATATTCTCACTAGCGAATGTAAATCTGCTGAACTTCTAAAGCCAGGTACGTTAGTTATATTAATTCGTTTAAAACTTTTGTGAATAATTCTATTATCTATTGCTCTTCTTTACAGATACATTATCAAAACCTAATTTGCAATATTATACTCCGCAAAAGCCATTGAAATCGGAAGTGGACTATTCAACATCGCAGATAAACAGGAAAATTGAAGTAATCGCAATGAATTAATGCTGTATTGAAAAATGAATTCTATTCTTAACGGTATTAATATTTTTTATCTTGTTCAGTTATCGCCAGTGAAGTATAACGTTCTTAATATTAAACAAGAGAAGATCTCCTCTAAAAGTACAAAAGCTACAGGCATATCAAAGGAAATAAAAAAGACTAACAATATAATGCAAAACAATATTAAGTGCGTTGCTTGTCATACTGGTAAAAAATATATGAAAGCTCCAGTTTTAATTCCATGTGGACACTTTTCTTGTTACAAATGTCTTCCTAACAATTCGACTGGAGAATGCAGGAAATGCCACAAAAAATATAGAATGAAAGACGTTACTAAATTTTACAAATAGACTATACTATAATTTATATTATTAACAATTTATTCATTGAATTAAGAAATTAAATAACATACATCCTAAGGACTTAGGAATCCTTCTAGGATACATTTTTTTCTTTATTGTAACATGATTGATTTATGGACATAGTTAATATCACTTTATATAAAATTATTGTCTTTTGTCTTAATTTATTATGTTCTGTAATACGTAATGTCAATAAAAGTATATGTTAATTTTGTATCCTCGAGTTTTTATTTATATGTCTTTAAAAAATCTAAAATTTTACCGATTTTCAAATCGAGAATCTAACGAAATTAATGGCGCCATTTTTGCTCGTCATTGAAAAACAACTGTTCGTCAGATTTGTAACGGAAATTTTTTGCTCATAATTCATTTCAATAAGTTTTCAATTGTTTCAATGTCCTTATAAACATTTATATCTTGTTGCTCGATTTGCCTGACATATGACGTAGACCAGCTGTGTTCAATTTCCAGAAAAATCTAAATATACCGCTAGGACGAAAAGCTGACAAAAAGTGAAACATTCAAATCGTGCAGCAGCGATTGGAACAGATTGGGGTGTATCATATACTTGTGTCCCGTCGTGTCACAGGGAAACATTTAATCAAAGTTGTTAAATAAAGTTTATTGGTAAGTCATACACGCTTAATATTTCTTTTATAAGCTCTTTCGTTTTGTTTTGCAACCTCCAGGTTAGATGTGATAGCAATCTCATGATTTTAGATTCACTTTATTTTAACCTGTTTGAACCGGTAACATTGTCATACAAATTTGTTAATAAAATTAATTTTGTAATAGGTACGTGAATCGAAGGATTCTAATGTATTAAAGAAGGTACAACATGTTAGCTAGCCTGATCTCCAATATCATGGATCGTTTGGAATCATCAGCTCCGTTAGATATTATAGACTTAACAGGAGATTCTCCTGTATCTTCATTGAGACACATACGTAGAACAGTGCCAAATCAAAGTGTTGTTACAAATAGGGAGCGTCGTTTAGCACCAGCCAGACGATCAATTATGGAAATTCCGTATGTATACTATTACAACGCATAATTTAAAATATCAAAAAATAACTAGCAAGCAGCTAATTGTGTATTTCATTAAAAACTACAGTTCGTCTTCTGAAAGAAATGAGCATAATAGTATGGTAGAAATTCTTGATGATACTATGAGCTCATTGGATATTTTAATGGGCTTCAATAGATTGCATCCTTCACATCCTACCGTTCCAAGTAATCGTAATACTTCTGTATCAAGAACTCGTCGACAACCAACAACTACTAGACGTTCACGAACTCAGGGACAGTAAGCAGAAAAATAGCAATTTCATAAATAAAACTTTGTTTATTCAATTATAAAGAAAACTATAATTTCTTTATGCAGATTATTGACGCAACAAGAAAATAATGGCTCTGTTACGACAAATGTTTCTGTTCCTAATGTTGCTCCATATATCAACGATACTATGGACGATGTACCAGTGCCTCTTACATGTCCAATTTGCTTCGAGATACTAAGTTCTACTCGTAAACCAACGTCAACGCGTTGTGGTCATGTATTCTGTGCTGAATGTTTGAATTCATCCCTTCGCTCAAACAACAAGTGTCCTAAGTGTAAAAATAAGATCATAAAAAATTCCTGCATACGCCTTTACTTTTAATTTATATAATATTATATGAAAGAATGTCAATTTTAAAGCCAATCCATTAGGGCAGCAAAACTTGAAAATCTGAAATTTTCGACGTTATACTCAAAACTATTCACCTATCATTTAATTGTAATTTTTGTGATTATTCTTGTTAGATACGAGTAGTCGTTTAAGTAATTATCGCATAACATCAAACTACCGCCATTAGCAATACATTTTCTTTAGATTTAATATAAAAATATGTTCTCTTTTACGTGCTTGAGTTTCCATTACTCTATTCTAATGAAAATAATTAGACGTTCGATTTATGATTCGATTGATTACGTGATAATTATCTTTTACATCTTAGTACATTCAATTATACTTTTTGGATTAAATCAAATTTTCAAGATTTCGTAATAAAAATATTCTTGATGAATTATTTTTATATAAACTGAATAGATTTATTCGTTATTATATTGTTTCCTTTATTTATATATAATATTTTATATTTAGTTGTTATATATAACAACGATATTTGAATACCATTTATATTTTTTGTTTGACCTTCAACTTTCTCACTGACAATATCACGTAGTTCCAAGCCGAATTAGTGTACTTTGTAACGCTTTAAAGGATAGTCGAAGTCAGTTACATACGTTCAAGTGACTAACAATAATTGATCAGTTACAAGTATTCTGTACTCATGTTCAAAAAACAAGAACCTTTATTAAATGACGTGGTCGGTGGAGCAGCAATTGGTATTGCAGGTAAACTTATAGTCAGAAATTTTCACAAACAGATATTACAATTTTACATATTTTTAGTTGGCATGATAATGGAGAAAGTGTTGTCACCTCGTACTCCGGTTGCAAATTCTTCCACTTATGGTAAATTTGAATTGTACGGTAACGACTAAACATCTGATAATGTATTGTAATGTTATTTCTAATTACTTCAGGCATGCATAGTCCAGTGCAATGGCAATCTGGAAGTAATCAACTTCAGTACGTCCCAAATAAACTTTATTGCGATAGAGTTTATCCATCGCCATGCAAACACCACAAAGTGAAACACTGTAACAATGGTTTACATTCTGAATATGAAGATTCTTATGTGTACCATAGCAAAAGTACTTTACGATCATCCAGAAAATACAATATCAGCACTGATGAATATACAGTTTCATCTGAGTAAGAATCATCTACCAATAATTATATTAATTTTCTAATTAAGAATAGTCAATCATTTTTTTTTAATTACAGAGTTTTTTCACACATATCATATGACAGCACCAGATCGACATCTCACAAGTCGAGAACATCCACCAGTGTTGCTTCAAGTCAAAAACCAGAAGATAGTTTAACTAGAACCAATAAAAATACAACATTAATCAAGAAGCAGGCCTCTTCTGAATCAAAAGCTGATACATCGAAGAAGCAGAACGTAAAGGAGGATTTAAAAAACCCAGGCCATAAGCGCAAAGTAAATAGTGCGAATGAGCTTTCAGTTAGAAATTGTGGAGATCCCAGAAGAAAGATAGAGAAGGCACGTACCGATTTACCTAAAAAGAATAAAGTGCCTTCGTTTGAAATATCTTCTAAAAGCAAAACCGTCCATTGTTCCAAAAATGAATCTGATACTATAAAACCTAAGGTTTCTATTCGTTCCCAAGGAGTGCAAGAATCTGTGAAATCCTCAAAGGTTGTAAAGTCTTTGGCTGATTTAAATACAAAACCATCTAAATCGGAGACATTAGTCAAGTTTTCTAAAGAGAAGATTCTTACAGAGAAAAGTAAGCATCATGGTATCAAGTCATCTACTATTTTAAATGCTTCTTCTTCTTCGCAAACTAAAGATCTTCAATCTTTGAGCGAAACGGGTAACCTTGCAACTTGTCATCTCACAAATTATATTGATTTAGAGTTTTCGAAAACTGAGACATCCTGTTCGAATATTCAGAACGAGAAAGACAATATTCGTGACTTACTGGGATTCTGGTAACATCCACAGATAGATGACGCTTAAATAATAATAATTAATATTACCTAAATTATTTTAACTTAAAAATATTTATTATTGTATACCATAATGTAATTTTTGTATTTTGTTTATTTGACTAATTAATAAATTGTACCCTCTCCTAAGTATTTATTTTTTACAAGAATTATACTTAGAATAAACAAATATATTACAAAGGGACAACGATAACTTCTCCCAGTATATAAGGTAATGAAAATAAAACATGACCTTGTAAATACAAAAATTGCTTACCAGTACAAGTTTCACTAAATATCTGTTCAGTTGATCTCAGATATTCAATTTGTACGGTGTGATACGTTAACACTGTGAGCTATTAAAATTATAATTTTGTACTATTCGGGAAATCGGAACGGTGAGAATTAAAAAAAGCTTTTCAGAATTATAGTCAGATTGTTATAATCCTTAAAATAATTTTTCAACTGTATAAAATTATGCAAGCCCTTGGAACAATCGTACCAACATTAGCAAGTAATAAATTATAGCCAGCGCATTTTGCAAAGTAAATTAATAAAAATCTTGACTTCTATTGATATCCATTAATTTCAGTAAAGATAATTGAAAAATTGATTTTCAACGATCAGCCACAAAGTCCAAATCCTCAAGTTATACCACAAATTATTCACGTTCCACAATATCTGTGCTGTTGCGGTGATCAAGGTTTGTCCGTCTTACAATAATACATATGATATTTTCATAAAAATATCATGCGGCTCATCGTTTCGTCAGATATCAATATCGTTAAAGATGATAAACATTATTTTAGTAAACGATCACGGCTATTGTAACACCTGTATAACGGAACGTTCGTCTTCAAAGAGATTAAGAAAAAGTAATTCACCAGCAAAATCGAAATCTGGAAATTCAGAAAACGGTAAGTTAACGATAACCGATTTATTTGAATTTGTATACTGTGGAAAGAGCACACCAATAACAAGTAAATATTTTTCAATAGGTAAACTTAAGAGCACATCCAAGTCTGCAAGTAGCCCAAATATAGTAGAGTGTAAAAAATCACCCAATAAAATGAGCAGAAATCCAATGGGTAAGCTATTTCATATCTATTAAATAATTATATATTTCATTGAACATTTATATATATATTCTCATACAATCATATTCTATTAGAGCTTAATCCATCGGACGATACGACCTTAAGGGTTCTAAACAGACAACTGGAATATGGCGCAAAGGATTTTAGTAGAAGTACGTAGCATGAACTATTCTTTACAGTGAAATTTCAATGAGCAACAGAAAGTTGTGTTCGTAGGGCCCATTTCTGAGAAAGTTCGCGCGATTTTGGCCAGACCGCTACCGTGTACGGAATATATGAAAAAAATTACTCAATCGGAAGACGCTTTTACGGAATCAACGTCATCTTCATCATCTCGCTATACAAATCTATATACTGATGAACGGATACAACAATCGATCGATGAAACTGCAAGGAAAGCAGCTAACGCATCTAAAAACGAAGAACAATCGGATTACGGACGCTGGTTAAGAACACCATCAGTTGGTCCAACTCCGAAATCTTCAGAAAAAGCACCTATTCCATCCTCGTTATACAGTACGCCTTTTATTGTGAATGATTCATTGACTTCTACAAAATCCAATTCCAATTCTGCTTCTTCTAAGCCGTATTATTTACCCAGTGTTGATAAGAAATCTGGATCAGATACAGGATCAACTGATCCCAGACGATATACTTCAAATTTTGAGTCTGCCGCTGCCAATGCATATTTTTTTAGATATGGAAAAAAGCTTGAAACTCTTTCTAGTTCAAATGAAAATTCTATAAATGGTGGAACAAATTTCGGATCAATTAGTACTAGCAGTTACCATACAAGAAATAAAAGGATGGAAGAACTAACAAATATTTCCAGCTATGGACCTCATGTATCAGCATATGATAATGATTATTTAGTACTTCCAAAAAAGACTGCTTCCAAATTGAACAACAGGCGTTAAAGTAATTGAAATAATTTACCATGATTTAATCTAGTCGGAATATTAATAAGATATATAGTGTAATTGCTGGTTTTAACTTAGATTTTATTTATTTTATTAATTATGTCTATTGTAATTTTATGATAATAATATTGTCGTATTATTATTGCACCATTATCATTAAGTTATATGTAACTGAGGCAATTCTATGATTCGCATTATATGTTATTATTTCAAATAAAGTACGTATCCCATTAAAGTTTGTAAATGGCCGCAATCGATAGAAGATACTTCCTCCCGTAATATGAGTAAGCAAGTTCCTAATGCGGCGACTGCAAGAATCGCAGTGAATACTCTATCAGTTCTGGATAAGAGTATATACTTTCATCGTATATCATTATTGTTCATGTGTAATTAAGTCAACTTGCAGAAATGAGTGTTGATTTATCAGGTGATTATGATGATTAGAAGAAGCTTTTTTTCTTATTGACAGCTGATTGGCCATTGTTTTGACCACACCTTCACGCTATGCTCTAGCGGCGCAGCAGAAAAACAAAGTCTGCCGTCGAGAAAGGATTACGTCCAGAAATGAAGTTGTTTTTCTTTTGTTTTAATCGTTAACGAAGCCGTCAGTGTCTGTCCGTATGCCGGACAGTGATAGCTGGGAAGTGTTTCGGTGTCGCGTCGAACGGGAATATTGTTAGTTTGCGATCGATTCGCTGCGCCTGAAAAATAACCCTAGTCTCCGTGCAGTGGTCATTGACTTCGAGTAACTGTCAAGATCGTCCTGATCAAGGAGCTTTGGGATTGGCATCCTTTTCTAATATATTGTGACGAGATACTTGTGTATTATTAATTAAGACTTTTAAAGGCCTCAAGACTTACTGTTTCGTCGTCTTCGTCGTTCTAAATTCTATCATCCTTCTAAAAGGATCATTTATTATTGGGAAACATACGTGGCTGATGTCATATTGCTTTTGTTAGTATCTTATACGTTGTCTGCGAAGTGCTGTGTGTTTTACAGTCGTGGGAATCCGGGTAAGGTGCTTGTGAATTATTCAGAGTATATACTTGGTCAATCTTCGATTTTTTACCACTTGACCATGTACAAGTTGAGACAGTGGTTGAGGATGGATTAGAAGACATATTCCGTGGGAGGCAATACTGAAATAGTTTGACACAGTTGAATTTTCGTAAGTTTTTGCACTGCTTTACTTAGGATTTTAATGGGAAAGAATCTGGAGGAATGATTTGGAGTGGTTTGGTAATTGAAAACATATTTTATTGAGGGATTTCTCCTTTGTTGGGGTGAAAAATATTATTTTGTACGGTGAACATATATACTGATTCTCTGTAATGCTGTGCATGACGACAGTATATTTGATAAAAAATGGTTGTGACTTAAGTATAGGTCTTAGTATAGTTTCTAATAATTCCAGGTTGACAAGGATACATTGAATCAAAGTGCTCTTCAGACTAGAGCTGCAGTAACCGAAGTCGAGTAGTTCGGACTGTCTCGCAATATGATACCAGAGGAAAAAAGGGGTGTAACTTATAGCAAGAAGCTCTTTCGAGATTTTTATCAGTGATCATCAATGTTCACCTGCGATCAGAGTGCAATGCCAGTACATCAGATTAATGTCAATCCACCTGATTGGCAAGCACAGCCACTTGAACCTTCAAGTAATATGAATGCAAATGGCAATGAAACACTACCAGAATGGACACCACGGGTATAACATACTGCTTTAGTTACCATAAGTTTTCTTAATTATAAGCTTATCTTGAGTAATTTCTTTGTTTGAACAGCAGAAACTTATCTTACTGTATAAAAGAACTTTGTAAACGATGTATGCAAGAAAGAAGGAAATGCACAGTGTGTTCCTAAAATAAAATCAGGGTGTGTGATCCACATTAGCCTGGCCGAGTCACACAGAAATAACTTTATGCAGAGCTAGATAGATGGTAATTCTGGATGACCTTTCCACAAAATTTTGAACTATCTCAATGACAATTATTAAGTAATATAATACTTCTACACCCTGTATGGATAGATCTCTAGTATTTTACAGTAATCAATGTGACGCAGAGAAATGTGTAAATATAAAAAATGTTTACAATGCCTGTGTAAAGGTCGTTAGATAAGTAACAGTGGATAAGAGTAATATGAATTTAGACCTGCTCTATGCCCTGTATTAAGTTTCCAATTGTAAGAAAAACCTATGAAATACGAATATTCTACGTCACGCGTTTAATGCTTCAACATCTTTATATACCTGATCGCATTATTTACATTAATGCTGCATTCTATCCGCGTATATATATTTGAATGCGCGTTCAGTTGCATACTAATAGGTCAATTACTGTACCATACATCATTGCAGTATACTGTCTTGAATCAATAACTATTCTTTCCGAACAAAAGACGTGATAATTCATATCCCAATCTGTTTGACAAAAGCAGCTTTAGAATAAGGATTGAGTTAGACTCCTCCGAAGTTACCGTTGACGCGTCTCAGAATTAAGATAACAAGGAATGAATAAGCGGATATCTGTATCTCTGTCAGGCGATCCATTTCCTATAAATGATATTGTTTCATATAAATATTTTTATCTTGTCACAGGAGCCAGCATATGCCACTGTCGTTACTGTCATACCAGATCATTGTCACTCATCAGTGAGCACATTGTCATCCAACAATCATGACATTTGTCGGTGAGTATACGAAAATCATGGTAAACGTGCATGTCATTTTTACATGTCATGCTTATAACAGGGACGCAATAATTATTGTCATACTTATAATAATAACAGAGTCTGCAATGTTTTCAGTTTGCGTTTATTATGAACAACAAAAATTGCACCATGTTTTTCATGAAACATTTCTTGCAGCATTGGATAATCAAGAATGATAACAGTATTTTTGTTTTTCAAAGGATATGCCACTGCGAGGGTGAAGTTGGAGCACCGTTGCTGGCACCTTGTTATTGCAGCGGCAGTCTGCGTTATGTGCACCAGGCCTGTCTTCAACAATGGATAAAGGCATCGGACACACGTGCCTGCGAATTATGCAAATTCACATTTATCATGCATGCAAAGACGAAGCCATTCTCAGAGGTGAGTTTCTTTCTATTATAGACTTCAATTATAGGAATGAACTTGGCATAAAGAGTACAATTAAAAAGACCAGCATGATAATGTCTGATATGTTGCAATGGTTCATCTACAGAGTGACCAATATCTTCAATATTAATTTAAACAAGTTGTGGTAGCACCGAAGATCGAGTACTGATTACTTCTGAAACCTCTTAGTAAAAGTATCTGTCCTTATCCATTTCAATCACTCTTAGCTGTTATACTAATGATCAGGGCTATTAAGTGGCCATCTACGTAAGTGCGTATAGTGATGTTATCTGAAAAATTCCAAAAACTCTATTAACAGTGGGAAAAGCTAGATATGTCAGCCCTGGAGGTTCGCAAGCTGTCCTGCGCTGTGGCTTTTCATGCAGTAGCTGCACTGTGTGTCGCATGGTCTCTGTATGTCCTCGTCGAGCGAACTGTCGAGGAGGCACGAAGAGGATTTGTGGATTGGCCATTCTGGACGAAGTTAATTGTCGTTGTGATAGGCTCCACGGGGGGATTGGTTTTTATGTATATCCAGTGTAAGGCATACATTATGCTTTTTAGAAGATGGCGTGCATTCAACAGGTATTATACTCAGCCCTCAATGTTTTATTAACAAGGGTCCTAACGAGTTGGAAATGTAATTGATATAACTTTTGATAAAATTTACAGAGTCATATTCATTCAGAATGCTCCTGAGAAAGTGGTGCTTCCGCCTTCACCGACGGACTCGCTCAGGGAGGCAAGCTTACCTCTAAAGGAGTCTACTGCTCCGTTGGCAGAGCTCAATCACACCCTTTTACCGCGTAACGTAGATCCTCCGTCTTGCACCTCGCAGACGGCAAAGCCTGATTCCGCACCGCCTCCGCAGAGGCACGACGCTCAACTAAAACTTTACGTATTCGACAAGTTCTCGTCCGAGGACAATCTGTACAATAAAGGTGATACTTGCTAAAATTAACAAACCTGGTGATCGGATTGCCTGGAGGCGCCCCGGGAGGCACGATTCTCAATTGCCATAGGAGAAAGGAGCGCGTTGTAGAGTGTATACCTTTTTTTTTTTCTCGAAGTCGTCCGACGATGGTGCTTTCCAGGTGCACCTCCAGTTGCCACTTAGTACTTCAGTGCTTATATTGACAGTGGGGTAGGCGGACATTGGAAATGAAGTACCCCAGACAATTATGTACATAATTATTGTATCTGTGATGTTATTAAATAAACTTTACGATATTTAAAACATAAGTTATACTTTATTTTTGTTATCCATCACAAACTTTGATTATCCCATTTTTTAAGTATTTTTAAACATATCTCTAATGCCATTGATATCTTTCAAGCGTAAATGGGGTTTTAATTAGGTTATTACCCATATACTGTTAACATTATAAAAGTATCAAATTACCGGGGGTAAAGGGCAAGTATTCTGTTGAAACTCATATGGTTCACCCGTTATATTATTGATTTCCTGACGGCTGATACGATGTTTGCCGAAGTTTACCGAACTCTTCCTGCGCTAACCTATTAGCTAGTGTTGCGCGTTTAGATATCCGTTTATCACGTCCGCTTCGTTCAGTTTAATTATTTAAACATGTAAATATGCAGTTGAATTGCGCGAGTCAGTGATCGCAGTGCTCTGTTCGATTTTAAGTTTCTTGTAAGAATTGCGAAACAGTGAATCATAAACCGGGTGAGAAATGTCGGAAATTCGGAAGAGGACGGTCGGGGATGTGTCGGCAGTGATGCAGGATGTAAACGACGATCACGTAAGAAATTTTATATTTGGAGTTATTATTCACTAATAAGTTGTGTTCTCTTTGAATTATACTTTTTTGACAATATATGTAATTTTTTTTTAATCTGGAAATTGGGACTGATTCGTCATTCATTCATATAATAGCGAGAGATTTTTTTTATGTTTACGACAATTGACAGATAAACTTTATATCTAAGTTTATTACTGATTATTTTCAGTGTATTCATATTTAGTCATTTATATGGTTAATGGTATTTAATGGTTGAACGAACTATAAGTTTTAACTATTTGAAGAAAAGTTTTATTATATACGTTTTTAGAGATGTATCATGAATTAAAAATCATATTATTACAAGGCAACGAGCTGAACAATGAAGAAATTTTGTAGTTTTCAATGCAATCTTTACAGAAAGAAGATGTTGATTCTGAAGACGATGGAAAGCTTGAAGTTGATCTATTGGCTAAAACTCTGCCGCAAGGAACAAATCATACCCCCGAAATCCTTGATGCTGCTCTCTCTGGCTTACCAGATCGGTAAGAGTTCTTGATCGATCATTCAGTGAATTCTTGAAATTCTGTAACTCATAAGCATTCTAGTCCCGAGTAAAAATGAAATATACTTGATTTGAAAAATTGAATATGGTTTTTCAAGTATTTATATAATTATATACATTTCAGTATGTAATTATATAAAATAACGTAACGAACTATGTAGATGCTTTAAAATATATTTTTCTTTTATAATAGCTGGAGAAATTGGGTGATTCGAGGCATTTTTACCTGGTTGATGATAGCTGGATTTTGTCTTATTATTTATGGCGGTCCTTTAGCACTGATGGTCACGGTAAATATCTCAGACTTATAATATATTGAATCGAATGTAATGAAACTTATTTGTATTTTTTGTTGCCACATGTATATATCTAACTTTCAATAATTTTACTGATAAATGTTACTATCTCTAGTGATACATTTCTTGCTTATTAATAGTCGGTCATTTATATTATCTTGCACTTTTGCAAACCATGCAATTATCGTACTAATGATTCATACTATCGTTACGTCATATGTGACCATTATGGCAACGAGTATAATACTCTATGTGAATATTTATATTTGAATACTGATCCTTGTATCTAAATAATTGACAACTTTCCTTCATTTCAACAGACTCTAATAGTACAAGTGAAATGCTTTGAAGAGATCATCAACATTGGTTATGCCGTGTATAGAATTCACGGTTTACCTTGGTTCAGATCTTTATCATGGTATTTCCTGATTACGTCTAATTATTTCTTTTATGGGGAAAACCTGATGGACTACTTCGCCGTTGTGATAAATCGGACGGTAAGTAATCGTTACGGATAGATCCGTTATGCGGAAAATATAATTAAATTTATCAATACCCCGCGAAGGCGTGCCTCCCTTAATACAAAGAGCTCTGGCATAAAATCAATAATCCCACCACAAGCATCATGCCTATATTTTCCATATGGCTTCCTTCACCACCTGTTGGGGCTTCCAATATCAGAAGAAATAAATGGGATGATTTACTTAACTTACTGCATACCAATGCACTTTAAAAAAAGGCATATTAATAAAACATATCATACTTCTTTTTAGGGATACCTGCGCGTACTGGTAACTTATCATCGGTTCATCTCGTTTTGCCTGTACATCGTCGGTTTTGTTTGGTTCGTTCTCTCCTTAGTAAAGAAGTATTACATGAAGCAATTCTCTCTTTTTGCTTGGACCCATGTAGCACTGCTAATCGTGGTTATGCAGAGTTACTTGATAATACAGAATATTTTTGAAGGACTGATATGGTAAGAAATACGTGATGAATACTACGCAGGTAGTAAAAATTGTTGATTATTTAGTCTCTCTCTTAATCTACATCTTTTTAATTTTACTTTAGGTTCATCGTTCCCGTAAGCATGATCGTTATAAATGACATGATGGCTTATGTCTTCGGTTTCTTCTTTGGTAGAACACCACTGATAAAGTTATCACCTAAGAAAACTTGGGAAGGTTTCATTGGTGGCGGTATTTCGACTGTCATACTTGGATTACTGGTACCATATCATTGAGCTGGAATAACTATAAATATTGGGAATTTAATAAAAACATTATCTTTATTTATAGATGTCGTATGTCATGTGCCAATATCGCTACTTTATCTGCCCAATCGAGTACAGTGAGGCTTTAGGCCGAATGACTATGGATTGCGAACCGTCTAGTCTGTTTCGACCGCAGGAGTATACTTTGCCGGAATGTTTACAAACCATAACAAAAATGGTACTTATCTTTGGAGTATAGTGGTTCAGAATGAAAAAGGACGAATTACTGCCTCATTATCTTTTTTAATTGAGTTTGTTTATGTTTACAGTTTAATTGGAAATCGTCCGTGACTGTGTATCCATTCCTATTGCACTCTTTATCCATGTCGGTGTTCAGTTCCGTTATTGGACCATTTGGAGGATTCTTTGCCAGTGGATTTAAACGCGCCTTTAAGATCAAGGTAAGTATAAAAATAATTCGTTTGCATCTAGCCTATTGAATGAGTTTCTTTTGTACAGGACTTTGGTGATGTCATCCCAGGCCACGGTGGCATAATGGACAGATTCGACTGTCAATATTTAATGGCAACTTTCGTCAACGTATACATCTCATCCTTCATCCACACAGCCTCTCCCCAGAAGCTGCTGCAACAGGTAAGTCACACTAGTGCTTTATTGTGATTGTAATTTATATTGCAGCAATAGATAGGAAAAATGTATATTTAATACTTGAAAGATTCTAGTCTATTTATTGCTAGTAGTCGTTGCTAATTATAATAGTAATTTCATTATTATTAAGTAAGAGAAACTTTATCGCTAACTGTATAGTTTCTGTTAATAACATCACGATTATAAGGGCTGGCCTTTGCACTATTGCCATGTTAATCCTTGTCGAGTTTTATTATTTTACAATTTCACTATTAATACAATATTTTGACTTACTATTCTATTAACATCTCCTCTTTCTTTCTATTGTCTCTTATTCTTGCGTTGGAACATAAGTAAACTTTTCGTTCTGTACGCAGTGACAATATCATTGAAGAAATTATTGTTATCGAGAGCAAAGTTTACTTACGTCCAATTCTACTGTATCCATCCTGGGCATGTTGTTTATGTTTACACTTTACAAGCCAGCCCTTAATATTCAATCTGTACGACTCGTACAGAGCGATTTAATTCTGTCTCAGGTGTATAATCTCAAGCCAGAACAGCAACTACAGCTTTTCAACACCTTGCGAGCTGAAATGGAGAATAGAGGCCTCTTAAACGCGTCCTAAACAGTGTCGGCTACCCAGGGTAGCATTGATTTTTGTTTGGGACACCGATGCTTAATGTTGTTAATTGGAAGAAGACGACAACGTCAGGATTGTCGAGACGCCGAGAACCGAACGTAATATAACACACGAACCAGAAAAAGAGACACAGCGGAAAAGAAAAATAATAACCTTAAATAAGAAATGACTTCTTTCATCAAGATATTATTTTGATTACGGAAACTCAGGAAAGCTTGGATGGAAAAAAATATATATAAATCACAGTCTGTACATACGCATGCAACTCTAAAGAGTGACGATCGCTCGATCTCAAGAATTTACTCCGACCACATCGCATAATATTATAAGTATACGTGAAAATATACGATTGCACGAGCTATTCGGCCAAGTGCAATTGTCATTGTGCATTTCGTTCTTCCAATTATTATCTTCTGTTCGTTTCTTTTCGTCAAGTCGATAATCACTGTTATCGAACTCTTACGTTTCAGGAGTCAGTCGATCCTCTTAACAGCGCGAACCATCGGCCATCATTCATTAAATTCATTCGTAAAATTAGATGATTCTGATCTATACGTGACTAACAATTTGTCTATAATCATAAGATATAGGTGGTTTCGTCTATGATATTAATGAAATCGTACGAAGCGTTAGTACAGGACTCTTAGCAAAAACTAATTGCCATAGATGATTATCGTTTAAATAATTAACTGTCCCCGCAATCTTAAACGTCGTTTCGTTTCTTTAAAAGAAAAAGTGTCAAAGGACAATTGTATCCTAATCTGCGCCAGCGCTATTCGATATTCTAATTTATCATTCGTCTTCTCCTCCGCGTAGTACTAATAGCTATTAATCAATTTTCGTCATGCATTCCGCTTCTTTTCTTTTTCTTTTTTTCTTCGCGCAGATTCTTTTCTTTGAGCAAACTCTACAAAGCGAATCGGTTGTTCTTTCAATTATAAAAATCGGTTATATATCAGTGTTTTGTGATCGATGCCAGACTGCTTTTAAATCTCGCGAGGAATGTACCAAAGAGTGGAGATTTTTAATGAAAAGAACAAAGGAAGATTATCAATTCAGAGCGTCTATTTGTAGTTTTAGGGTAACGATGGCAAATCATGAAAAAATTGTTTTCTTTGATTCCAGACTACTTCCAGTACTTAAAGCGAATTGATCGAGCGTAAAATTCGTGGATCTCATTTCCTCGTTAGATTGCGCATTTACGTTACAGTATGAATTACGAAGATCAAAATGATTCGAGTAAGGTCACAATACTATCTATTCTTATATCTTTTTTGATTCTACATTTTTTTTTCTCTTTAATTTTCATATTGAAACCTTAGAATAGAGACCAGTTAATCACTGTTGACAAAAACGGTACGGTATCACCGTCGCGACGTAAACAATCCTTCGAAGACACTTTATCGTTAATTATTATTTATTAATTATCAGTTTCGTAGTGTCACTGTTTCGTCGCGTAGTAGAATTACAAAGAAGCATAATAAGAATCTGCGTCTGATAATATATACAGGGTGTTGGATAAGTACCGGACAAGCTATAAACCATTAGACTCGTAAAATTCTGAAAAAAAAAATTCTGTAAGAGCAAAATTTTAAGACGATACTAATGATATATAACTTATTTCGGAATTATCGGAAGCCGTGTATGTACATATATATAAAGCACTTTAATTAGTGGATAAATATATGAATATATATACAGTATATCGATACGTCTATTAATCGCGAGAACGTGTTGCCAGCATGTTATTATTGTTTCGCTAATTTTAATGTACATATTAATTTACTGTTACTTTCTTTAATTCTCTGTTCTTATCTTCAATTTTTCGGATCGATTATCGTTCCATATCCGTGATACGAAATCAGTTGAAATTCTTTAACATGGTCGAACACGAGATTATCTTCTTAGTTTCAAGATCATTCAAATCCGATTGACCTCCGCCTGCTCACATGGCACTATCAATTGATAATATGGACTGTTATCGTGGAATCCTATTGGCATCATTGTAGAGAGTTTATTCCTATTATCGTGTCTAGAGTGAATTCATAGAGAGCGATATGGTCACTCTTGTCGTTCATGAGGACTGTCTTAGCCGTATTGGAGATTCCCCCTAATAAAGGATCAGGAAGATTAAGCGTGGGTTGCATTGAGGCATGTATGTAAAGAGAATGAGAGAGAGACAATGAGATATATAAGCATAGAATATATGTTATAACTATATGTCTGTTTTAAGCTAAATGTACCTTATGCTTTATGGTACGTTGTATTTATGTAGTGACCAGAATCAAGAATAAAGGATATTTACGATGTATTTTTTTTTCTCTTTATGGGTCTGGAAAATTCTCTTTTGAAAATAATAACGAAAAGGTGCGAAAACGCCTGTTCATAGGCAATGTGTTACACAACGTATTCTCGCCTGTCGTTATACAACCTGTCATACATAACCCCAATATGTCTCTATCATTTAACTATACGACTGTTACATGACACGATTCAAAATTTGGCTTAAAATAAAAAATAAAGCGAACGATGATTGGCTTTAAGGAAAAATGGACGCAAGACTTTGTAACTACCTTTATTTTCTTGCTGTCACCATTTTCGCGTATTAATTTGAATCACAATGCGATATCGAAGAGAAATAATAGAGGAATACGGAATAAATATTATTGCATATGAGAAAACTGTTTATTGCCGTATACTTTGATCAGTACGCGTGTCGCGTACAAAAAATATTCGTGATTAATAACAGCGTCATTTTTTAGCCGTAAACAAATTTTTGTTTTTACTTCTTATCGGAATCCCTGTAGCCGCTGTCAATACATATCCTGCCGAGAGAATGTTCGAGCGTATACTGGAGATATAAAAAGGTGAGAAGATGTATTCAAAAATGTCCTATTTTATCAAGGATCGTTACACACGATTGGACCGTTCTGACTGTTTTAACCGCTGCAGTCAGTTATTGTAAACGTCATCACGCGGAACTAGTGAAAAAAAATCGGAGATATCAAAAGAGTGGGATTGCTCGATTAAAGTGCTAATTAGGGCGAAACTTAATTTAATTAGCTAATAGACTTCGCAGGCTCTCGATAATATAGTACCTTTTGAAGAACTGAAATCGCAGTGAAACCGATAAACTAACAAATCGTAAATTATCGCAAATCAGTATCGTACGATCGATTATCGCCCAGTTGACAATCATTAGCGTATCGCCCATAAGGAAGTCTTGTCGCATATTAAAGCCGCTGGAATTGATTTGATTTCATCGAATTGACTGGATCTCGATATACGAATCAATGGGAACATTGATTATCTATATTTGTAGGACAAGATGAATTTTTCTTTGTGATGCTGTGACGAGGAGCTTTCTGACTTGATAATTTGCAACGTGTTCTAATTGGCGAACCACTTCCGTCCCTGGGACTCCCTGTTATCGTCTCGAAATCCCAACTGGGAAAGTGTTCCTCGAGAAGCTCTTCCAACTTTTTCGATAAATCTTCGATCTTGGACAGTCGTTCGACGTCATTCTGTAATTAAATAAATGCTCGAATCTTTACTCGAAAGATATGTGATCTTTATTATTTCTACCTTGTAACAGATCCTAGAGTTGTATATGATCCTTCGAAAATCACGCACGGCATGCTCCACCTTGTGATAAACACGAGTTTTGAACTTGTGTCCAATTGTTTCAAGGAACATGGGACTCTTCACTGCTTTGTAATAATCTTCAATCTGAAATATTATTGTGATTATAATAAAAAGGTATAATTTATTATTTACTTGTTACGTGACATTAACTGGTTTGTTAGAAGGACGATCACTCGTGCTAGTCGATGGTGGATATTTGAAAATCTGCTCTTCGTCCAGTTGCCAGATAGTTTGATGAATACTTTCAAGTTTGTTAAGAGCCAGAGGACTGAGACTTTGCCTTCTTCTGGAACTGTACCAAACAGACCAGCCTCTGTCAGAACTTTTGTTTTTATCTGTAACTCCAGAATTCTCCTTCTTTTTGATTATCTTTAATCCAATTGATTTGGAATCATCTTTTAATATTTTCTTAGGAAAGCTCTCTTCGCTGTGCTCTTCGGCTTCTTTGTGAACTCTTCTGCCACTTGATTTTCTTGATTTGTGCATTACGTATGATCTGTCCGCATCTTTACGTTGGTACTTCTTACCAGTTACTGGAATAACTGTGCTTGATGCTGAAGTACACTTCATTTGTTTTCTGGAGGACTCTTTTTTGGATGAAGTATTTAAGGTCGAACGTCGTACCGTTTCTGAATAAGTGGCACGACCTGGAACCTCGGTACCGTCGACTGCATTTTTTGGTGACGTTTCTCTTGGTGTGCTGGCATCTAAACTTGGTTCCAGTTTCACAATGGTAGGTGGTTCGTCTTCTTGCACAGAACTGTTTGATGATTCTGAACTGTCCAGGTCTGGTTCCTGCCTTTGTTTGATACTAGCATTATTCAAGGTCCTTATTAACCAAGAGTCAGTCTTCACGTTAGTCTTACTAGACTTGATGTCCATACGTGACTTGATACCTGGTGATAGCTTGCAAGTGGACCCGGAATCATCTTCAGATGCTTCGTAGCTAGAGGCACCATCATCGTCGCATTTAGTTTCTGCAGTCTTGGGTATCGTGGAAGTCAAAGATTTTGCTTCCAAGACCTCACTTCCTGGTTCCTTAACGTTAAGTGCTTCCAGTAAAATTTCAGCCGACGCACAAGCCGCTTTCCAGGTGACATCCTGACGTGTATCCTGGAGCACAAAATCGCCCCGACGTAAGATCCTTGGAGAATTCTCCAGGGAATAGGTACGTGGTGGAACAATAGATGTCGCTGCAAAAGGCGTCCTAGCAGAAGTAGTTCCACTTCCGGATGCACCTACGGATTTCTCCTTATTGACGTTAGAATTCCCGGATGATCCAACAGGATTCCTGGACGATGTATTTTCGGTTCTGCGATTGGGACGTCTTTGATGTCTCTTTTTGGGAACGTTGTAGCTACCTGGTTTCATGTAAACGCGAACATCCTCAGAGCTGTCATATTCTTCGGCTTGTTGCTGAGCGTTGTTTCTGTTGTTTATAAGATTGCAGGCATTCCACGGTGCACTTTGAATACTTTGCATATTTTTCAGAGTCTGCAACTGGCGGTTGGAATCCATTTGAAGTTGCCTCACCAGGTCTATAGAACTCCTGGTCATCTCCTGAGGATGAGGTGATGATCTCAAACTTCCACAAGCTTTATTTTCAAGACTTCCCACTGAGCTTAAACAATTCGTATTTCTCATACTGGCAAACCAGGCTGATAAATTGGCCGTCATTTCTTCAGCGCCTCTGGCTGAACATGCGTTAGGTTCTATCTGACTCAAGAGAGTCATCTTTTTCCTGGGTACTGATGCTAGGTCAACTTGATCTGCTGACAATTTCCCAACGTAAAGAGACTCTATACCGTTTAATGATTTACTAGTGTAAGGATGATCGACTTTTGATGATTTTATACCATAATCCATTTCAGAGTAGGATTTCGTTACATAACCTGAATCTATTCCCGTGGATGACGTTCCTACGTAGGACTCAATACCAGTCGGTGGATTTGAGAAGTTTGTATCAGTCATTCTAGATATGCACTTGTTACTACAATAATTTTCATAAGTAGATTGCTTCACTTGGTAATTAGGTTCCATTGATGATTTAGCACTAAAGGCAAAGTCACGCTTTCTGTCACTTGTTGAACATTGTCGAGCAGTTTCTGCATTGCTCTCCATGACTTTGTTTCTCAGATTAAAGAATTCTGTATTCAGAGACTGACGGGATGAGCTACTCTTGTTAGAGCCCTTGGGCCTGAATTTACTTTGTTGATTACCAGCTTCCGGCTGATTTAAATTCATATCCGGTACCGACTTGGTGCCCTCTACGGCAGCTCTTAAGTTTTCCGTCATAGTCCACTTGCCACGAAGTTTCGTTTCCTTTTGGCACTGTTGAGTATTGAAATATCGAAAATTGTGCACTGCCGAGGAAGCTTGAGGCGTATAGTGCACGGCATATGCTGATTCTTGATTGATTTGATTGGCCTGAGAAATTTCGGAAGAATTTCTAAAATTATTGGAACTTGAGAAATTGAAGAGATTGTTTGTCGTATATAGAGAAACGTCGCCAGGAAATGAACTGTTTGAAAATTCCTGCCGATTAAAATGCTCCACCGTGTTCGTTGCTGTTTCTTCTAGCTTGAGAAAAGTTTCTATGACGTGCCTAAGCAACTCGTAAGTCGTGCTTTCCCAGCGATGAAAAGATCCGATTAATTCACTGTCATACTTCTCAGCAAGTCCAGTGTAATATTGTTTATTAAGATAATTATCAAGAATAAGCCAGCCATTACTGATACGAATAAGTGCATTGATAAGATCGCGTATAAATACTCGATCGCCTGCGAAGATTGAAAAGCAAGTGGAGGATTTCGTAATGGCGGTTCTTGTCGCGGAAGACATATTGGACAACCAGTGACGTTTAGGGTCTTGACTGTACTTGACAGAATTCAAAATATTTTCAGCCTCGTTGCAACCCCAATAAGTGATCTTACGGATGAGTTCAGGAAATTGCTGATCAGATCCAGGATCCAGAGTCTGTGTAGCGACGCTTCTGGATCCACTAGATTCCATTGAATATTCCGTAGAGAAATCTGCAAACCACGTGCCCTTGTTAGAGAGATCATCACCGGCACCATTGAAAAGGTTAGTATCCAAACTTCTATCTTCTTTTCCGAGATCATTGGAAGATGCTGTGTTACAGAGAGCGGAAACCATCTTCTCAGCTTCGATGGTAAAGTCAAAACTGGCTGAAGACTCGTCGGAGTGACGTTCGTCTTGAATTTTGTTAGGACTACATTTTTTGGAAATTGAATGATCCTGGCGACAGTTGTTATTTTCAAATATTCCAATTGACGAGTCAGGATGGTCCATTTTTACGGAAGACACCCAATCGCCATTTTCCATTCTCGAAACACTTTGTAACTTGGTGCAACCAATGACAACTTTGTTCTTAGTAGATTTCACGTTGGGACCTATTTCGATACCGGAAGTGTGCTTGTCGGCAGATGGTGGTGAATTACCAAAGACCAAACCAATTGGAGAACCTGGAAATATCTGAGCCGATTGAACAGCCACCGGGGCTGATATTTGATTATTGGAAAATGTCGTGACGGCATAGGGCGCGTTTCCAGGTAGATGAAAAGCCGCGTTTGGATTTCCCGTCTGCAAGCTGCATGCATTAATGGAGGATATATGATAAAAGAGACTGTGAGGATGTGGAGCTGGTTGTCGTTCCGATACCGTACAAATATTTTCTGGAGGTTTGAAATATGGCGGCGTTATCAGATTCACTCCAGAATTGGCGTAGTGCTCCAGGGTAGGATAAGGTCCATGAGTGAAGGTGGACGATGCAACTAGAAATAACAATAATCCTGTATACATAAGCAGAATGAAAAAATTAAACAATACCACATTAATTAATACCATTGATATAAAAGATATTAAATTAATCAATAATCTGCTAACCTTGATTTTGTAGGGATACAGGATTGGCTTGTGCAGCATTACGGGCAGGAAAGATACAGGATGGATGCAACGTTGCAGTGCATGGCTGTAACGTGGTTATGGGACCGTAATGAATTTGCTGCTGATGCAAATGAGATGCGGACGGTATAATCGATGATGACGATGATTGCAGGGAAGGTCGATTCGATCGTGCCGTTGATGGGTTCATGATTTCTAGGTTAATTATTGGCACCTGACAAGGTCGATTACCAGCTTCTACGTTAAGCAAGAAATAATTTTCATTCCTTTGACCATTTTTCAAAAGAATTTTCAATTTTACTTTACCTGGTGCATGGAATTCTTCTTAGACTGGGCGATGATTCAGCTCCTCGTGACATCGTGCCCAAGAGTAAGGCAAAAGAAAGGCAAAAAAAACAGTCCACAAAGTTTTGGATTCAATGAAAACTTGAAAGTGACACAGGCGAAAAAGCGGAAGAGAAAGGGTAGAGAACTTGAATGAAAAGTCGAATGACGAATCGGAATCAATCATAAAATTCGCATTCGCATTGCGCAAAAACTGCATGTAGACATTCTTAGTCTGTCAATTAATGGTCTCAAGTAATACTTCAAAGATAAATAGAAATTAAATCCCCGCAAGAGAAGTCAACGAGCTCGATGAAACAGTATGTGAAAAAATGGCAGAGCGAGCTGTCGGACCCAAAAAAAAAAACAAATAAGTCTGACAACAAAGAGGAATAATATCTGAATGACTAGAAAAGATTTTCATTTTTTTCGAATAATCACTCAACCCCCTTGCCATATAATTTCAAAATTCAATATCAAAATGGCGTCCGTTGTCAACGACGTCGCTGCTGAAGGTAGCTCATATACATATATTTCTCACACGATATCGTACAACTGTCCAAGTCTATAATGACTCGCATTGAATAACCAATAATTTTACAGCTTGTTAATATTTAAATCACTTTAACAATAATGCGCAATACATTATCCAGAGAATATGATAATTTATCCATTTTCAATTTCTTCACTGGATATTCCTTCAAGACGTCATTCCTGTCTTACAGATGACTAATTATCTAATTGCTGATTGAACACTATGATACGTCTCAGAACTCCGTCTGTATAATCTCATCGAATGAATTACTTAAAACTTACAAGAGTGATATAAACAGTAATTGAAGCGCACGAGCACGCGTAACCGCATAGAAGAGTCTCTTCCAACGTGGGAAAGATCGAAATCGATGAACAGTGAAGATTCGATTAGTTATCGAAATTGAAACCAAAAATGGAGAATCCTTATGTGGCTACATGGATTTCGTGATCCTAGAATGTAATCCCATTAACTTTCTTTTCATCGCCACGAATGGTTGATCCATTATGATTTTATGGCGCAATCAGGGATCTCCAAGGTGTTCGTAAATCTCACCACATGGCTTACATTAATTCGTATGCTCTAGATATTCAGGGTGGATTAATAACGTGCTAAGACGCCGAAAAGGCTCCCCAAGAAGCAGAGGATCATGATGCTGCGAAAAATCGGAATCGATGTAGTCGCCGCGTTGCAATAATTTGATGTACAGCTGCAGACTTCTTGACGACCGCCGAAACCGCTTCTCTGGTAGCAGCGACCCTTGTAGTTCGACTCGTCCCATCCGCAGCTTCTGATTACCCGGGTGTCAGCTGGCACTTCAGAAAATATTTTCAGGTTAGCAATTTTTATAAATAATAAATAATCACGAATATGTGCTACTGTAAATATTTACAGCCATTCACGCTGAACTCGATGACCTGGGTGATTTTCCTGCACATAGTATACTTGGCACCCTCCACGTGTTCCGCACAATCCTTCTTCAGGACATCCGGAGGGTTGCTTTCGGCGCACCGACTGTCGTTATGACTATTGCATTCGAAGCACTGTAGAGCATTGGTACCTAGAAAGAAAAAAAGTATAATTCAGTATAGTTTATTTTTTAGCAATAGAAATTTCAATTTTATTAGGGCTTTTTTTTTAATGTAAAGGCAAGTTTTTTAATAATTTAATGTATTATTATAAAACATTATTACAATGTAATACATTATTATATTATACACAATAAATATTTTTACATCGCTACCGTTTACTATAACTCACGAACTTCTTATCAATTTAACCCGAGGTCAGGTTAACGATAACAAGACATGATAACTGTAAAAATCTTAAGTCATGTACTAGTCACAATTTGTTTATTAATATTATATTGTCACACATTATTGAGTAACGTATCGAAATAGCGTGATTGAGATTCGTCAAAATTTTCCGCGTCCCGGTCAGTCGCGATTCTCAATTCTAAGCTATTTACAATTACAAGAAATTGGACTCGCCCGTTCATTATCAATTGGAGCAATTTCCGGTAATTAGTGTGAGCTCATTTTTGAGAGCTCACAAACGCCAATGTTATATAATCCTCAATCAAAATTACTATTGACTTATACAGCGATCAAAAGATCTTTCTCGGATGATCGTCTACTCCGTTAATAGTAATTTAAATGACTGTTTGAATTTCATCAGTCCATGTACTCAGTAGGTGCAATGAAGTTCAACGAACTACCAGAGTTACAAGTGCAGCCTACATAAAAATCAATACAGCCACCTAGAAACAAGGTGACATCACCAAACCAGGTGAATATGAATGAGGCGTTAGGTAGTTCAAAATTGATATATCAATTTTTAACACCAATATAGAAGAGCCAGATCTCATGAAACTCTATTACACTTTTAATAACATTCAAAATATTTTTTAATTGAGCACGTATTTGCGGGAGGCTGCAGTGTTGTATAGTCAATGAAGAAATATTAAGATTTTATAGACCACGATTTTTAGAATTTTCAGATAATCACGCACATGGAATTATATGCGCTCGCACACTGATTAGATAATTTAACCATAATGATTACAAGTAGGAACTCTACAAGGCAGAGACATAAAATAATGACCCCCCTCCAGCGATAACTATTGGGAAGTTGCTCGTTATAAAAAGAAAGATTAATCGGCTGCTTAGAAAACATTCAAAGAACGTGACGTCCCATGATGCATTATGCCGAATTTAACTTTTGCGTGTAGGAGTATGATAATACTAAAAAAATATGTATCACTTACCACAGTAGCCCAAAAGGCAGGCACCGAGAACCAAATGAAATATCTTCACGTTCATCCTCACTTCCTTAATAAAATCGTTACGATAATACACTGATAAGATATTTATAAATAAAAACAATAGCTACAGGTATAGTGGGTCGAACACAAGGGTTGATAAGAGTCCGAACTCCCGGTCTCGAAAGCTAGGAATGCACTGTTGATCCCGGCGCTGGTTGGTACGGCGGCTTACCACCCCACACCATAACGAGCATTTGTGCTCTGCAGATAAGTGATACCAGGATAGAGAGAGAGATTCATCTCATCTCTTTGAACCTTTGTATCTACAATGCTGATTTAACCGGAACATTTATAAAGACCGATGTCAACTGGCATGTACCAGAAAAGAACTAAGCTCACAAGCAAGATTTGAAAATTACCGGAAAGGACTCAGACTTGCATTTTGTAAAAAGAATCGTTATGTAATTAAGAGCGAGGTCCTGATTTCATTGTTCTTCTATTCCAATAATTTGTTATTTGTCAGTAATGTGAATCCAAACATTTATATTCATGTACGGATGTAACAGTTGTTATTTGGATTCTCTTATTTTGATCAAACGTCTGATATACATATGTTGTGGTTTATATAGGTATCAGATTACACCTTGAATCGTTGAACTGGCCCGAACAGACTAGTTAAATATAGGGAAGGCCGTAGGTAGAACATAATTTTACGTTCGAATGGAGTGTAAAGTGAAGGCTTGTGACTAGCGAAGTACTGCTCTGAGTGGATAATGTCTCTTTTCCTGTGACACAGGAATGCTGTACGAATGGACACGCATCACGGGCTGACAAAAGTACATAACCTTTGTAGGCTCGATCTGGCCGATCTCTCGTTTAACAGTAAGTTAGATCCAATAACGTACACGTTATTTGATAACGGCTGGTTTTCATGAGAAATGAATAGTTATAGATAGAAGTAATATGTGACAGTTACGAGAAAGTTAGTAGTATATGACCTAAAGGAATTTACAATTATTACTTTCGTTTTGAATAATTATTGAAGGTTTCGGTATATCACAATTCATATAGGTATACGTTTTCGTAGGAGGGCTATTGGTTTTATGCTAAAGTATATATGTATTCTTGAAAAATCACATGGCTATGGGATTTTAAGATTGCTTGTAGTTAGATGTATATAATTAGTATATATTTAAAATATATATATATGGGTCGGGGCAATGCGGCGCCAAACATTGCGACGCCACTCGCAATTCACAGTTATAATCTTCCAAATTTTCATCCTCCCTTTTCGATTCTCGTTCGTGTAGATTTCATCAAAGCGATAGGATCCATTATGAGGTTGCTCGATATCCTCTCGAATAGTCAGGAAAAATGAAAGTTACACTATAACGAATTTTAATGCGCGCACAAAGGAGTTATGTCGATGCTGAGCGCCGTTTAACGTCGTTAGCATTTCAGTGCAACATTACCAGTCCCTGACATACTTTAAATCAATATTGTGCACGCAACAATAATAATATACTTTAAAATGGACACGTGTGATAAGAGGAATTAAATAATATTTATTACCTTGAAAGATTTTAATCGCGGAGCGACTTGTTTTGTAATGAAAATTCAAATTTTCTTGTGCCTTCTTAATCTAGTGATTTTTTTGAATGATTGACCGACTCCAAAAAAAAGACACTAGGACCTCTGTTCAGGATACAATAAGTGTAGGAAAATCATTGTAGCGGGAATAATTGTTCTTGAACAATTCTAAAAGATTATATTTATATTGAAAGGAATTTATCTCCTGCCAGATCATTCTATTTCGACCATATTTTCTCAGGGTTCATTGAAAGATTATCGTGTTCCTGTTGCGAAATTAGACCAGAGGGATCACCAATCGTGTCCCGTAGATTCGCAACGTGCTGAAGGTTAGATTAACCATAAGCAGACATTTTTAATCCTGCTAAATATTCAGAAATCGATATTCCCTTTTTTCAAGTAAAATTCTATACCTCCGTACATAATTCGTAGAATTATACAGATAATACATTTGCAACTCAAAACGTGGCAAAGATCATAAATTATTAACCTAATATAAATCTTTGTACAGGTGAATGAGGATACAGGATTATCTAAATGAAAAAAAAATAACAATGCTCCACAGTCCTAATCTGTTACGAATACTATTGGTTTTACTTCTTTTTCATAAATGTGAGTTATCAAAATTATTAATATCTTTTCATCATATTGGTATACATGATAAATGTATCAGTAACAGAGCCCTAAACCGATTGATGGTAATCATACAGCTCGTAGGATAAATTCATGTTGGGTTCTGTACCATCTGGTCTACAATCGGTATTACCAGAGTGTCTCAAATAATTTATAACACGATTGATGTTATCAGTATATATACCAATAATTGATAATTATCAATACGATGGATCGGTATGTGTAATAAAGCATAGTAAGATTTATTTACTATGCGATTTTCTTCTTATCATCTATCTGCCGTTTACCTTACAATGATAAAAAGCATCCAGAGGAATTGAGTGTTATCAATGCCGAAGCGACAAGAGTAAAGAATGCACCAGGGATAATGCAGATAACAAGCATCTTCGAATATGTCCAGATTCCTATAATTACTGTCGA
>JARPRG010000357.1:888408-946673 GCA_031001745.1 Hartigia nigra | reverse complement strand
GTGAACTTGAATAACCTCTCCATAGACGACTAGTGAACTCAGCTTAACCTCAGCATGCGTATTGTCCAAAAATTATCTCATCACTCCATATGAAAAAGTGAACGTGACCTTAATCCAAGCTTCAGCGTTACTACCGAAAATGAAAAAAAAAAATGTCTCATTCGATAGACCCTTCGATAATGTAAAACTTCCATCTGAACTTTTTTAACGTCTTTCCATGACAGCTTGACCAAACTGTACATGGAAACACTTTCCTTCGTTGCTTCTCGTATCTTTTACAAGACTTCTTCGAGACAACCTGTCGACTTTTATACTGTCAGAATATACCTACTGAAATTGGTATCCCTTCACAGATGGCGCCCTCAAATGCTACGTATGCGACACGGTAACGAATTCATCCTGCAGCAATAACATAATGAACTGCGGGATAAAGCCAGTCGAGTGTACAAGTGCGAATATAGAAGCGTTTTCTGCCGAGGCTATGAATCATCCGATATTGAAGAAAATTTCTAAAATCTTCGAAACCGACGCTCCGCCAAACGACAAGGTGCTGCCTGATCTAGCCTGTGCTAAGATGGACATGACAGGTAAAATCTAATGATAAAGTTTTGTGCACGTAACTCGAACGACGTGGACGACACCAATTATGATTATGTTTATAGTGGACAATCAGAAACTAACCATCAGGAGCTGCCAAATCGCAAAGACGGAGTCAATGGATCCTTGCGAGGTTGTTAAAGGACAGCTTGCTAAGCTGACTAAAAACGACGTCTCGAGCCCACTGATGCCAACTTTGGAATTCTGTGGCGTATGCAAAACTGATGCTTGTAACAATGCAATGGCCATGGTACCCAAAACATTCTACATGATCTTCCCAGTGATCACGGCTCTTGCACTGGCCAATGGAAATTATATTGCGTAACCGAGATACGCAATTCAATTGGCAAATCCACGTGGCGCGAATTTATGTTTATTCTAAGCCCATAAAGTACCGAAACTGTGCATACGGTGACAGGGGTAGACAAAAGAAAGGAGAAAGAGGAAGAAAATTCATGTAAACTGAAGTTTCAACAAACCATGCCAAATCAACGCGTTTCACAATCAACTCCTATATTATTGTGCGTTATTGTGTATCGTGTAAAAGGGAACGTAGTTTCCTTGTCGGTTTTGGCTAAACGTAAAGAAAAAAGAGAGAGACAAATTTATCGCCGGCTTGCTGTATCCTCTCGTTAGAATAATCGAGCGTTTCTTTGTGCCGAATGATACTTGTACTTTCTTTATTTAGAGGGAAAGAGAAGAAAAATTGAGAAAAATGGAGGAGGATAGACATAGGGAAGAGTGGCGAGGGAGTAAAAGAAACATACACATATAAGTATACTATAGATCTGCGGCCCTGCAACGCTATACAATTTTGAATATCTTCAATCGACACGTGAAGTGGCAAATTTTTCGCTTTTAATCGCAACCCCTGATTGGCGCTTTTTATATTAATTAATATTAAGCTATCCAATATCTACTACTCCCAACCCTCCTTCGAGCTTTGTACTATGTATCTTATTATATGTAACGATCATTACTATCGACATGTGTATACTATATATATATATATATATATATATAACGAGCCAATTGTATGGCGATAAACAGTTATCAATTATAACAATGAGCCAAAGAAAACAAAAAAATTACATAAGTGTCCAACAAGCTCATCGATAAAATCTTCCCAGGCTCCATAATAGTTAACATCTAATTAGACTTTTGATCGCTATTTATTAATGGATCTTGCTACTGCGCTTGAAATGCGGTCAGACCGAATGTTATTGCAGGAACGAAAATCATTGTAAGCAATGGAGTCGAGCAATAAACGTGTGCGCTGACCAAATGAATTTATGTACCATGGTTAAAATATACGCGGGTAAAAAAAAAAAGAATGTCTACTCTCCGCATACATTTTTTTTCATCAAGGTCACCCTTGAGCATCGATCAAAGCACGTGATGCTCTCGTGCAGACATTCAGCATCCTGAGATATTCCTTCAAATTATGCAGATGCTATTTATACCCAGACATCTTGAAATTTGCCAATAAAAAATGTTTGATCTGCAACTCCCCTTTCCGATCCTTTGACCACATTAATACCAATCATCTGTCAAGACACGTTATCCCCACATGCACCGATGCTAGTCGTGATGCCATACATCAAGGGGCATACTGTGATGCACTGGTACAAGTATAGAAATCATAGGCTATACATACTCACTCCAGAAATTGTATTTGCACTTGGCTTTCGCGTGTACACGAATATATGATCTCCTCGCGAGGTCATATATCCACACATTCTCCCACCTATGTTTATACATCTGTACTAGGTGAGTACTTACATTCATTATTAGTGATACGTTATCTTCGCCCGAGAAAAGAAACACCTCGTAGAATATCTAGGATGTACAAAAATCGAGGATTACTAATAGTAATTGGATTCCTTGTTAGCTATGGTACGTATAGTCGTTATATAGTAAAATCAGAAGAAATTTCTTCTTTCTATATATATAATTGAATATTTTGTTCGTTTACCGTATAGCATACATTTTACTCGGTCTTATGTTGCTTGTCAAGTAAACGATTTCCATAAATTTTCGTAATCTTTTTATCACGACTACGCAGTAGACGGCGTTTATCCATTTTGGCAGGCGCCTCGTGTTTCAACGAAAGGAAATGTCTCGTTAAGTTAAATGATATTTTTGGCGATGTTCCTAAACAGTGCGATGTAACGAGGAATTGTGGTGCTACCAATGCAACGTGAACCTGAAGGAAGGAACAAAGGGCGAATGCAACGATCCGTATGCCCTTGGTGCAACGGCGAATTTAACGGCATGTCCACAGAACGAGAAACATCACTGCGTCAAGATTATTATATACTGTAGGTATTATTTAACGTAGGAATAAATAATATTCTTTTCTTTTTCTACGAGTTACATTGACTCACGTATTCTAACGACTGCGTGAGTCATAGGCGCGATTACGTAGCTCTAACACGTAACGCTTACGACGGTTACATGGGACAGCCTTAAATTTTGAGAATACGATTGTCATAATTTTGGCGAAATACTTATTTTCAGATAAACATGTTCATACCACAGTAAGAGGTTGTGTACCGAGCAGCAGTATTAATACGTATTGTGCCATGGAGTCCTTTCCACAAGCATCGGTAGACTGTCACTTTTGTAAGGACAACGCCTGTAACGGTTCGTTCGGAAGATTTGAAAATTCCTTGTGGGCATTTATTACGTGGATTTTCATTGGACTGTTGATCGTTGAGTTCTAGTCTAGAATGATTCAAGTGCACTTTATGAGACTCTACCGGAAAAGACTGTTGACTTTGGAACTGGAAACAATTAAATGCTGTCTTATGAATGAGGGAGAGACGTTGGTTAAGCCTGTTAGCAATGTTAACGTAGTAAAACTATAGTGAAAGGGAGCGGGTTAACTGCCTTGAGTCAATGTGGTAATTCCTCACGGGGTTAAATGCATCGCTGACCCCGTCAGCCATTCTGGATCTTAACGGGATGGAAACCTTGCTTCGAATTATTTTATTTACAGATCACAACGCAAACTTTAGAATTCAATGTATTCGCGTATCGTATATACATAAATACGTGGACAGCAATATTATATAATGATTCAAAACAATGAAAATTGTGGAAATTATGCAACGGCTGAACAGTCATAAAAATAATAATGCTAGTATATAGGTTACACACACACACACACATATATATATATATAAAGATGTTTTTATGCATCTATAGAAATTTACTGCGTAGAATCTCAGAGCGTGAAGTTGCCACTATTTTCTACGTAATACTTATCGTGCGCGATGATCGCATTGGCTGTCGCTGTAATGATTTACGGATGTGATCATCGCCTGGATCATCAGCTAGATCATTATGAATCTGTAAAAATGTACAATAAGGTCCGTACTGGTCCAGGAGATTTAACTACTGTTGACCGCCGGGACTGGCAATGTAGTAACTGATAGGACCAACTGTTAGCGAATAAAATTGTGACAGTATCGACTAAAAGCATTGATCCAATATTGATTTAGTCAGCCAAGTATTGGCTTTGAGCGCCAGTCCAATGTTAATTGAAACCTGATACTGACTCTGAGATTTCGGTCCGATATTTAGTCAGATGCTGAATCTTAAATAATTAAATCTTATCGTACGAATCTATGTACTACGTATGGTTTACTTTGTATTTCGGCAATACGACTGAAGAAAATGCATTTTACCGCAGTCAGTGTGTTTACCTATCGTTAGACAGTATATATAATCGCCCTTCTAAATTTCTTGTAAGTTAGGTGTATGAAGACTTTTTAAATAAAGTTAACCGACTCTCTTCAATTCCGAATTGAGTTGGCATAGTTTTCTTCTTAAGTGAACCGAAAATAACGATTTGACTATTAGGCTTATCTTATTTTTGAAATTACTTTAAGTACGTATCTACTCATGAAAGTACCGAACCACAGTCAAAATCTAATAAGCAATGTAAGTATAGCACTGTTATAAGCACTGTTCTTGATATTTTGGAATCTGAATGTCGCGTCAGCAAATATAATTATATATAATATATCTTGAGCATACGAGAGATGCTGGAGATTAAAGTGAAGTGAATTAAAATTATGTGCCTAATTATCCGTACTTAAGGCTGTTGTTCAGTCAAATCTATGTATGCGTACGTGGACTGAATGATGACGTCAGAAGCGATGAAACCTTTACGACCATTTTTCTCTTTTGTTTTCAAATAATGTAATATGTTATTGGTTTAGCCACCTTCCTTGCACGGCAAGGAAGGCAGGTTACCTGGAATTTAAAATTCACCAAATTATTCCCTTCCAGAATAACGTTCAAGGAGAAACGGACCTGTCGATTAGTTTATATATACTTTATTCCTTATGACTCCTTATCAGTATGTCTGTCATAATAACCTTTTACGTTTACGTATTAAACGTGAAATACTTTTTTTATTGAATATACGAGTAGTCTTTTTCTTTTGTTTTCCTATACTTATTAATATGAAGAAAATATTTATTAAATATAGCAAAGGTACTTAGATAAAGATGGGACACAGTGATTAATGTTTAATTACTACGTATAAAATGAGAACCTCGTATCAGACACGTAATGACTTTTTCTGACGAAAAGTCAGAAACTTGTATCAAACACGTGATTGTTTTTATATCATAATGTTTTTGCTTCATCGAAACTGACAAGGGGTTAATGCGATTATTATTATCAGTCAGTATAAGTATAATTAAGTTATAGGACGATAACGGTATTGGATCATCCTCAATTTTATTTTTCTATTTTAAGAAAAAATATATATTTTAGTTATATAAGATTTACACGTAGGATGCTTTTAGATTATTAAAATATTTATTAAAATATTAATCAATGTTTATTCGGTTGTTACTGGTTTTGACTTCTTTTTTTTTAATCAGCTAGATTATATCGTTTATCCAAAAGATTCCGATTGTCGTAATTATCTTAAATCGTACTACGAAATTGTATCAAGTATCTAGATTGTCACAGTGATTGTCCTCATTACAATTGCTCCAGCTTGAGTCCCATGACTTCTTGCTATTTGTTGCTCCTTTTTTTTTTCATCCTCATGAGTCTTCCTTACCGCGTATCAGACCTTCAGACTCATAGTTCCCCTTAGGTGGGGTTAGCCGAGTCATTACATATTACGGTATAATAAGCTGCATTCTCAAAGGAAGCTTCGAGTAGTGCACACTGAGATCTATAGGCTTCCAAAAGTTAGGATCAAGCAGTAGCTTCTTCCGAAAGTCTTAGAGTTTTTATTACCATTCGTACGACTCTCTTATATATCTATAAAAGATTCAAAATCGAAGTGATAACGCTGACAAGAAGAGGATTCTGTGATAGTGAAGAATATCGTTGAGTAATAGATTGACGATTGTTGTTTTTTTTTTTAAAAGAAAAATAGCACTTCATTTGGATAAAATGGGATCTAACATTGTCGATTATAAACTCGTCCTGGCGGCTTTTCTATTGGCTGCTTTCGTTCAATCAGGTTTGATAATTAATTTTTTTCAATTATATTTATATTCTTAAGAGGAATACGAAATGCATTTTTTGGGGAAATTTTTCTAAATCGATGAATAAAAAATAAACGCGTATTATGGTTATTCTTTATTATTTTTGAACGTGATGAAAAGAATTTATTATATTCGCGCCATTGGATTTTACATGTTAATTAAATGCGAGCTTGCAACGTCTTCTATCGTTCGTCTATTTCTTTCAAATTCGTTATGCATTGCATTCGTAATTAATTAGGCCTACAATTCTTTAATTGCGCATGCAAATCCTGTTTTTACATTGCACTCCTATATCTTGAAGCCATTAAAATCGATCATCGTACAAAATGACTGCAAAGAAACGTCATATTTTCGAACTAGAATATTTTCAGAACAAGTAACTCAAAATATATATTTCACATAGTACACATGTCTTTATTGCAAAAATTAAAATTTCTTTCAGACTAAAAATAAATCCGCTTCATAATTTAACCTCGCGGAAATTCTTCTGTCATCCTTACGATACGCAACATGCAGAACAAAAATAAGTTTACTATATCACCCGTAAAGAATTACACAGACGACATTAAAAATAGTATTGCTTTGCGACCAAATTAGAAAAAAAATAAAATAAATAACGTAATACAACAAATTTTCTATAGTCTAACGTCATTTTACGTAAAGATCATCATTCAATAAAATAATCATTTACAGCATCCTCACTACGCTGCTGGTCCTGTTCGTCTGACCTGAGTCCCGATTGTGCGGATCCTCTAAACGCTACCGAACACAACAAAATGTTCCATACCCAAGATTGTTCAATGAACATACCGTCACAACCTTATTTGAATAAGAAGCACGTATGTCTGAAAAAAGTGCAACGTGGTAAGTTTCATTCTATAACCCTTATATCCGCATAAATCCATGCTAATCCTGACTAAAAGAAAAGAAAAAAATCCCAAAAGTAATATTATCTGTCCGACAAAGTATCCGTGGGACGTTTACCTTGTTTTGAAAGAGCAGCTACTTTTGTCTCGTTAAAAGTGTAGTTTACTGTTTAACTAAGGTAGCCACGTTAACATTTAATTAAAGGTATGAGTCACCGTGGTAACTTAAATTGTAAAGTTACAACTTTTGTACGCATTAAACGACCAAGTGTATTTTCTCTGTCTTATACATATATGAAACTAATGTATACTATAAGTGACTCATTACAAAGCCACGTAAGCCTTATGATAATTGAGATAATTAGATGAGGTTAGATTATCATCAAGGTCAAGAGACCTTAAACGGCAAATATAATGTATTTACCTTTGTCACTGCTCACCTGTTAACGATTCGAGTGACCTACATATCCGCAAAGAATTCGCGTTACGTAAATATTACAACAGTCAACATTCCGCCCAACTAACGTATCCTTCCGCCCTGCGTAACTTTTAACCATAAACCAAGTGCATAGTAGATGACGAATCGACACTCCCATTCGAGTCTGCGTTCTGCTGCCACGGAACAAACAATCGAAAGTCTTCGTGCCATAAATCTTCACTCTACCTAGACACGAATGATGATTATTTTCGGGACCTTGAAAGACGTGACTCTTGCATAACTTTCTGATACTTCACGTCCGACTAGCAGAATAAAAACATCAGAGTTTCGGTCGAGTGCGAAGAAGGAAAAACAAAAAATTATTACCGTCATCGCAGTGTCGTTACTCGATGACAAAATGTAGCAATACGCGTACTGAATATTATTATTTTTTTTTAATGCTCTTCAATAAGATATCTCAATTATCAGCTACCATCTTTTTTTTTTCTTTTTTAGTTAGTGGTGAGCGCATCGTTATTCGTGCCTGCAGCTTTCCGAATCCTGACGAGAGTGACATCGTTGATGGACCCTGCTCCCCTGTGCCTACTGCCAGTTACATTACTGTCGAGTCTTGCCACATTTGTACCAGCGATTATTGTAACTCGGCCACTTCCGTTTCCGGCTCTATGCTATTCAGCGTTATCGCAATGACTGCTGCTGCGTTGTGTAGATTTTCTAGGATGTCCCTCGCAATCTAAATTACTGTACCTTGCACGATTGGTACTAGATATAAGTGATGACTTAATTGACCTTTACTAACGTTAGATTGTTAAAGAAAATCAGGACAAATTTGCTGAGTTTAAATGAAATTTTATGTTTTTACCTTGGAGTCACTGCAGACCTTTGGCTAGCGCACTATTCAATTGATTTCCATTAGAACGACTGACGCGTCGATGGAAATACTTTTATTTTTTTCAAAAATATATCTGATCCGCGAATCACGTGCTTGTCTGTATTTTTTTTGGCTTTTTGTCTACGAGATACAATTTCTTGGCGATTTGAAAAAAAAAAAAAAAAAAAACAAAAAACAAAAAATGACTCCGAACGGTACAAGCATTTAATCACTCTGTGTAACCGGTCGTGTTTAATTTACGCAATTGTACCGTCCGTTTATGCCGCACTAAAGTATCACGGATTATTAATTCCGCGTGAATTTATATAATTACGAAATGAATCTCGCGCGCGTGTAATCTGTTAGACTCAGCTTAATTAAATTTTCACGGTTCTTCGTTAATTTAACGCCTAAAATTAAGCATAGACCCGTAATGGCTAATATATATGTAAATACAAATAATTTCCAGATTACGTGTACTTGTAGTTAAGTACAAGAGCGAGTGTAAAATTTGAAGAAAGAAATAATACGAAGCATATGACGAGAAGAGGAGAGAGAAGAAACATTAGAGTTAGATCACTCTCTAGTAAAATCAATAATTAATGCAATAACTTGCATTGATTAACACATGCAGTTCTCTTTGCTCAAGAGAATGCGAAAACGGCATTATTGCATTTCACATGAAGCTTCTATGAGCTATGTTTTCGTCTAACAAACGTAGTATATTTTAACACCAATGCTTAACCTTCTTCCTCGCTTGACACTTTTGTTAGAACAAAAATTTCGCCTACTTCTATAATTACGCCTTGCCACGTACGTTGTGTATAATAGCGCGTCTTTAGAAACAAGACGCGTTTCCTTGTCAATAAATAATTGAACAACTTATCAGGGAATCCGTCCAGACTGTAGTTAACAGAAGCGAGCTCGACTGTGTCGTATCAGCGGCCACGAAACGTAATTAGTATAAACGCATAAACAACAGCAATTAAAAAATCTTAAGTTTGAATAATTGTAGCAGTACTAAACGATACTGGCGTGCGACACACAGAATAAAAATTCAAAGAGTAGAGTAATGTCAAAGAGGAACCCTCTTGATTGTCGCATGCATAATTTATGCTTGTAATATATTTTTTTTATTAATTAGAAATCGGAGTTTACGTACAGATATCTTCAGTTACAATAACTAATGTAATAGTAAAGGGTTTCGCGGCTACGAAATTCGGACATTATATTGCCGATGATATTCGACGCCACACAGAGGTTCCAAGTGGAAAATTTGTGCCCGATATGAATGTACAATGCGGGTGCCATGAAATTTACTAATTCTTTGAAAAGTGCAAGCACATTGTTACAACTTATTGTCGTATTAAAAAAACAATTGAACAATGGCTACACACGTAATAAATATAGGAAGGGCACTTTCCACGAATGGTCTGGCAACTTCGTAATGGCCATCGTTGCATCATAATAAACAGTACGTCTCCCCGTAATAGCCGCTTAATTCTTAGGTGATAATAGACCTAACAGCAACCAGGCTGCTTGTCCGACAGGAGTCTTAAGTTAAGTTATAAGTGCATACCTTAGCACGAAGACGTAAGTTTAACTTAAATAAATTGAGAAAGTTTTTTCTCGAGAATGACAAGCTATGCAGTAACACGCAGGACGTACTCAGTCGTTCAAAAAACTTACGACAGAGGGTGTTTTGCACACTTTTCTCGCTCTCTCTCTCTCTCGCTCTCGCTCTATCACTCACTCTCTCTTTCTCTCAATCGTTCATAAAATTTTCTTTGTTTCTCCATCTTGATTATTTTTTCATCATTTTAACTTAAGCACTCTTTTTTTTTTTTAAATACATTATTCAATAGGCACGATCGACCTACTTTACCTACAAAGAGGCACACGAGTTTTATTTGGCTATACTCGAAGACGACAGTCGCGCTTATTTATCATTATTTATATAGTGTACGCGAGAGCCGCCATCTGTCACTTCCATTATAATTCTCTAGAAGGTTCGTGAGGATAAATAGAGGGGGGCGGGGAGCTAACGGAAAGTCTATAGGAGTCGAGGGACACCCTGGTATTTCCGTCTAGCTCGATTTCTAATCTACTAGGAATGTCGATCAGATTCCGCTTCGCCGTTAAGGAAGCAAATGAACGAGTCTTGATTATAACGATCGTGGAACAGGAATCGTCACGAAGAGATATCACCAGGTCACCTCGCGTCCTGACGAGCCTGTTCCTTGTTGTTTCGGTGCTGCTACTATCCACTAGATCAGTTCCGGGTATTCGACGGTGGGAATTTATTGGTGGGATCGCATCTGCACACGCAGCACGATGGAAAGAGGAACCAATCCATGAAGATGCCTTTGCAGTCGTTGTCCGGATCGTAGGCGAGCAATCTGTGCCATTTGTATTTTTGCTCGCATCCACAATCGCCGCTACATCTGTTGGTCTGTGTTTTCCTGTGAATATTTTGTTGTAAAACATTTTTCTTAGTCGATATCGAATAATTATTTCTCGGTAGCTTGGCTCGTTTATTAAATAACATTCTTATACTCACGAGCATACTTCCTGGTGAATGGCTTGCTCGAAGTGTTGTGTATTGACAATGGCGCGGATCTTACCGGCGCTGTTACTTGCCCAGTAGGGCGTCACTATTTCTACCTTTGATTCGCATGCGTCAATTCTATAATATAAATTTGTCAAATTAATATTATTGTTAATAATACGCTTTTTAAGGTGACTTTTTAACAAAATTTTTATATCTAACCTGCCGCTTTCGCTGCTTTTATTATTCCCGAAGGACTGCCTTGCGTTCCTAACCTTGCTGAAGTAGGAGTCTCCGTCGGCATTCATTTCCGGATCTAACTTCTTATCGTTATCGATATTTGGTCCTCCGTCGGGCAGATCGTGCGCCGCGGAGGACCTCTTCCGGCGATGCCCTGTAGGTTCTCTGGTCGGCGGACCGTACTCTGTGTTCATTTCAAAATCACCGTACATCCTCTTCATGAGAGCCTTGTTCTCGTCTATGAAGAGCTCTATTCTGTCTCTGAAAGTACGCAGAAAAATGTTTGTTAAATATTTGGTCAATTTTTTCTCAATTTTATTTATGAATATAATACGGACATGACGCGATCGTTTTGTAACGTTCATAAAAGTTTCGTGTAACCTAACCTAACCTAACATTACGAAATACAATCTCGTACGATCACTCACGGTATATAAAAACCCAGTACGTGATACAGCGCGTATAACGATCCATTTTTTTTTTTTTTCTAGAACCCTTTGTCGTCAATTTATCGCCAGGAAAGCGGACCTTGTTGGCTTTACAACAACTGAAACAAATAGCTCGGTCCCGACGAGTAAAATCGTATTCTTATTTGTCATTTTTGAATGGACAAATAGCCTCGCGGCAGTACAAGCGACACGGGAACCTTTTAACATTACAGAAAAATGTCCCTCGGGCAGAATTTAACGAATATCATGACAGTATTTCCTCCGTATGACGTACTCGCCAATACAGAAATTCATAATGGCGTCCGACGATGAGACTTCGACTACATCAATTTCCGGTTCTCGATTTTGGTTATCATTTTTATTTTTGTCCATAAAAATGAAATCGAATCTATTTTGGTTTCACTTACATGGGGTAAGTATTCCCTGCTGTTGGGCAGAACAGTTGATGATATCTTTTGATACATGGTGAACCTCTCACAAGATCTCCTCGCAGCTCAACGCCCAATGCTACGGACAAAGCCGTCCACAAGATCTGTAAATTAATAATGAAAAATTCGAATAGATGATAATTGTAAATAAATATTGAGATAACGAGGAATAATGAAAACAATGCATTTCCTTGTTCGATGAATTCAGATTTTTTTTTCTTAATCAAAATTCACAATTTGAAAATGCTTAAAAAAGCGTCAGAGATCTTGTAAGCAGATCGACCTCGAGCATCATGCTAATGGCGAGCAGTCAGTTACGAGTTTATCGACCTGTAGTTGATGGTTGTAACGCATTCAATTAAATATACTATAGTACGCGCCATTATGATACAAGCAAAGATTTATCGCAATGCTACTACTTGTCAAATGATATTAGTTGACAACCATGGCGCCTGGTTTTGCATAAATAAGAGACGACTGTGGTTCTGTCTGATGAAACGAGTGATAGAAAAATTCCTTTTTTTTTTTTCTATGTCATTAAATTTTCAGATCAGTCTGTTCAAACAGAAAAAAAATGTCTTAGCGACGTAGCGATGTTACAGTGCGAAACAAAAATTGGTTTTTCCTATCTTTTTTTTTCTATTATTTCCCGGAATTTACGTTCTGGTCGGGCGAAAACTTTTTTTTTGGGGAAAAAACCGGAAATCCTGTTTCTCTGATCACTGACAAAATTTCATGGATCTATCCTGGGTTTATATACAATAGAACTCTAATTATGCATAGTCAATGATGAATCATTGAATCGGGTCAACTCTAATTTGTCACTCAAGTCGTTCCAGTGCACTTTCAAAAGCATTAGAGATCTTGTATTAGAAATTTTCCGTTCACTTTAAAATCGATTCTACGGTGAAAGGCAAATTTGTAAAGTTTCAACAAAAGAAAAAAGTAATTTTATTTTAAAGAAAAACTTCTGTGCATCAATGAATTTTGTAAATTTAACTTTTACAAAACAATATACATGAAATAAGTAATGCGTCTTCATTTCCACTCTCAATAACAATGTTCCAGTTATATTTTGAGCAGTAAGAATATTCAGTATTTTCAAAAATAATTGTACAGTATATCAATTCATTTACCCACAAAAACGTGTCCATAGCTGCACTCGTTATTTCTTTTGCTCTCAGGGCGAGTCTGTTTACAAAAGCACCACCAAGCCAATATATCCACCAGCACTACAGATTCTGTATTACTAACCTCTTATCCCCACTTAAGTAATAAAAAGTCTATGGATTGTTTCATGAAAAAACAATAATACGTCAGCTCAGAAAAAAGCAGACAAAAGCACAACAATACGCCATGCTCCCAGCACAACACTACTATACCACTCAAATAAATTTCCGTACAATCGCAGTATCTCCCCCAAAATCCTACCACACTCTTCCAGCAAAACTTTCTCCCAGAATGAGACAGAAAGCCGAGGAAAATCCAAGCTTAGCCGATAACTCCCGCAACAACAAGGATCCGGGTTCCGTTGTCGATAACAAATCATTCAGAATTATCAAACAATTAAAAACGTTCAAAGTCCTTCCAAGATAACACAGCACATATTTCACCCACCTTGCACCAAATTAATACACGTTCTAAACACTTTCAAAAGATCCGAGAAAAAGCACGAAAAATCTTCTGAAAGTATATCATCCTAATAATACTCAAAAATAAGCAAAATTCACGCTCGACAATCAATAACAATAGTCCACGAACTGTCCGAAAGTCATTAGCAGCTGACTGAAGCGAATTTGACAAATTTTTCAAAACCATAACCTACAATACCGAGCGATCAGTATCATATGAAATACGGACGGCTTATCGAAGTGTACTGAAAGTCAAACCAGCCTGTAAGCCAGTACCTCACATTTATCCAGAGAAGGACAAGATACCCTCACCCCAGTAGTCTCATCTACTAAGTTTTTTCTCGCTCGCACCTTCGCATTATAACTCAATAGCTCACAGAGCTCGTTCGAGCTTCATTCATTTCCCATACGACAGTGAGAGACTAAATAAATAGCCTATCGTTAAACGGTATCTAACGCCAGATATTTCAGTCTCATTAGCTCGAATAGTTTCACCGATAATCAACGCCAGAGGTCATATTTCTAACGAGACTCGAAACGGTACGTTCGATTATACATATTAAACACCCCGTACAGTGAGTTTCGTATATTACGAAAAATTACAATTACATTTAGAATATATATCATAAGAGTCACTGATACTTCAAAGAAAGACAAACGAGCAGTAACTGCGAAGGAATTAAGCTACCAGAAGTTATATTTTCGACTGTCATTAAACGTACCCGCGACCCACGTTTATTCGACCGGGAATCATTGTGGGCGTCATTCAAGTCTCCGGAGTCATGCATACGCATACGCCATACACTTCCTTCATGAGTCATTACGCTCTTGGGAAAGCCACGGTGCGCTAAATAAAACGCGATATCACGCAAGCCGTACATAATACCAAGAAAAGTGGAAAATTAAAAAAAAATTACACATACAAAATTTAAATAATTATATAATACATTTTTCATTCTCCATTTTCGTTTTTTTTTCTTTCACATGTATATACTCGTGCATCGATTACATAAAATGCATGTGAATAATGATCGGTGCCTTTCAAACGTAGCGAGGAATGATCGTTACGTCATTATTGTTATTGGTCAATACTCACGATCAATGCCGATCGATCTTTAATCAAATAAATACCTTCATAGATTGTAAATAGTTCGAAACACATATTTACCGATCTCCAATAGTACTTTTCAATGTGTATATATGTAAATGTGTATATATATATATATATTTGGCACTATCGACGCATAGCTACCGTATATCTAAGATGGAAACCTTTATATTGAGATCTGGTTCTTTACCACGACTTCCGTGAATATTAATTCAATATTTGAATAGCGCCAAGGACGGTAGCGATCAAACCAATCGTTACGCACGGCTTGACTTTCCGTGTATATATGTATATATATATTATACAGATTTTATATATATATATATAAACCCAGCGACAAAATAATGTTAAAATCTAATCTTTGTAGTAAATGATTGTCAAACTCAATGAAAAATCATTGAACCGCCTCGAAGAGCCTGAGGGTTCCATATTAATGATCGTCGATGATTTCTCCAAAAACGAACCGGATCGCTCTATATTAATTTACAAACACCTATTTCTATTTTGTATCCCCCCTTTTTTTTTTCCTTCCGAGACAAATAAAATATTACGTAGCCATTACAAAAGTTGGAGAAAGTTTCTTCAAGGTTTTGATAGCGAAATAATAAACGGGTATATATACATATATATATATATATTATATTCATAAACAAAATGATTTTCATGACAAAACTTCGTAATGATTGTTTTTGAATGAGTAAATAAAAAATTGTTGAAGTAAATATTGTCAGACGAGTTTTAATAAATTAATTATTTATCATTATCGTCAATCGAGTCATGCGAGGTAATTTGCTAATTGTCCATTGGATGACGTGCAACTATCGCGGATCGACGAGCAATGATCATTTGATTTTTATGCATAATTTTCAAGACTTCATTAATGACTGTTCCTCGTTCCACGCACAGTGCCAAGTCAATTATCCGAATGCGTTCCTCGCCATCTTAGTCAGCGAGTATTTTTATACATCTCAATGGCAATTCGTTCTCACCTTGCGTATAAGTAACAGCATCCATTCTTTGGTTGTTCGGATTATTCGTCATTAATCGAACGATCAAAATCTCACTCGAAAGTCATTCGTATTGATTGATCAACGATATACGTGTATACAGTGTATGATAGAAACACATATATTATAGAATGGATCAAGTGATCCATCGATCTCCCCCACACGAATTTCTTATTAGTCAGTGGGCTCGATGATCTCTAGAGAATTTAACCGAGGATACGAATGACGATTGACTTGTATCAGAAGCAAGGATTTTCAATGACTGTACCATCAGTCATTTTAAACGAATTTCATGGATGTCACGTGGACTTGAAATAATAATGGGAGATACGGTAATACAGATGCCTTGATGATTTTTCTTTTTTTCTTAATTACTAAAAAAAAATCATTTTAATTTATTGATTGTATACGTAGAGAATGACTAATGTTTTGAGTAACTCGTGAGCAGTGCTAATAACGTGTAATGATGACGATTAGTTATGCAAATGAACTGTATGGGAAATCATTGATCCGACAACTGGAGTCATTGTATGTTCAGTTTGTTAGGTTAGATATGTCATATATGGATGATAATTGTGATCAGTGTATTTACTAATTGAATGACTGTGTTTGAATAGCTGTCGGTATAGTGTACTGAGTATACTCAGTCTAGTGACATTTTTTTAATTGATAATGATAACGATCTTGTGAAGCATCGCTGTCAAATTAATACTTGTGTCAGTACAAATCGAATGGCTCCCTCTTGTAACGATCGGTGAAAGGTCTGATCGATGATCGGTTTGTGACGTACAGCTAATACGGTCGGTAAATACGGCATTGAATTAATTTATAAGATACAGTGAGTCATCGAATGACTTCTGGGAACGTCCTAGGGAAAAGCTAAACATTGTTTTTTTTTTTCATTCGATTACACTACCAGATAGCAATGCAAAATTGTACCGAGGTCAAAAGAAGAAGTTGGTAAAATATTTCAAAAGTTTTAGAAAAAAAGAAAAAAATTGTAATTTGTTACGCTAAGGTATAATCGCATCGCAAGATATAATCGCTGTAGAGAAGAAAAGAAAAAAATTTAGTTCGCCTATAAACTCGGAGCTTTATTATCATTGAAAAACGAGTATCGTCATCGTCATTATCATAATTCCAGCTTCCAGTTTTCGCTCCTGTCAAGTACCGTATTCGCTAATTCCACATTAGTAATGTCCGAAGAAGATACACGCGTCATAAATATATACAGATGTAAGTAATTTAGCAGACGCCGACAGTACCGAAGTAAAGTAATTACCATAATATTCCGTAACAAATAAAAAAATGGCAAATAAAAATAAGGAGTGTAATGAAAACTCAAAAAAAAAAAATGCAAACCCTTAAGCTAACCTATATGAAGATATGGATTTTATTTGTTTGCATAGCAGATCCTGTTCGGGTGCGTGAAGTGCGTAAAACAAAAGTGAGCAGAATGACCAGTTAAATATTGACCTGCTGGTACTTTTATGATCGACTTCACGGCTACAGTGCCGTTTTACAGTCTTCGCAAAATTTTTTAATACTCAAAGTGCAAAGTAATCAGCTGACACCAGTGAATCGACCAGGATGCATCCCGGATTTTACAATATATATTACTAGTCTGGTTGCAGCGTGGTTCGCGTAAAATTGCATTAAAAAGAAAATTGCAGAATACTGTAGAGTACTGAGCAATAGTAAAATTTCTGGTACCATTTGTATAACGAGAGATCCGGGAAACGGTGATGAAAATTGATAGCAACGTAGTATCGTGCAAAAAAAAAAACCCTTCGCAGTGGAGGATTTATACGCGAATATGAATTTGCGAAATACTTGAAGGCCGAAACACCTTGTATATTGGAGACGAAGGAAGTGAAACATAGCGAAATGTCACGTCATCCTCTCGTGCCCAAAGTCACCGAACCACAGAGACGTCCCTGCACTCTTAACATTTAACATCCGATAATGATCGGCTCCAAATGGTAGCCGAGCGACTGTCTCGTTTCGGCGCCTTGACTTTTTCGATTTGAAAATTGGATTAGGTCGAAATCTTAAGATCCCTTTTACCAGTCTCTTTAAGCGTGACAGTAATAACATTGCCACATTGATCCTACAGCTGAACAAGACCATCAAGATTTAGGTATGGCGATCCAGTGCAATTTTAAAGATGACATTAAATGACTCCAGCAAAGAAGCAATACAAGTTTTTACAGCCTGACTCCCTTTTTTGAATAACCCGCGCTTACAGTACCTGATTTATGAGATGTCTAGACAGATGCATTAGCATACGCCATAGATGGTCAGTGAAATTAAGAGTTTCACGCTAGCTGTTAACACACAGTAACACCTGGTTGGTTAAAGTAGCTCGTTCATGATGATCATGACAGGTTCAAAATGATCTGGTAACACCTTAATGACATCATACGACGAAACTGAGCAAAACAAAACATTCGTACAATACACTCCCTATACGACTAAAGAAAAAAATGCAATTTTTTAATTAAAAATCAAATGATCAATTTAACAGGATTACAGTCACAGATACACAATGTCTATTAAGTAGAATAAAAGGTGTGGAGTTTAGCGCGCCGTGAACTTTACTTTCTCAAGTTGCCCGACAGCCTGACTAACAAGTCTAGTCAGCTGCCAGGTATTCCTATCCGAAGCGAAATTTATTGAACGTCTTTCTTTTCCCCAGCTATGAAAAAGAATAGGTCAAGAGGTTACAGTCTCAATGCCACCATCCTGGCTGACCTTAGGGTCAGTCCTACCAGCGTCCTATAGCATCTACAGTATCTCTACATTTATATAGTCCATGCCTATAAATAAGTAAACATAAACGACTGCACATAACCTAACATGGACTTTCAGACTATATACATATAAGCATAGACACAGTCCGGGTCGGCGAAGATGCCATTCGAGATACATAGGTCATGGATACAGTAAAGAAATATCACGTATATCTATAGACAAAGTGCATTGCCAGATAGCAAGTCGAAGGGTTGGTCATACAGTATAAAAAGCATATTAAAAAAGACAACTACAAACATCAACGTAGAATTGTCACATCACCTTTAGAATTTCGAGTAATAATTATCCCAGCCAATAGCAAATAGTTAACAAGGTATTTATAGGTTCCGAATGGAACTTACAGGTACAACAATAATCAATAAAAACTTTCGAATATCATTAAACGTTATTGTCCTTTATACATTAGCCATTGATACCCCGTTAAGTATACGCATACCAGAAGGTCAGAAGGTCAGCAATAAATCATTAGGTCGGAGGCGCACCCACCAATGCTATACCATTAATTCGAGTAGCCAATGTAACAGCTCACGTGTTTCATTCGGAATTTTTGATTAGCCAGGCTGTTAGGTATGCAAATGGATCAGTTAGCAGTGTTACCAGTTCATTGGTATTAAAAGAATATTGACTGTACTATGTATGCAGGTAGAAAGTGCATTATTGCATTATATCCTATATAATATGTATATATATATATATGTATAAGTATACTGAGAAGAAGCTGGAAATTTGTATCGCCTGACTAGGGACTCAATCTGCGTACAAAAACGCTATAAGTACCTATTACGATTACGTTGATATCTAAGCTATAAAGGCAAGATACGAAAAAGGAGAGCGCGCCTGGACCATTCTCCTGTCAACTATAAACCTTAGGAGTCTTTTGTCTAGATGGAAGGTGTCTTATAAAAAGTGTACGCTCCCGTGATTCAATCAGGGACCTTGATGCTCGAGGTACGTGACTGGAATTTTCTTGGGTCAATGTCTTTTTTTTTTTTCTTTTCGTGTCTCTCTCTTTTTATCTGTCTCTCAATTCTTCCCTACGAGACACAGACACGACTGACGACATATCGGCGAGTGACCTTTGCCACGGGGAGGTAAGGGGAGAGTGATCGACTATTGGAAAATTGTTAGTGTAAATGTAGGAAAAATTTTTGTTTGAAAACTCACAGGAATCTGTACGAAGGTCCCGTTGTTTAGCTGAGGATATGAATACAGTGGTACCACTGGTACGGAACCATTTTTCAAAAATATTGGTCCCTGGATCGGTGTCACGTGGGCATTACTGGGAACGTCCTGATCCTCGTCGTCGTAATAGTCATCGAAATCATCATCGTAATCTAGGACAGCGTGAACCGAGGTTTTGGCATCTGGTCCTGGATAGGCTTCGCTATTCACTCTTGTGTACCTTGAGAACAAAAAATATAACGATATAAAAAAAAATGGACAAACGTTCAACTGACTTTGTTGTATGCGTGACACGTAAAAATCATTCTGACTTTCCATTTTATTCTGTAAGATTACATTTGTCATGACGCCAATGCATCACAGCGATCCAATGGGAATCATCGAATCGGTCGAGAATCACGTGTTTAGAATACGAAAAGAAAAATCGAATAATTTTGTTTTACCCATCAGGCCTGTCTGGATAATTTTCACTGGGTTGTTCTCTAGCTTGCGATGGCAAAGCTTCCTGCGAGTGATGCGGATGGATCCTCTGCTGCTGCTGTTGTTGTTGTTGTTGTTGCTGCTGAGGAACTGGCAGAGGAGCTTGAGGTGGTGGCGGTGGTCTCATTTGTTGTTGTTGCTGCCTAGGCTGAGTCCTTCTAAAGTCTTGATTGTAATTAGCATATCGTGTATCCTGAGTAGACAGGGAGGCTGTTCCATGTCCTGGATGCTGTTGTAAAATCTGATGTTGCTCCCGGCTTCTCTGCTGAGTATGCTGACGATGTCGTTCTTGTTGTTGTTGCTGCTGCTGTTGATGACGTTGCTGATACTGTGGTGGTGGTATGTAAGGCTCATTTTGAAAAGGCTCGTCGTCGTTGTAACTTGGTGCTGGTGGCGGCGGTAGCACAGCATTTAATCGAAGATTATTAATTGTCGAATGTCCTCCCGCACCATTGAACAAAAATGGCGACGGCGTGGCCGTTTGATACGGCAAGCTAAAGTTCACTAGCGACATTTTTGTAAATTCTACTACCCTCTCCAAACAGGCACGTTTTTTTTCAATGCACGATCAAAGTCAATATCACTATATAAATGTACCAAAGTTAAGTGTCAATAAAAAAAATAGATATTTTAATTCCTCAGGGTCTCCTTCTGTCTCCCTTCGAGAAAGCAAAAAAGTCAGGAGCAGAAAAAAACCCGTAAACTCAAAGCGTCCTCTATGCACAAGGAAGATGATCTCACTTCATCGCGACGCGCCACCGCGTAATCTTTCACGCTGTTTAAACGCGTCCTCGCTCTACAGATCGATGGCCACCTTCGAAAAAACTATTCAGCGATCTCAAAATGGTCCCCAGCAAGGTAATGATCTTGAATCAGCAGACTGGCCGACTCGGCATGCCTCGATAGGAATAACGAAGATGATCATAATGATGTCCACGTGGCTGATCCCAAGCAAAGCTATACGGCCAAAGCAAGCGTCGCTGTTTAGATAAGCAGCTGGTGAATGGCACTCAACAGCAACAACCAGAAAAATAACTCCGTAACGCGTTACTACAAGATTGCGAATCTCGACGATCGTCAGATTCTCGTGATCTCTCAGACTTGTCTCCTTCTTCCTTTCTGGTGCCACATGACTGGACAGACCTTCGATTCAAACTCCAGACTGCAACTGGACACCGCCGTACGATCTTCACCGTCGAGACTCTTCTGTTTACGACACTCCAAGATCCGTTACAACCGCATACAAGATACGTTACGGATTCCACAAGAGGCTGCTCAATGATCCCACAGAGACTGTGTACACACAAAAAAAAAGACAAAAATGTCAATTAAAGAATTAAAACAAAAAAAATTGTACCAAATCTTTATTAATTAATTTCTTCTCAACTTCTTTTTTTCAAATCTACAAATCAATTCGAAATTCGAGCGATTCTCCGGAGCATGCCGGCGTGACGCAACACGTCGGGGCACGCAATTATGTTTGGCGGGTAATATCGTGGCATTTGAGGCTCTCCTAGGATCGACCACATATAACAGGAGCCACGTAGGTGTTTGACTTGGCGCGCTCTCACTCTCCATAAGTGTGAGTACTCGCGTACTCACTCGTGACGGCCTTACCCAGATATATGCGAAGGAGACGCGGCGCGCAAGCCAAGGGAACTTTCTTTCGCGTTTGATGTTTGACGTTAACTGTCTAGAATAGTCAAGGAGGAAAAATCGGTGACACACCGACATGCACAGTGTTATTCAGACTAAATTCGCTACCTGAAGTTAGCCTCGCCATTTGATTTCTATGATAGAACCAACTTCAGGTGGTGCGTTTCCACTGTATAGCCCTGTATATATAGGTATACAGGAAGTCACGCAGGGACTCGCGTATAGAATTGCTCGTTCGCTTCATTGCTTACTCACTTCAGAGACATCTTTGTGCGCGATACGTCGCGAGGTTCGTGAACGTGCGGAATGTAAAAGAAAAAAAAAAAAAACAACAGCAAAGAAAACTTCTCCACTCGCAGTGACTGAATATGAACGATAATCGAAAGCCAAAAAAAAGATTACGTCGTCTCCATCACTAGAGGCCAAAAGACGTCTCGAAGCCCAACAGCAAAATTTCTCGCTTTCGTCAGGTAGAAAGTCTGACTTAAACCGTAATATTTGATGGAAGATACATAATCAGACAAGAGATATTTGATCATGATTCGATAAGCAAAAAAAAATAAGATCCAATAATTCAAAAGATCAAAAGATTTATAACGACGATATTAAAAAGTTATACCAACGACTTAATATCACGTATCGAAATAATATATCAATATACAAAAAAATATCCATCCACGGAAGCTAATATATACCTTGACACTGATCTGGATCTAATCCAAATATCTTTCTTTAGTATTTAATCGAAAGTTTGTCGACGATCGTCTGTACAATATAATTAAAAATTATATATATATATATATTTTAACTCCCGCCACAGTGTCCACCAAGAACTATACTCGAACTGACGATATATAGGTACAAGCCCGGCAAAACGATTTGCGCAACTTTCACTTTCCGGCGAACTATTTTCGGGAGGATCGACGCGCGCTACGTACGTTACCAGTATGCATATATATATATATATGAATATACACATATACATACATACATATGTATTTCGATCAGTTGGGATCACAGCAGCTCAGTCAAACACAGTCGTAGAACTATAAAGGTAAATTAATAATCGATTATAATTTTAATTAATCGTACCGTTCGATTACTTTAGTTATTGACTTCACGAGTATCTCCTACGGTATCTATCGACCACGTTGCACCTCGTGCTCTTCGGCACATGTAGCGCACGCTCGACGAAGAAGTCACGGACGTAACGTAACGCTTGGATGGCGAACGTCAACTGAGAGACTTCGGAGCAAGCTGGATGGGGATAAGACGTGTTCCACGACTCGAGTTTGATCATAAAGAGGAGTATAACACTCGTATATTCTCTTTCTCCTGTTCACTCTCCCTCTTTGGTAGTTATTTCCCCACCTAGCCATACGATCAGAACCACTGCCTCCTTGCTGTCTCTACCATTTGTCCATGCTGTACCGGTGTCTACTACTTGGCGTTATTTATCTCATCGCTATATCTATATACATAGAAAGATAGAGACACGTATCGTCCTTCTTTAAACTGCTCTTTCTCCTGAATCCTATTATGGAATCCTGAATGCAACAGTCGTTTCATTGTAAAGACACTAATTAATAATCATAGAATAACGTTGTAAAGGTGTTTGGTAAACCATTTTTTTTTTTTTTTCTTAATGTAACTCTGACTGATCTTCTAAGGATGACGTAAAAGTATAATCGATTAGGTCGTTATACCTCGTTGCGATAATATCTGCAGTAATATGTATAATGCATCCTAGTCACAATATGCAGTTATTACGTTTACGTATCACCTTCTCATCTGGTGCTGTTATAGTTAACCTAAGAGAAGGGAAGGGACCTTCTCCTTTTCTCTTTTTCATCTCAGCAAGCCATTGCCTCACGTTACCTTTCATTTCAGTACCAGAACGAATGTCGGAGCAGTTGGAACGCGGGCTTCTGGTCTGCTCTCTATAGTACCATCTAATATACGTATACGCATACGTATCTTTCGAGAGCACATTACAATGCCAGTTTACGGTACACACGATGCTACTGCTAATCTTTAACCAGCCACACCTAGTCACGATAAATCTTAAAGCTGCTGCTTATTTGACAGTAACAAAAAAAAAAAGAAACAGCACCGTGGAATACCCAGACTTACACTTTTGATACGTAAAGGCAAAAATTCTTAAGCCCGTTTCATCACGGCTAAACATAAACACCCAATGACTTTCAATGCAGCTAATCAAACGCTGAGAAGTAGTTTCGATAAGTGGAGAGATAAGCCACCGTGAATGGACCAGTTTTTAATCGGTTTCAGGTATGGTGGCAGATAGCTACAAAACCAGATACTAAATACGGTCCTTGTACGATATAACCAGGAAGCCAAAGCGCGAACGAGGTCTGACATTGAAACATACATTGAGGCAATAATCATTTGGTATTGTCATTGTTTTACCGGTAGTTCCAGCTAAAAATGTCAAGCATTTATCTTATTCTAGTTATCTATGGTTAATCAGGCTCTAATTATCGACAGTGATTGGACTGCTTTGTACAAACATTAAATTCGTATTTATTCACGGTGTTCCAGATGTCTGTAATAAAATTGAGAACTGTTGAGATAGATAAATAATAAACTGCCGAATAATTCTAGAAATAAGAAATGACTATCGTGCTGTTATTTTCGCGTTTCCTTGAGACTAATCGTAACCCCAGCAGGTATGACTGAGGACGGAAGTAAACGGAAGCTCAATGATCTTTTGAATTAACGCGCCTAAATTCAAGGTCGCATCGCAGTACAGCCATAGCCATCTTATATTTATCTATAGATGATTCTTGCACGTTCAGATACTATGGGTATATATGGCTTATACCGTATATAGATATAATATCCTGGTCATCTTGTAATCTACTGTCTCATTGGATACACTGATGATTCCCACGATTCTGAGTAATAATGGCTGATCGAGTTAAGGGTAGACCGTGCGCAATCCTAAGTGCCCGCAATAAGTATACTTTTACTTTATGACTCACTCAAAATAGGTTAAACGCTTCGCGACTGACTTCGACATCGTTCCTATTGACCATACAGATATATATATATGTAAACAATGAAAATGACAAAAATACAGCGCCCACGCGTAACAATAAAATCATTGCTCTTAACAAGTGGCTGAGCCTTAATATTACATTGTGTACGTATATTGAAGACTGTCAGGATGATACGATGATGATGTACCGTGATGACTGATATATATGAATGATGTGGATCTTTACTTCTGAATATAAGAAGATTCACGTTTTGTAATAATTCGCTGATGAATCTTAGGATTATGTCATTCTGGGATCAGTACGGGATGATGGTGTGTCGTGATTCCCGGATCTTTCTAATGTTGACATATTACTGTTTTTGGGTGAAATTTTATACGGTGTCGAATGTTTTAAAGACGTAATAACATTGTAGTGACGGAACTCGACGAAATTTCTCTTTTCGTACAGCAATTGTAAATACAGCGTAACGCTGTTAAGGACGATACTTGATGAAAATGTATTCAAAGATCATTACAAGTATTCCACGGGTTGCGTACGATTGCATCTGAATGTTGATTAGGTAAGAGAGAAGACAGCAAATAGATAATAGAAAATCGTAAAATGGCCATTTACCATACGTCGTCTTATAACCGTATGCGGTGTACGGATCTATCCAGTGTATTAGTTAGGTTTGATAATTGTTAGTAGGATCGGTTTGGTTGATTACCATTTAAAAAAAAATTATGATATAAAGTTATAATAAAAATCCAAGTTAATTTGTAAATTTAAATCAATCAAATATTTTTATACTGAAAACTTGATTTTTCAAACAGTAGCTGCAGTCAAAACTCATTGGTTTTTAAAAAATTTATAACCTTATAGATATTCATAATGATACCGTTACTCACTTACGGTTTTACTTAACATTGTAAATATAGCTTATTATGAAAAAAAAAATGATAAATTAATTCCCCCACATAAATCGCAGACAAAGATCTATATATAATCCTTGATCCTTGAACTTAAAAGCGCTTTGACTCCTTAAGTTAAGGTAAGCGGGCTTCCCGTTGGTAACGGTCATGAATTGCTCGAAAAATTTACACGATGTTTAGAAAAAAACTGAAGGCAAGAAAGGTAAAAAAAATATTATCTCTCACCGCGAAATATGCAACGACACGTAGATACGTGCGAATGCGCATAATTATAAACGAGCTAAATGATAATTCACTCTGGGTGTAGAGTCTTGGGACGTTAAAAACGGGTTTTTCCCAGGCAGGCAAAAACTGTAGATATCAGATAGATATCAGTCTCCATATTGTTTATCAAAAAACTTATTTCGCTGTTGCCTTTTTTGATTGACGAATTAAAAAAAAAGAAATGTAATCAATGCAATTCGCAATCACCTACTTACCGAATTTAATTAATTGCACAGCCCTGACGTCATTGACGCATGGTCACTCATCTTTCACGTGGTGGATTTTCCCTTCGAGATTCCCGCGCAAATTCGAAAGACTTTTTGAAAAGAGAAAAAAAAGAATAGAAAATTTCGAAGAAAAGAAAATAACGTAAATAAATCGTACGACGGTTGTACCTACGTTTCACGTGGGGTCTCCCCTTTAAAATGACGGGCCCTTTGGCGCGCGCGTTTCCTTTAACGGTTCCCCAATGAAAAACAGCGCGATCTGTCTGACGATCTTGCGAACCTAAATATCATATCCGCCAATCTCCTTACGTGTCCAGTGTATCTAGACTGTAAATCAGCAAGAATGTGCCCCACTATTGCCCTGCTGTTCCCCCTTTAGTTGGGTCTAAAAAAATGTATCAACGGGCCCTTGGAACTGGGTCTCAATCATATACACAGTCCCGCTCAACAAAAAATTCTGAACAATACTGAATAATGAAGGGTTGAAGGGAACAGAGAATGGATGAACCCAGTATGTTATCAGTAATTCAAAACAATAAAAGACAAGAAATAAACTGACATAACTGCAACATTCAGGCCCACCCACCCTCCACGTAGTAAGTTGTCGCGTTCATAAATTCGATCTTATCGTCCAGGAAGCGTCGAGCATTAATAATTGATAGATCGATCCTGGATCATGGATCACACCTAATCGAGGCCATAAAGCACAATACCGGTTTCCGGTCCACTGTCTATAATACATTATCTCTACAAGTGGCCTATGAATTTTCTTAGTGCATCTATAATACGTCCACTTACCAGGTACCAGAAATGAAATTTCTCTTTGATTGTCATTTGCATGATATCACTATCCCACTAGACAGACATCCATTTGATAAATCTACACTACAAGAATTAGCGTCTATTATTTAATAAAGAATAGAAACTATCCCTTTTCACTCCACCCACTACATCAACAGGAAACAAGGTCTATAAAAGCCCGAGGCGACTAACAAACTCATAACCGTAAAAGCCTAATGCCTAAGTTACGTACCAGCTTATGATATAGTTACATACACATATAGATCATGATCCTGGCCTACTAGCCTGTAGCATATTCATCTATTAAATCGGTATCGACTCCCCATCGATACAGGCTGCCTGAATTCGACAAGATCCGTCGACAGACCACCAAGAAATTTCATAGACATATGTATGTACATATATAAAATGTTACACATAACTCGCATGTATTTTAGCATTTGATCTAGAAGTAACAAAAGTGACGGACAGCGAATAGATGTGCCAAGTTATAAGATATGGAGATATCAGTATGCCGACATTCTTTAACATCTATTTCTGGCACACGCTACGGCGCCGTACCCACCCAACCCCAACCAACTCTGACTCTGGGAAATACCTCCTTCGCCACCTACGCTTAACAAAACTACCAACGTAACACTTGCCTGATACACATGACGTTCGCGTAGACTCGAAACAGATTGATTGTAGAAATCATAAAGATTCCGTTTGCTACAATTATTGCTCAAGGCATACGCTCGCGTCTACTTATTTTACACAATCCTTATGTGCTAGGAGAAGTCTCCAGGTACTGAATTGCAGAATGTACTCTGACTATATGGTAAGTAGGGTTGCGCAAAATGGTTGCCCTCCTAGGAACGGGTTTAATAACTATCCCCATGAAAAATCTCAGCGTCATTGGGCAAGCAGGGTTACTAAAGCAGTCGGTAGCTGGTGGTACAGTCAGGATCTCATTGGTTATTATGCTGAGACAAGTTGTGTGAGCCAGCTTGTGAGTTGGTGTTTCCTAATCCTGTTGTTGGTAGACCTGCTGAACAAGAAAGTAACTTTAAAAACTGTATCATTCGGTATAGAGGCTTTGTAATAATAAATTTAAGTATTATTTACAAATGACCGTGAGAAAAGTACATAGCTGATATATACGTATGGTCCATAATAAAAATTCCTATATTCACATATGTATTATATACGTACACTGTTGAAATTGATTAAAGAATCTTTTTTCAATGTTATTACATTCGGCAGTTCGTCACGCTCTTAATATCAAAGTTAATATAAACGAATCTGATAAAATCAAAATTCTAGAGGCACATGAGCCGTATAATATCAGCTGCTATATAATCGATATGTTCAATTCTATCGGTTATATTGGCCAAAGGCCTTTTATTAGTTTTTATACCTTTACACCCCAATAAGCAATGGCTACCGTTCCTCGGAGTCCGGGTACAATTTTTATACTCTCGTACGCTATTAATTATCGTTGTTCTCCCGATGATAATTGATCACCTTGATAAAGAACGGCCGGATAGGGCGTGGTGCGTAGATCACGCCACTGATCTTGTCAATTTATTATTATTATTGTCTTAGACTATAAAATTATCATTTGCTCTCTCCTCTCCATTCAAGTTTACGTTTTTATCTGTAAGCAACAAAAAAATATACAAAATTTTCACAAAACATCTAGTTCAAGTTAAAGTAAAGGACTTTTTTTACCGTGGCGCATGAACGTCGCGTGTGTTCCCAATACGTTGTACAGCATACTCGTAAAACCTGAAGGAGAGACTCACAATCGGCGAGAACTAGATGCCTGGTGTGCACAAGTCCGTGATATAGTCGCTCCGGGTTGGTTCCTTATCCAGGGAACAATGCAAGTCCTTTGCAATACCAATGGTAAACCATATACTGCAATCAGGCCTTTCCATACCCTTGATGGAATATTATTCCACTTGCAAAATATCTAGTGCCACCTGGGACAAGTCATTATCGATTGAGAAATAATTTCGCGATAATTGCTGAGTTCACGAAAATTTTGATATTATACTTGGGTAATAGTTTAGAATTATTTGACTGATAGGTATTAGATAGAAGCTTGTAGTTAGGTATATAATTAGCTGCCTACCTCTGTATCTACCTACCTAACAGCCTACTCGAGTCATCACTCGGGGATCCACTTGTCATTCACGGGTATATATATATATATATATATATATATATATTCTTCTTGTGAGTCATCATGAAATCCGTTATACATACATATATATATATGTACGGTAATTTCTGTAAAAACCGAAGAAATTAGTCCGTGTCGATCAGATACAATACGGTCAAAGAAGCAATAACAATGAGAGATAGAAAAAATGGCATTACGCAGCCGGGAAATACGACGAGGATATTTATAACATGGAATTTCACATTAAGGACAATGGGCTACAGAGATGTGACGATGATGATGACGATGATGATTCGTCAGTTCGAGATCCGTTATTAGAAAAAAGTTGGTTCTCGATCAACGATAAGGGGAATTCTTCTGAAGGTGGAATTCGAGGATTTCAGTAATGATTTGGATTGGAAAAGTCATTAGTCATCCGTATAGTATTACCATTTCATCCAGGATTGTTATAATGACTTTCATTATTTCAATGATGACAGAGGATCCACAATAAAAATATTTAGTCTATATCAAGTCAAGACGAAAGCATGAAAATATCGCTACTAATATCGACTAACAATTTTTACTCAGGGAGAAACATATTTGGGTGTGTCATTCTATTCTGTGAAATTGACAGGAAGCTGACGGTCAGTGATCATATGTTGCTGCCAACGAATACTGTCAAACTTGTTTGTCATTTTGACAATTACTAATCCCTGCAAGATCAACGATAATGACCGCAAGGTGAGACTTTTGTTCCACTCTCTTATGCGAGATATAAAATTTGTAAGATCATTCATTATTCGCTATAATTCATTAGACTGTCAAATTCACGAGAAAGTAAGACTTACGATATATATTGGTCAATATATGACGTACTAGAGGTATAATAATCATCATAATGACACCAGTGAACGAAAGGGTTTATCACCCTGACAAATTTCTTATAGTTTATTAAATATTCATTTATGCGTACTAATCATCGTGTTTCTCTCGATTAATGTTCACTTAATCAGTCCAATCAACCTTCTCTGTATTTATCTAGATTAGCATGAAATGCGTACTGATCGATGATCAGAAATTGATATCAAACGTCGGCTCGGTTTGACGTAAGCAGATTGGGTTATAAAATCCGCCCCCGTACATGCACTATGCTAAAAAATCTTTGAGATAAAATGATAAAAATAGGAAACGCGATAAAAGTGCGATATATTGTCATTTTTTTTTAGATCCTCGGAACAACTCGCTACCGCGAATCAGGATGGTAATAAAATGAGACTTCCGGAAAGTATTAAAAAAAAATACATTAGTCTAAGATATTAGAGACGATTAATGGTCTAAAATCATGTAGGAAAAACCAGTTGACTATATTTTACAATCGTCAATTAAACTAGCTGCATTTCAAGCGCAATGCAGATATATATTATCTTTGACAAATATATGCAACCGGAACGGTTTGAATGGCGTTGAACGAATCTTGCACATAATTACGAATTGTAAATACATATGCATAATATTACTCTGATTCTAAGTGCAGACAAGAACTTATTTCATATCTCGTGATACCGCATACTCGTAAACGATAATTCATGATTCACGCGTTGGTATGCGCAAGGAACGTTACAGTAGAGTTACATAAATTATTAGGCCGTATGTCAGTTGCATTAGCATTGCAACATAGCAGAAACTTCTGTTTAACGAGCACGTGTCAAAGGATCATAATACAAAAAATATTGACAGAGCCCAACCATAAAATTCAGAAAGAATGCAAACGCTTCTTTACCCTAAAAGTACAGAATGAGTTTTCATTGTCTATGCTTATATGTTATTGGTAAACCTAGTATCAGTATATAATCTCAAACACTTGGATATCCATTTTTAGTATAATTTAGTATCCCGCACAAGGAGTACGACCGGTCTGTTACTACGGAATTCTTGTTCGGTCTTTAACATACGACCATGATATGCACAAAGTCCTGGTAAACAAATGAATTCCGATACGAGACTAAAGAGTGTATATGTATAGCTACGCCTACGCAAGATCGAATATTTAAGAGAAATTCCAAAGGAATGTATCCTTAATGGCAAATCTCGAGAAGATGACATTTTTCATTTCGTGTATCGCTTTGCACTCCAGCATAAATGATTTTGATACCAGGATCAAATGTAAGATAATAATTGAGGAAAAAAATGCAAAATTGACTAGAAAGTATATTTGTGCCTGTATAACTCCATGTAGTATATTTCTATCAGACTCAAAAGGACCGATGTGACCGTGAGGACCACGCCCGCAATGCCGGAATACCCTTGTAAAATTATCTCTCCGTGGCACGAGCCGTATGCGTGCACGTTCTCTTAGGTATATACGTATATACTCAGCACCCGTAAACGTATTGTCACGGTAAGGATATAAGCATAAAGGTATAGAGCGAGGGACAGGGTACAATTTAACGCGCACGCAAAGAGACAGACATATTTGAATAAGAGACAACAGTCAGCGTACGCCGTACTGAATTCTGAGACAGAAACAGAATGTCGACCACGCCTTGGACTCACCGGTTGAGACTACCTGAAAGCAACCTGATCATTAGAAATGGTCCTAGAAATTCTCCTATACGTTTTACTGAATTTATAAGCTAATATATAAATAGAATTTTTCTAAGCATACAATGCACAGCATTAATACTAGTTTCGTTAACGGTGATAAGAGTAAAAATGAAAAAATTTCTTAGCTCGGGTATCGCGTTATAAAATTTGAAATGTCTCAAGGACGTTTTGCGTGTTAAGAGACAAATGGATCGACAAAACGATCATTCGATTATTGACCCAGAGTGTAAAAGACTATTGGCTCCTGGTGAATGACATGACTTTTCGTCCGATTAAACAATGACGATAAGAACGTTCGTGTGACCTCTTTCGGTGACCTGACATTTTGCCATTTCGTGACAATTGTTCCTAGTTTCAATAAAGACATATTATGATTAAACGTAGCATAAAGACATCGCGAATATTCACCGGAAATACCAGATTATCGCCAGTGAAAACATCAATTACACAACAAGTCGTAATCTCTCGTTTGGCAATTCTACAATTCATATAATGACTACATAAGACAGATGATTTTGCAATCATCGTTGACACCTGCGAGAAAGTGTGCCGATTTAGAGCGGTTTCTGCGATGAATTGGCGCACGCACGAAAACAAGAGAAAAAAGCACCTCCAGTACTCCGTAATATCGAATAAAGTTTTCCTCATGATTAAATTTCCTAGCTGATATAACGTAGTCATCGAATTGGTATACAGTATCTCTGATAATACAAGAAAAATACAATTTTACCAAGAATCATGAAATTTCCTATTGTCCTTTGTCTTATGTATATATCATAGCCTGAAAAATTCAATAGATTTTAAAAAGTTGCCACACTGCCAGGATACGTGCTGTTATTATTTTCTAATGTCTTGGCCACCAGGAGTAGGAATGTATGTAGCAGAATCAGTTACGAGGCTTAGGTCCCAGCAGCAGATCATTGTAAGCCCAGAGTGATAGCAGTTGGCCTTCGCTAGCGGGGGAGTGATCGAGTTATACCAACTACCAACTATTCATATAGTTGGTACAATGTTACGTATTGTTAAGAATTCTCTTGCAAAAGCAAAGTAACGCAGAGTACAATGCGTACAACCTATTCCAATACTCTGCTCTGGATTCAATAATTGTCATTTGCATCAGCCCTGCTATAATGACTATAAATAAATTTTTCTCTAATTTAACATCATCAACTATATTAATGACTAAAAATAAAATCTTCATAGTTATCTCTTTGGTTATTGGACAAGTCTTCAGTCCGATTCCATCTAATTACTTGGAATGCATTTGTCAATGATTGTACGAGACACTTGGGATTGGACCTGGGAACATAAAATGGAAGATCGTTAAATTTTTTATTAATGACATAATTTTGAATAGAGATATAAGTATGCCTATGAGAGTTAGGAAAGAAGGAGACACGTAGGAAATTGATAAATGGAAATAAAAAGTAACTGATATGTGTGAAGCTGGCATAAAGCTGGATTTCCTCGAAACTCAATAACGATCACTGAGATTATAAATCATAAATTAATATGTCTCAATGTTTGTACTAGCAACCGGAACCAGGAAATGTGAACGACTTGACGAAATAAGACGCTTGTAATTATGGCGGCATGACACACGTACACGTATTCTTTATCTTTTGCTCGGGAGACATGTTCCAGGAGATGACTTACGCAGAGAATGGTCCATGGCACACCTTCCGGCACCTGCGACAGTTTACCTGCGTTCACGGTGGGCTACTATAATTAAATATTTATATATAGATTAATATATGGCGCGTATATTTACGCTTACAATCGTGTCAGAAGAATCGCCGCCAGACAATCTACAGAAAGTCAACAGACGCGAATCATTAATAATCGCGCGACATTATCAATATGTCCTGGACAGTTGTCGATTATAATGATGACGGTAAAGTTAAGGGAAACTCGTAAGATTAAATCAACGTGGATCGAAGAGAAGGAAGGAAAAAAAAAGAGATGCCTAGATCAGTTCTCGGGATCGATAGATCCCAAGAATCTCGAAGGCAATCGAGACAAGCCGGATGTAGATGACAACCTGGAAAAAGGTACATGAGGTTATGATATATAACAATAAGTGTAACGTGTTAAAGACAAATTCTTTTTTTATTCGATCGCCATCTTTTTTTGGGTCGTTACAATTTCTCTCCCTTAATTTTTTTTCATTTTCCTTCGTTTACAAAAAATAAATATACATGTACTTTCGATAGATATCTGCGGATGTATTTTTTTTTCATTTTCTCTTCTTTGTCGTGCTCTCTCTTTTTTTTTCATTTTGTTTCAAGCTGAGAACATTAAATAAACGCTTTTCTGTATCTCTCCCTCTTTCTCTCTTGCTCCTTTGTCTTCATCCCACTTTTTTGTGCTCGTCCTTCGCTTCTGCACGCGGATATTACCACTTCTAATCTAGTCGTTAGTTTAAGTTAACTGTAAATTAGGCCAAAGAGTTTTCCATTATTGTTCACTAACGTCATTTGTTTCTTAGTATTTTTTTTTGGTTTTCTCCAAAAATTGTCACCACTCATCACGATCCTTTAAGGATTCTAAATTTTTGTTTTCCTCTTCCATTCCTTTTTTTATATTCTTTTAATGGTAACACTGTCTCCCTGTGCATTCTCTTATGTGACACTTATTATTATAAGCAGCCCTATCTTCTACGATCGGACAAATTCAAAATTGACAAATGCATAATACGGATTTTCTAAATCTATTGACCGAGATGTTCTGTGCATTCATAAAAAAAAGAGCGAAACATATTGGAATTCGTCACAATATTATACAAGACCCATTCAAGGTTCTAAAAATAAAAGAAAATAAAGAATAAAAATAAGTATATACAAAAAGGATTATAAGTATAAGCTTTCCTGCCAATTAAAGTCTCTAATTGCAACTGCGAAATTCTAAGGAAAGGACTCGTTAACGACTATGTTAAAGACTATTGTATATTATTTATATATGCAATATATATACATATATGTATCTATAATCTAATAATCAATCAATAAATCGATTTTGTGACAATACATCTATTACTCGCACGATCCCTCTTATCACAATATTTCCAGGGATTTTCTAAACACGCCTCTCTACTATACAGCATTAATTTATTATTCTCGATTCATCATTCTCAGACACCGAACGAGTTTTGCGATATCAATATAGTAACAGGTAACAACGTTTCCACAAGTACGATTATAAGTAGGGCTCAATCGGTAAGTATGAGTAGTAACAGTGAACGTGAAGTGATCGCATAGGCGAAGTTAATGATAAGTAAAAAAAAATCAATAAATTCATCAGACTATTAATAATGTAATGATACGCTAACCTACAATGATCAATTTGAACTTTCTATATTAATCCGGGCACTTGAGATTTTTTTTTGAATTTTGAGTATTTCTATTGACAATGAGACTAACGTCATTGGAGGTTGATGCAAATTATTTTTTACAAAAACAAGAAGCAAAAAATTAAGTGTAAAATGACGACGGAAAATCGTTTTTTTAAATGCTTGTTTAATAAAAAAGATAAAAAAATAAAGTCATGGGACTTGCCATTGCTCCAAAAGAGTTGAGACTGGAAGATATTTCTTAAAAGTCATCATTGTCACTCTCTGGTTCCTCGCGAGATTCTTCCTCCTTGGGAACGGGGTCAGAATGTCTATCAGGATTCTGGGGCGTCCAAGGTGATAGCCACTTATTGACAAACCACCAGTGGACGGAGACTCTACCATGCTGACAATCAGCTTTCTCACAACGTCCCAGGAACTGATAAACACCGGCCGCGTTTCCGTTTGAGTTCCTGATACAGGAATCATCACATGTGTGCTGACGCTCAGCTGATCGATTTACTGGACACACGGAGGCGTTTGAAGTTGAAGGATTGCCGGAAGTACTGGCGGTAGAACGGCTGGTTCCGGAAGTGCATGGATCGCCATTAGAGTTAGACGTACTGGGATTCAAATTAGACGTACTGGGATTCGAATTAGACGTACTTGAATCCGTTGAATTACTTCCGGTTGCTAAATTGTTTAATCCTGTTACACAGGACCTTTCGATCCTACCTATATATATAGTGGGATTTGCATATAAAGGATTGTTCACAGTCTGAGCAATAGCCGCGCGATCAATCCTGCCTATGTAGATTGCTGGATTTGAATAGGATAAGAATCTATTCCTGCAGGTGCAGTTTGCAGAATTTCTGCAATGACAATCTCTTCTGAAGGATTCTGAGAGTCTCGTTGGGTTTATAGGAAATCTTGCATAAGGCGACTCGCCACGGCAAAAGGCGCACCTGCAATTTCGCGACACTTGGTATATGTAGTGTCTAGAATTGCTAATAGTTCCTGTATTCCCAACATCCTGATACCGCAGTCTATCGTGCATAGTGTGACAATAGTGGCATATATATCTGGCGTCGAGGTGCCTACAAAACTGGCACATGCAATTGTGTCCAAGTTGGTAAATATATCTTCTGTTGGACATGTAGGCGATGTTCTCGGTCGAGAAGCAATTCCTACCAAGTCGGCCAAGACGACTGAGACACTGTTGACTAGAGATACCCCTGGATGCATCCAAGTAGACGTTCCTAGGTTGATCGCAATGGCCGAAATTTCTGGAGTCCAAATCATGAAGCGCACTAGGTCCCGGTAAATGTGGATTATGCAAATTATTGTTGCGGGAATTATTAATGCCACCCCTGTACCAGGGCCTGTTGTCAATCCTTTCATAAGTATGATTATCCTCGTTACGAAAATTGGCAAAGTTATTAGGGAGATTACGCTCGCTGACAACGACTTCTTCGTCGTCGTCGTCATCCAGTCTTTCATAGATATTCTCCTCGGGTTCCTGCTGAAGCTGACGATCGCGATTGTAGTTGCGTATGAGATCCACAGGATTTTGATAATTTGGATTAAGGTTAGGATGATTTTGTCCCAGAAAACGATTTTGATAAGACCTATGCACCCGTCCTGCATTTTGATATCCTTCGTCACCTCTATCCTGATTCGATACATTCCTGTTCTGGTTCATAACAGCCACTGCTAGTTCACCGTTCTCGTACCTTTGACAGAGACATCGTGGACCTTCGCAATCATGGCTACCGCGATATTGCTGTGGAACATTCTGCTCAACGTTCTGGAGCTGTACACCGCTGGGCCCAACTTCCCGTAGTGGCTCTGATGGCTCGACATCCGGGTCGTTGCTTTGCTCCGTTACATGCCCAGCGGTTTGCAATCCTCACATTGTCATAGCTGCCGTCAATGGCTTCTCGATAATAGCTACACCAGCATAACTACGTCCGATTCCCATACAAGTTGGTAACGTCGCCCAAGTATCCGTCCTGGGTGAATAAACTTCGACGGAGGCAAGATTCGAGGAACCATCATCGCCGCCAACTACGTATAAAAGTCCGTTCAATGCCACCACGCCTGTAAACAATTTGATAAATAAAAGAACTATAAGACTGAACAACCTTATCAGTATCTACATTAAAAATAAAACATGAGTCCAGGATATTTACCGGCATTTCTTCGACAGAAAGACATATCGCTGACCGGTGTCCACTGAGAGGTTTCCGGATTGAAGGCCTCGACACTCTTCCTGACGAGGGGCCCGTCGTGTCCACCGACTGCGTATAAAATTCCATCCAAAACACCTACGCCAGCGCCACTCCTACGTGCTGACATTTCCGGAACTGGTTTCCACTGATCTGTTTCCGGATTGTAACACTCAACACTGGATAGACACTGCCTAGACGCACCGTCATAGCCGCCAACCTACATGACAAATAAATATCGTACATGACTTCTGGTCTACTTTGTTATTACTTGCAGTATGGCCAACCCTATACTTACTGCGTACAACAATCCTTTCACTACGCCAACGCCAACACTGCTACGACGTGTAGACATTGGTGCAATCATTCTCCATTCGTGAGTTCTAGGATCGTAGACTTCAGCTGTATTAAGACCCGTAGATCCATCGAAGCCACCGACCTGTACAATTATTTAATTCCATTTAGAAGAAAATTAATTAGAAATTATTCATTGATCACGTGTCCGTTTTCCAATAGAAAATGGCGAGTTTGCGTTCATGAAAAAAAATAAAGATATGCGAGCAAATTAAAATTTTATAAGCAAAACCGTACAGCGTAAATGCAATTGCCGAGTGCCGCGACGCCCAGCGTCGATCGTCTCGCCTCCATTCCTGGACAGGCCGACCATTGGTCGGCAGATGCATCGTATACGTCGACCGTTCGCACTCTCAGAGATCCATTGAAACCTCCCACCGCGTATACGCGACCGCCAAGGACGGACAGTCCTGCGAAAATAGATGCCAGGTCGAGATACTTAATGCAGGTCTCAGGTAAACATTATCCTGCAGATTATTATTTCTAATATTATGTAATATATTCACCAGCTCTGCAACGACGCGTTGGCAACTCTGAGACCTGGTACCATCTTTCTTCCTTGAAGTCGTAACACTCTACACTTCTGATAGCCTTTGGTGCTTGACCACCCACTACCAGGAGAAGCTTGGGTAATCCACGAGGTTGTCTTGGTTTTGTTCTTGGTGTTTTGAATAGGGACTTCTGCTCCCCCTTGAGTAAGTGATACTTCAAAGCTTCTATCAAATAGTCTTTACCTGAAGAAGAAAATATTTTTTCTGCCAAACTGTCCCTTCATGAACTGTTAACGTAGTACGGTGCACAGTTAGGTTAGTTTTTTCACTCACATTGTAAATTCGCTTTCAACAGAGGCTCTTCCTCGACTCTTTGCACCAGGTACTCCTGAGAGAGCAAAGGTAGACGTACATGTTCCATTAATTGGGCGAGATAATCCTGTCTCTTCTCTAGGTCATGGTGCACCCAGGAGATAACGCACTCAAACACCTTTTCCTCAGATGATACAGTGAGACGATCACTACATATTAGCTTTGCAACTTGTTGTGATGCCAGTGTCAGGAATTCTTCTCCTTCAACAACCTCTCTGGAAAGGATGACATATTAAGATATCTAAATTCGCTTTATGAGAATTATGTTACACCTAGGGAATGACAATAGTCCTTACGAGAAATGTTGTTCGATGTAACTGTCCGCGTGGCCAAGAAGTTCCAGGCATCCATGTAAATCAGCAAATGCACGAATTCCTAGACAGTTTGTAGGATGAAGTTGAGCTTGCAGAAAGTCGCAACAGGCATCCCGGACATCTGTTAGTTGAAGAAGATTTGCTGCTGGTAACAGAACCTGGACATTGTCTTCAGTTACATGGACTTCTGCTGAATAGACGTATTCCACGAGCAGCTCCAAGGCAGCATAATCTACTCCTTGTAGGGTGATACGCTCTTGATCGCGCTCTTCGAAGCTCGTGAACATGGCATAGAAGTAGGGACTGCATGCTGCCAAGACCATCTTGTGGGCTGGCACTTCCAAACCGCCATCAGCCACCAATATTACGTCGCAAAGTAAATTTTGTCTATAAAATTATATCATTGCCATGAATTTCTATTACTTATATTCTAATCTAAATATTCAAGAGTAAAGGGACTCTGAAGATTTTCTCCCTTTTTCTCAGATACAATTACATCAGATGATATATATCAAATTAGTATAGATTATCAAATTTGTAGCTATCTTGAAAAAACTCTCAAAACTGTGATTACCAAAAGTCATCGCAAGAGGTCGACCATGATATCTAACAGATTAATATGGAGAGGATTTATAAATAAGCACAGAAGAAATAAAGATTATTAACTTACAAAGTTACGTAGCTATGCAAAAAATACTTTTGTAACAGTTACAAAGAAATTACATACTTTCGCATTGCATTGATGACATCAAATGCTCTATTGGTGTGATGATGACTCCTGTATGGTGGTTTATCCTTTCCATTCTCTCTAGGTACATGCTTCTGCGAGCTTTCATCCAAGGAATTCTGACTGGCATATCGGAGTAACAAACAGCTGAAAATTAAATCATACCTTAAAATATGTCTGTTAACAAAATTCAGAGGAGTAAATTGCACACTAATACTAAAAGTGAAACAAACTAGTACCAATGATGACTGAGACAAAAAATAATGACAGCCAAATAACATTATAAAACTCTAAAACAAACATGTCATCATTTCATATCCACTATGGGTAAACGTTAAAATTCACCAGGTACACAGTGACGCTTTAGGCGTCGCGATGCTCACCTGCCCTTGTTTTCATTGCCATCCTCATTGCTGTTGGCGTTCTGATTTTGGTTCTGGCCCGTCGAGTCCATTTGTGACTCCTCCAATCGCACTGAATCGTTTTCCAAAAAGGTTCACAGATTCGCAAATCACCCGACCAGGAACAAGAATACTCGTTTTACGCCAATACTCGTTCCACAACTGTACAGCCGTCACCGCTGAACTCTCGCCGTAAAATACAGAAAAAGAGCACTCGAGTTTCGGAGTCTCATGATGATGGCACGTACCAAAAGGAATCTCCGTTTTATCCACTAATTGCCACGAGCAATGCGTGGATCAGCTCTTTTTCTATCTTGGGCACTTTGCCAATCGCGGGCAGGATGACGGCTTTGAATCTGACACTGCGACCAAGTTGCAGTGATCCAATACGTAAACAGGACAGCAAGACAAATTTCACTCGAGGATGATGTTTCATTCAGACGATGCTCTCCTTGATTTTCTTAGGGAAACAAAACGACACCGCTGCCATCTATTGCTGTTATTGCGTATCTATTCTGTCAACAAGTTTGGTAACTGTAGTTGTTTTATTGCAGGTAAACTATACCGACTGTATGTCAAGCGTTGACTGAATACTCTCGTGTATTCTGTGTCTCGCATTTCTGATATGTATATATATATATATCTGTATATAGCATTTCAATGTGTAAAGTCTATTTATAGGTGTTTGAACACCTGGATTGCGTGACACCATATCCCATAAGATGTCTAATCTATTTACTTCTTCAGGCAACGCTATAGCACAAATATATATATATTTCAATACAAAACCTTGGACATGCATACTTTGTAACAAAAATTGAATGCAGAGCTACCTGTGACTTGCCAAAGACTACATTGTTTTTGATCTGTTAAAAAAAAACTTGTGGTCTGATTTTATACATTATGTTTATCCTGAGAAGTGTAATGCCAAAAAATAAAATAGCAAGGACACGCGGTGTTCCCAAGCGGTCACCCATCCAAGTACTGACCGCGCCCAACGTTGCTTAACTTCAGTGATCGGACGAGAACTGGTGCACTCAACGTGGTATGGACCTTGCTGGAAACATTGATTCGTACTGTTGATCCTGAGGAACACAAAGCACTTGTTAGGATAATATTCCATAGCAGTCAAATCGATATAGAAATTGTAACGCACAAGCGTCATACGTAGATACTCATTTACACATTTTTAGCATAAGTATTAAAATTCTTATACATTAATATCCATGGGGCTAGTGAAATATTCGACTGATGCGCCATCTAGCAAAATATTTATGTATGCATATCCGAATTAACAAATCGGTTTATATTCAATTTCATAATAAATCATGAAAATAAAATAGGGTTCATTACTTGACATCTGTCAGATTCATATTGATCAGCTCTGCTCTACAGGATTCGTCGTATCAGCGTTATGCTCTTCCAAATGCATTCATGCACTAATTGCGTCGTGCGTGGTATGCCATGACGCCTGCATAGACGCCAGGATTCCAACGGGTCCTTGTTGGACGTTCCGTTACGAAAGCTTTATAGAATTTGTAGAATAAAATGAAGTTGAATACATGCAATAATTTTAAGTAACCTTGTATAGTATAACTGGTAAAAATATAGAATGAATGAATACTTTACTTCCTGGAATCGAAAATTGTATATAATGTGAATATGATTTATGTTCATTCAATATACGAAGTATGCCATAGCCTTAAGTGAGGCAGAAAGAAGTAGCAGATAATGAACTGAATGTACATTCTACGATAAATTATTTTGGGGTCCTGAAAAGGACCATTTTGTTTAGTTGACAGTGACTGTCTACGTCTTTTTTTCTGTTTTCTTGGGCAACAGAACTGCCTGAATGTTTGGTAACACGCCACCCTGAGCGATAGTTACACCGGAAAGCAATTTGTTCAGTTCCTCGTCATTGCGAATGGCCAGTTGCAAGTGACGCGGGATGATCCTGGTCTTCTTATTGTCACGAGCAGCATTTCCCGCCAATTCTAACACTTCGGCAGCTAAATACTCCATGACTGCAGCTAGGTAAACGGGAGCCCCAGCTCCAACACGCTCAGCATAGTTGCCTTTGCGGAGGAGCCGATGAATACGACCAACTGGAAACTGCAGCCCAGCCCTGCTAGAGCGAGACTTTGCCTTTCCCTTAACTTTTCCACCTTTACCACGTCCAGACATGACTTTGCGTTATTAGTCAAAAATACACAGTAAGTTACTCGTTCAACGACGAATTCAACTCTGAGACCAGAACGTACGTTTGAGCACTTATCAAGGAATGCGTGGCTATTCGTGTTCCAATCCGGTTGCCGCCCTCTGTAGGCAGCATGCATGCTATCTTCTGATTGGTTCGCCGGGAGACCTCGTTGCTTGATAAAAAGGGAGTTCAGTCGGTCACCAAGCATATCTGTCGAATCATTCGTACGAGTCGGTTCTCCGTGAATTAATTTTTCTGAATATCGACTTCGTTGAGCATCGGCATGCCACCCAAAGCAAGCGGTAAGGCAGTGAAGAAGGCTGGCAAAGCCCAGAAGAATATTAGCAAAACTGACAAGAAGAAGAAACGCAAGAGGAAGGAAAGCTACGCCATTTACATCTACAAAGTGTTGAAGCAAGTTCATCCTGACACTGGAGTCTCCAGTAAAGCTATGAGTATCATGAATAGCTTTGTGAACGACATCTTTGAACGCATCGCCGCCGAAGCTTCTCGGTTGGCTCATTACAACAAACGCTCCACCATCACATCTCGTGAGGTACAAACTGCTGTGAGACTGCTTCTACCTGGTGAACTGGCTAAGCATGCTGTCAGCGAAGGCACCAAGGCTGTTACCAAATACACCAGCTCCAAGTGAAGCTACTCAACTTAATCATCCACCAAATTCTACAAAACCGGTCCTTTTCAGGGCCAACAAATTTTCTCTACGTCAGATTCAATTCTCAGGACACTGTTTGGTGCGTTTTGAATGTTTAATAGCAGATTTCTTAATAATTTTATATTGAAGGTACTTGTATCATTCAAATTATACGTATCTGAAACAGTTTTAGCTTTCAATATAAGTCCAAATAGAACAGAGTAAAGGAAAAAAATATCAGCCCGAGAAATATAGCATTTTAGTCTTCATCAATAAAAAAGTAGGGCGTGGAAGCTGCCACGCTACATAAATTCATTACTGACAAATATATCTGCAATTTTTTATAAGTTTTCTACGTGACAAAGACGTAAACTCATTTCAAATTCTATACGCGTTGTTTTTGTGATATTAGTTCGTTCGGCATAATCGTATTTTTTGATTCCGGTGTATCTTTGAATGACAATTTCATCGGATAAATTAAAATACACATACATATATTAAAGTAAATATTCATTAACAGTAAAAATCACTAAAATGTGTCTCGTGTATATCCTTCGAAATAATAGATTGTTGGTCCTGAAAAGGACCGATTTTTTAAAGCCAGTCAATAGACAGGGCGTGAATGTTCAGGCACGTTCTCCGCGAATGCGCCGAGCTAGCTGGATGTCCTTTGGCATGATGGTAACACGCTTAGCATGAATGGCGCACAAGTTGGTATCTTCGAATAAGCCAACAAGGTAAGCCTCGCTAGCTTCCTGAAGTGCCATCACAGCTGAGCTCTGAAAGCGAAGGTCCGTCTTGAAGTCCTGAGCGATTTCACGAACTAATCGCTGGAAAGGCAGTTTACGAATAAGCAGCTCCGTGCTCTTCTGATAGCGACGAATCTCACGCAGAGCAACAGTTCCAGGCCTGTAACGATGAGGCTTCTTCACTCCTCCGGTTGCAGGTGCACTCTTACGTGCTGCTTTCGTCGCCAGCTGCTTACGGGGAGCCTTTCCTCCAGTTGACTTGCGGGCAGTTTGCTTTGTACGAGCCATTTTCAAAGGTTATCTCTTTGAAATCAATAGAGAAGTTTACAGTACAAAATCCAGATGCACAATGAAGCCGCGCCCTTTCCACACTCTCTTATAGACTCGCCTGACCGCTAAAGTAGATGCTTATTGGTTGGTCAGGAAATGGTGGGGATACCGATGTAGTACGTATAAATACCGCTCGAACCGCAGTTCGTGCATCAGTTTCATTGAGTACCTCGTTGAGTGAAGTTTCGATTGAACTTTGAAAATGACTGGCCGTGGTAAAGGAGGAAAAGGTTTGGGAAAGGGAGGAGCGAAGCGTCATAGGAAGGTTCTACGTGATAACATCCAAGGAATTACAAAGCCTGCAATCCGTCGTTTGGCTCGCAGAGGCGGTGTCAAGCGTATCTCTGGTTTAATTTACGAAGAGACTCGTGGTGTCTTGAAGGTGTTCCTCGAGAATGTCATCCGTGATGCAGTTACCTATACTGAACACGCAAAGAGGAAGACTGTCACTGCCATGGACGTGGTCTATGCTCTGAAGAGGCAAGGTCGCACCCTGTATGGTTTTGGCGGTTAATATTGTTTTCCCATCATCAGCAATACAAAATGGCCCTTTTCAGGGCCACAAATATATCAAAACGTAAATGGAGCATACCGTTTCATCAATATAATATATCTATTATTTTCAATTCAATACTTTTTGCACAAGTGAAGAAACAGCAATTTGTTAATATAATTTCGGATACGATATTAAAATACGTTTTGTGAATAACATTGTCAATTCTGTAAATAACAGTTATAAATAAGTAATAATAAATGTCACTATGCTTAGTCATCATTATTTTCAATGACGTAGTTTCCTTTGAGATATAAAAAAGTCTCGTCCGATCACTGAAGTTAAGCAAGGTTAGGCTCGGTCAGTACTTGGGTGGGTGACCGCTTGGGAACACCGCGTGTTATTGGTCACGTCTTTTTTTCCGACATTCTGCTTTTCCCTCCTCCATACGCCTTTTTTTTCATATAAAAGTATTGACCATATCACGTTCTATGATACCAAAATTGACGCGTTATGGCCTTTATATCCCGGGTTCAAAAGGTAGTCCTAAAACGTTGACTGAAGAGGTAAATAGACTGGACATCTTATGGGGTATGCTGTCACACGAGGCTCGGTGTTGTGGACAACTACAAATGGACTTTACCCATTGAGATGTTATATATATATATATTCTACATATCAGAATCGCAAGACGTAGAATGCACAGGTATGTTTGGACCATTTATATTCCGTGAAAGCCTAAAGTGATGAAAGACCTTTAGAACAGTATTAATAAATGATAAAGAAGATATAATATGTTATCGAAAGATGGTAAATAACCAGTCTCTGTTTGTGATACAAGATGTCAGTAGCGGCAGCAAATATAACGCTAGTCAATGAATCTATTATGGAAAAGCAATTTCTACTTTTGCAACTACATACGAGTGGAAATGAATCGTTAGAAATTTAGAGGAAATTATGGGGTTAAACAAGTGCTTTTCTTGAGCAAAAGATAATCTATACATAAAGTTATATAAAATAACGAAGACAGTTATTCATTATATGTATTTTTTATTTCAACCTTGTCATTCCTTGCGAACCTTTCGTAAACAATTTTGATGAAACTTTATAATTTTATAATAATGAAATTGAATAGAGCAACCATTTTTTTCATAGTTTTCTTCTAATATATCACCGCTAACAATGTTTTATACATTTAGGACAATCCTCCTTCGGAACGCAGACAGTCGAATTCTTGGATGCTAAGACAAATCCTTCTTTACATCTGCAGCCTATTACACATTGCTGAAATACAAAATTTTGGGTATCAGAGATATTAATACTTATTTTATAGTACAATGAATCGAATTCAATATAATACTGACTTTGGTGCAAAAGCGACAAGGATCAGAATCGCATGCTTCAGGGCACGCTGTTCCACAAGTAGTAAATTCATAGTCAGGTCTACATTTGGGTACAGACTCTTTTATTTGCTGCGAGTCTATTAGATAATAAAATAATTCTTGATAATAAACATTACAGATAAATAAATTGATAATGATAGCCGGTATGAAAAAGTACTTACAGGCAACAAAGCAAACGAGAAGAGCGAAGGCAATACGTAAATTCCTCATGATGGCTGGCAGCGTATCTAATTCCGTAAGACTAACTACTCAGGTCTTCACTCGGCCGTCGGCTTTTATATGAAATTATATCTATTATAAACATACAAAAGCAGGAAATAAGAAGCTTGTAATATTTTGTCACCTGTATTGTGTACTTGATGACATGTTCTGTTTTTCAGTTGGTACAAGCTATAAATTATGCCACACTGACAAAGTGTACATATTGCGTCGGAAAGAGACAAGGAATATTTTCGTTCATTATATTACGAAAAATATTTATATTTTATTGTTAACGGTAAGGCCACTGTTCTGTGCTTGAATTATCAGAAAAATGAACAAGTACGTGAATCAATATATTATGGACGATATTTTCTGAGAACACAGATATCCGCATTTCCATTTAACAAAACATATCCAGCAAGCAGGCGGAACCGCTTTCGCAGATCTAAAAATAAAGTTGTGCAGTGTGTCAATTTTTCTCAATTGAAATTTAAATATAAAAAAATTACAGTACCGCAAGGTTGAATTCTTGGAGATTCGCACGACGAAGGACACGACACGCACCCTGTACTTTGATTAACTCCACAAGATTGGGCATCGGCTAGTTTTTGATGAAAAGTGCAAATAATTCTAATAAACGCATAATAATGGTTTTACAACAGTGAAGAATAGAATTTAAAACACTTACAAACAGTTTACTTTACGTACAAAAGTACGTTAAAAATTTGCCAAAACCACCTTCTTTATCATCTTTATACGTGACTAGTGTTACTGTGATGAATTAATTTTTTCCGAGCTCTTTATTACACAGGAATAATTATTAGACATGGAAATGAGAAGAGAAAAAAATGCAGACTGTGTATTTTATCATTTGCGTTCTTGTAGAAATATTGCTTTTGCTTTGTACTGCACAGAAAATATATTATCAAAGGGGGGAGAAGTATGAAATACACAATAGGCTTCATAAATTATTATGGTATATATATTCATATACGATTGGTAACATCATTAATGTGTCGTCGATACTTTTTATATCTGACTACAAAATATATTTAACATGTATTGGGATAGGGTCATGTCGGACAATCTTCCCTAGGGATGCAGAGGTTTATGTTACGGGATATCAATACGTATCCGTCCTCACAGAAGCAGCCCTCTACGCAAAGCTGAAAATGACATAAAATAAATAAATTTATATTATGGATTATTCGCGAGAGAGTTTATCGATCAAATGCAAATACTCACTGCAATACAAGCTTGAGGTCCCGAATTATCACATCTTTCAGGACACGCAGATCCACATTCTTTATAAACCTGATGCGGTCCACAACTATCCGACGTCGTCTGTTCGGGATCTAAATTATGGAATTCTCGAAATGAGAGTAGGAATAGAGAAGCTACTAACAAAATACAATTGAAATATTAAAGCACGTTTAAGTATCGAAAATACTCACAGATGACCAAACAGACTAAAAGAGTAGCTACGATGGAAACGGTCTTCATATTCGCGACGGCAAGTGTTACTTTCGAAAAGTGAAACTAAAGTCAAGCTATTATAATCGCCGTCTTTTATACGTCAAAATGCGGGCGGAAAAGAATTATAGAAAATGTGGAACAGAATATTTGATCATGTGTATTATATCACCTGTCACTATATTTTGATTTCTTATTTGTCTCGAGCAGTGCAGCGTCGCAGAAAACAATGACACGGAATCTTAATATTTGTTTAATACGCTACTCATAAGACTTGCGGAATATTATGCGACAGTTAGTGGGGATAATTAAATTTAAAAAAAATATACGTTTAAAAAGTATCTAGCATTTTATTGGTACGAATAAGCGCGGGTGCAAGAAATTGTATGACGGAGAAAGAATTTTCAGAAAAGAAGGTAATAACGTGATACAGAGGTTTAATAGAGATTAGACATCATTTAATGATCCTATCTTCATGTTTATTATCCGGGATCATTTTCTACATTAATTACTTTGAACTACAGCTTTGGAGCGGCCATATTTGACATTTTATACTGGGCATAGTATAGGATATCTCAAAGGGGAAGGAATACAGAATTCAAAGTAGCCTTCATATATTATTATGCAAATATATTGTTAATATATCATCGATATTTTTATCTGATTAATGAATATTCTTCAGACAAAATATATTTAACACGTATTAGGATAGGGACATTTCGGACAATCCTCTTCGAGGATGCAGTAGTTGGACTCCCTGGATATCAATATGTATCCCTCCTCACAGAAGCAGCCCTTTTTGCAAACCTGAAAGTGAAATAAAATTAATAATTTATATTATGAATTATCGGCAAAAGAGTTTATATATAAAATACAAATACTCACTGAAATACAGTTTTGACGTTCCGGAACATCACATGCATCAGGACACGCAGTTCCGCATTCGTTATAAGACTGGTTTTCTCCACAAATAGGGATTTCTGTCTGCTGGGAATCTAAATTGTGGAATTGTCGTAATAAAATAAAAATAGGCTAATTATAATACTTAATTGCAATTCAAGTACAGAAGCGTGTCTAAATATTAAAAATACTCACGGACGGCCAAACAGACTAAAAGACAGGCTATGCTGAAAATGGTCCTCATTTTCGCGATGGCAGATGCTACGTTCGAAAAACGAAACTAAGGTGTAGCTACTACTTTTGCAGTCTTTTATATGTAGCAATCCGAGTATAAATATAAAAAGAATGGTTCAACAAATATTTTATCATCTGCATCATGTCACTCATCACTATATTTTTATTTCTATATTTGTCTTAATAAGTTATGAGATGTAATACAGACCAATAATTATACAAAATCTTAATTTTGTTTTGATATTCTGAGTCATATCAAACGCGTATTAAAAAAAATAATCGTGTGGCATTTAGTGGGGTAATTCAATTAAACAAGAGGCTGTCTAAAAACCATCTGATATTTTATGATATCATTAATAGAGACTAGACATCGTTTAATGACAAAATCATCATATTTTATTATAGGAAATAATTTTTTCCGATTAATTACTTTGAACCGTAGCTTTTGAGAGGCCATGTTATTCTTATTGCAAAATGAGCGCTATTATCGTATAATAGTGATTTTCTTTTTCAATAATCAAATAAATTTTCATTTTAGTTAGCTGTTATTACTTTTCAAGTAACGTTATATGATTATCGTCTCCCTTTAAAACGTTATCTGTATAATTAATATACTTGACATGAACAACCTAGTACAATAGACATGAAATCATGAATATTATGTACCCTAGAAAATTATTTAACCTTTGAAATTTTTGTTATTCTCTGAAACAGATCAACGACACTGATTCCATGAAATGTTATGTCTAGAGGATTATAAAAAAGTTATGGGTGGGCAAGTCGTGCTTGGATAACGGACCAATCCTATGGATTTGGACCCCCACTGTCTTAGCCTAAAAGAGAAGGTGGTGACTCGTGCAAGAAGTGGAGGAAAACACTGGCAGCCATCGTGTCTGTTTAGTCCGTGAAAGAGCATATACTGAGACGTAACTTTTGTCGTTGAAACGTTTTTCACGGGTATGAAAGCTATTAAAAATAACGCGATGAAAGAAAATTTAAATGGTTCAATCTCGCCCGCTAAAAGTGTTGAACGTTCGGATCATATAACGGTACGTTTATTGGATCTGGTAAAAAGTTCTGGATATGACATGGTTCAAGAGAACGGCCAACGTCGAATGAGAGCACCAGAGCTCTTTCGAGAAACGCAATGGGAACGAACGAAAGGGGCAGAAATTTTTTTGGGTCGTTTACCAAGAGATTGTTTCGAAGATGAACTATTGCCACTGCTCGAACGAGTAGGTCGTGTTTTGGAACTTCGTTTGATGCTTGATTTTTCCGGATCCACACGAGGCTACGCTTTTGCTCTTTTTGAAAATTCGCGAATTGCACGACGCGCTTGTGAGATTTTAGATGGTTTGGAAATACGTCCAGGTCGCCGTATTGGTGTTGTCAAGTCCATTGACAATTGTAGATTGTTTTTTGGCGGTGTGCCGAAGGATAAAAGTAAAGAAGAGTTCTTGGATGAGCTCAGCAAGATTGTTGATGGCATTACGGACGTTTACGTTTATCCAAGCTCGCAAAATCGTAAACTCAATCGTGGATTCATCTTCGTTGAATTCAAAGATCATAAATCTGCGGCAATGGCTAGACGACAATTGGTTCCTGGCAGAGTCGTTTTGTGGGATCATGAGGTCGCCGTCGACTGGGCTGATCCAGAACCTGGAGATTTGGTTGATAATGAAATTATGGATACGGTAACTACAATTTCAATTTATTCAGATATTCATAGTTAAATTAAGCAGGATAAATATATTAGAGTTATAGCGTTTAAGGCTGTCTAAGAAAGTGCAGAAAATTTTCAAGTGATCAATTATCTTAGTGCTGAGGGTGTATACGTTTTTAATATTATGATGTGTTTGCATCGGTTTTATGTTTATGACATAAAGGCGATTTATCGAAATATTTACAATCATTAATAGTAATTGAAAAAATTATTGCGTTAACTCAGGTGACCACACTCTTCGTTAGAAATCTCTCTTTGGAGACGTCACAACAAGTTGTTCGTGAAATTTTCCAACAAAACACTGGGATTCCTGTGATGAAAATAAAGAAGATTAATCACTTTGCATTCTTGCATTACGAAAATCGCGAGCAGGCTCATCGCGCTTTGGAAATCATGAACCGTAAATTGAATATTACACGTTTTCACCTACTAGTGTGTCCTCTGAATTGGAGTTAATGTACAATTTGTTTAATTAACAGAATCGGGCAGCGTGGCAGAAAAATCAGATTGGGAAGTACGATGGGCAAAACCAATCAGCTCGGTAAAGGCGCAAGAGCGTCAGCGTTGCATAAATGACGCCATTGCGACTTCCGCTCGCAGAAAACAAAAATCTCTTGCAAAACGTGTCACTCGCCGTTCACGAAATTCTACCAGTGAAACAAAAAATGCCATCAAGACTGAGTTAGTGGACATTTTAGATTACAGAAAGATTCTCGAAACTTATACAAGGAACAAATTTTCGGGCGAATGCAGATTTCGGTGTTATCAATGTCCTTATACTTCCGGCTGTAGTTGCGAGGTGTGTTATATTAGAAATTTTCCAAATTATTTATTATTTTAAGTTAAAATTATACAAATCCCTCTGAATTATTAATTTACAATTAATATACAATATTCTTACTAATTTGCAGAAACTACCTGAAAGGCTGATTATAACGTTTTTTATGTTTACAGGTTACATTATATCAAGGAAATACACTATTTTTTCAACTTCAGGGACCTCTTTTTTCTACGACTGATGAAGCTATTGCACGTACTTCACGTTTGGCTTATGAAAAACTTCGCAACATGACAAGCAATCCTCCAGGTTTGGCTATTGACTGATAGTTTAATTAGTGTATATGCACATAGCCAATGCAATTGGCGTGTTCTGTATTTTCTTGATGCAGTTCTCCGATTATTCACTGAGAGTTTAGTAAGATTTAAAAACATATTTGTCTTTTGCAATTACAGGTATCAAAGAAGCTGTTTAATTTCGTCTTAATTATCGATTCTTTAGTAATCGCAAAACCTGAGCATGCATCTTCTGTCGGCAAAATAAATGCCAGAAACGACATTAAAATGTGATAAAATTAACTTAAGACATTGAAAATGTAAAATGATGCTTGAGGAGTAAAATGAACAAAATCATTATCTATCGAAATATTTAATGTCGAGTCAAATGAGCAACTGGTATAGTCATTAGTGTAATCAACACTGTCAGATGTCCATGTCCATTTCGCAATAAGTTCTACTATGAATATTAATAAACACATCCAAGCATTTTTTCTTTTGGTTTATGAATGGCTATCTGCCATAAGTAAAATTAACTAATTGCTTTATGTATACATTATTTTGAATTAAAAGATATTCAGCAACAGGCTTTTTTTATGTGAGAATTCAAAATTTTTGTTTATTTCTCATGCGCGGAGCAACGGATCATATCGTTACCAGCCTAATTATTAGCAGCCCACATAACACGACGATTAACAGCGCCATTATTCGTATTAAGTCGTTTCAAGATATTTATACGCAATTCCATAATAATATATTCTCCCATTAGCTATTCTCTAGCAGAAGATTTATCCAGTTAATAGTTCTTTCTTTTTATATCTTTAATATTTCTTCTTCGTTTAAATGCATTTTCTACATATATATCGTTACTAGTTTGTTGGTTGTCCAATAGATCGCATAATAAATATTTATGTTTGATAAATAAAAAATACGATCAGAGAGATTTTTCTTTTCCAATTTATCTGCTTTATAGTTATTCATTGTATTTCATTTCCTGTATTAAATACGCAGCAACTGTGGTTTGACTACGATGCAAACGTAGTGACTGATGTATTTTAATGATTGGACGTGGAAACTCCGATCAAAAGAGTCAAATTTTCCATGTAGTATAATTTTTACTTCCAAAAACTAAGTATATTAGATTTTTCAAAATTATGTCATAAATTTCAATTATTTGAGGCCTCTTTAAAAATTTATATTTAAATGACATCTATATTGTCACTTCCTTCTGAAAACTGATGTTTAGTCGCGAGGTTAACATCTTCATTGGTTAAGAGCCGCGTTTTCGCGTATACTAAGAATAAGATACAGACGCACTTGCCCGTGCCGGCAATGCTGGTAGGCGGAGCTAAAACCAAGCGTTCCATACTAAAGGAGTATCATTACCGGGAGCTGTCATGCTATTGGTGAAAGAGTTGCACGCAAACTCGGATGCCCCACTCTCCATGCTCAGTTCTCCAATATACTTCTGAGAGCTTGAACGACAAAAGGTTAATACGAACAATACGTATTATAAAATGAAGACCAAAATAAAATGAGTAGGTAACTGTTAAGTACGTGAATCCTAGATGAGATCGTATAGAAAAAAGCGTGAATTTAAATTAAATCAGACCCATCCAGATAACGTGCATGACATATGATCGACGTTTACTATTAAAAACTGCGCGAAGAGTTTGAGGGGTTACGTAATACCTATAACGACTTTACCGTGAACTTATTTCCGTCTGGGACTTAATCCTCTAGGTAATATAAAGCCAATGGGAGTAAGAAGAAGAAGTACTTATTACCGTTTGCTCGTAGAACGTCATCAACAGATCTTTCGCATAACGTCTAATTACTGCTTTTGTAACATCAGTCGTATATCGCCAACAGGCAATTATCTTAAAGACAGTGTCAGCTGTATAATAATCCAACCGGAAGTTCTATTCAATAAAATTTTTCTGGCTTTGCTTCATGGACATTTCATGTAGACACTCAGGCAAGTTAGTCTTTTTAATTTTGGTGCCATCTAGACAATCCTTGCACGAAGTATCTTGAATCCAATTATTGAAACGGTAGAGCTTATTAAAGAATTACATGTTCGTTTGCTGAATAATTTATCTCCACAAAAATGTTCTGAAGGAATTCCAATTTTATAAAATCAGATGATAATACAAACGGAATTTCATAAAGAATTAGGTCTGTGGTAAATATAAAGTTTGTCTTAAACAATTATATGCTCTTGTTTCCATCGACCTGGAACTCAATTCATGGATTATTTATGGTTTTATAATAACGCTGTTTCTTTCTCAGGCTATAAGCAGCTGCCATCGTTCCGTCTACTTGCCAATCGTCGGTCGGAACGCCTCCTTGCTTAATAACTTATATGAAGCACCCTGCAGCTACTGGCGGTACAGTCTTGGAGCAGAAAACAAGGGTTGAACGATTCAAATCCTCGATAATGGACTACGAGTACAATCCTGAAGAAGCGTTTGCTCTAAATTTCGGATTCCTTCGAGTGGATGGTCTGTGGCCAACCGGGATAACGAATCCGATACTAAGGTCTATTATTCGAGTACATTTTTTATCGTCATAAGTGTTATCTGTCGAAATAATTATACACTTTTTGTTATCAATACTTGTAGATTTTTCTACAGAATTTATGGATTTTGTATCCTATCCATCTTCACAGTGTTATACTTTTCAACTGAAATTATTTTGGTGGCAGTGATATGGGGTGACGTCCAGGCGATGGTTGATTGCTCCTTTCTGTTTCTCACGCATCTCAGCCAATCGGTGAAGCTAACGAATTTTTTATTTCGTCAAAAGCGTCTAGAGAGGATGTTTTTGCAATTGAGGGAGCCAATCTTCACGCCGAAACGACTGGAACATGTAGCTACCATGAAGGCAGCAATGCGTAAGGTCAACAGAGACGCCAAATTGTTTTTTACAATTACATGCGGCACGATCATCTGTTGGTCCTTGTTACCGCTGCTCAGTCAGAACGAGGTAAAGTAAAAGAATTATATCTCGTAAGTTCATGAAAGATAAAAATATAATAAAAATTTATTTATTTTAATCTATTGTTGATTTTGTACTTTTGTAATCAGGTGAAAGAACTTCCTTTGATGGGATGGTTTCCCTTTGATACAACTCAAAGCCCGGCGTATGGTTTTACGTATGTTTATCAAGTGATATCAGTGCTTTTGAATGCGTGTGTAAACGCAATGATGGATACGATGACTTCGGGTCTGCTCATTCTCATGGGTGCTCAATTGGACATGCTGAAAGAAAATTTAAAATCATTGACCGACGACGCTTCGACTATGTCACAGCCTGAAATCGAGTTCCTTCAGGCTGTCAAAATGAATCCCAAAAATACTATGCTTGTTGACGTAGGTACCATTCAATACGATGCTCAAGATGATAGGTTTGTGGAAAACATAAGGACCAAAAATAAAAATGAATTTAATTTAAACGAAAATGTTGATACTCATAAGCAATTCAAGAACTTAATGAGATACGAAGATATTGTGCATATACGAATTGTCACGTGCACGGAACATTTTAGAGCTCTAGTTAAGTATGTAATAAAAATCAACGTTTATGCGTGTCTTATAATTTTTGTTGTATTTATTCAATATTATATTCATTTATTCTTTTCAGGTATACCGATAACGTGAGAGGCATATTTGAAATTGGTATCATGGCTCAGTTTTTAGCCAGTAGCGTTATTATATGTCTGACGTGTTTTAAGTTGAGCCTGGTACGTTATATCCTACTTCTTACATAAGCGTGTGTAGTAAAAATCTGTAAAACAAAAAGCAGAAAATAAATTATCTTCCTAGAAATGAATTCTCACTCAGCACAAATGTCTCATAAACGTCTGTAGGATATATATATATATACAGGTCAACTGGATAATGAGCATCATCATCCCTTTTTTTCACCATCTGCCTCTCATTTATAAAGCTTAATATTATTTTAAAGCTTGCCACACTGACATTTTTTAAAATCATCATTTTATGAAATCCTTCCAGGTATCACCAGCATCTCTAGAGTTTGCCTCCATGCTGCAGTATATGGCATGCATGCTGTTTCAAATATTTTGCTACTGTTGGCATGGAAATGAAGTTATAGAAAAGGTACGTACGTGTATCGGAAATGTCTTTGCACCTTATGATTACTTTCACGTATTTCACATCATATCACTGTCGGATTTATTTTCGTTAATCTCGCAATTAGACCAATCAGTAACGTGTTTATAGGGAGAGTTTTATACATGTCAAAACAAATTTGCAATATACGCATGTAACTGACTAAATTGAGAAAAATATTTTCTTTTTTAGTCCTCGAAACTGTTACCTGCACCATACGAGAGTCAATGGGTGTCAGGTTCGAAGAAGATAAAACAGTCAATCCAAATAATGATGTCGCAAATGAAGACTCCATTGAAAATAGTCGTAGGAGGATTTTTCACACTCTCCATCGATACGTTCTTTGCAGTCCGTATTTAATATAAATAACTTATAACGTTCATCCATATTCGTATATTTATCAGATTCGTCATTACTGTACATGATACAGAAAAAATATGATTCTTGAGAACAATATTCACGTATACGAAATTAAGTGTAAGATTTGATTTTAGTAATGTACAAGTAGAGATAGTACACATATGAATGTATGTTCACAAAGAAAGGTGTCTCAAAGTACATTCCTCCCTGCCAATTGGCTAAGAACGGAGTGTTAAAGAAATTCCCATGTCGGCCTTCTGGCTAAGAAGAGAATCTTACATTTCAGTCGTTGAGCTAAAAAAATAAAAATGAATTTCTCAGAAAGAGCGCAGAGAGTGCGTTTAATTGAAATCAAGTTGTTACATTTGTTCTTACTAACGCTGTATGTAAATAACTTTAACCATTTTTTCTTACAGATTGTAAAATCAGCTTACTCTTTTTACGTGGTTCTAGAGCAGATGAACGAATGATTAATCGCAAAAATATTTTTGCTGCATTTTGAACTTCATCTGTAGTCAATTTGTTATGATTAGAAAATATATTGAATGTTAATTATTTACGCTACATTGTTGTATTTGTTTTTAGTTACCTGTGTGAATTACGATATTTAATAAAAACACCAGTTCGTAGGCATTCAAATGGCCAACATAAGAGTATTAAGAATGAATCCCTATACGACGGTTACAACGTAATTATGCGAGTCGGATCTAAATATTTGAAAATAATAAAAATCAGGTATTTATTTTTGCAAAATAAGTATTTGCAAGCTATTTACAATAAACAGAAACAGTATAACATAACCAGTAGCATTGGTTATAGACTTGCTGTACATTGCCAGCGACCGCCTGAGTCCCCGTAGCCGCTACGGTCTACCACTAGATGGCAAACCGTTCTCCCAGTTAAATATAAGTTGTATACAAAATAAATACTACTTTTCTAAACGTAGTAGTTATCGCTTCTCGGCCTTTTGGCTAAGATCAAAGTGTAGTATCTGTTCTTATCAGCTTAATATCTGATACGTTCCCCATTGGGGAACCAGAATATTAAACTGATTTTTGGAAATTGGTGGAGTGACTGGGGCTTGCTCCGACTCTGCCGCGGGTTGGCCTAGTATTGCAGTACATCTAGGATCGGCCCACACAATTTGTTAAAGCACAAAAAGTAGTTAGTATTATTCATTATTTAATTGATAGGACTGCGATTGAGCACAGGAGGAGCGCTTTCATTGGACCCATTCCGTGGTCGACGGATGCGAAGGGTTTATTTACAATCTTGGTCTCTTGAAACGTAAATACGTAACAACGACTCTGAAATCCGTAAACTTAATTAAGTTCTATTTAACGCGTTTATATTACTAGATGTACCCATCCAGGTGTAAGGTGGGAGGAGATGAGAAGTGCTAATGTCAGCGTAGCCTGCACTGGCCAATTTGACAACAGAGGTTTTCTATTTTCCTTTATTTAGATCAATCAGTAAGGTTTAACCAAGACCTAGCAGGATCCAGGAGAACAGTAGAGAGAGGATGCGGTAATTTATTCAAAGATAGTACAAGCTCCATACAAGTTCTACACTTACCACCTATAGAATGTCAAGTCTTTCGACTTATTTATTTCACACTAAGTTCTGAAGCATGGAATCTTCACTGAGCAAGAAATTAAATAAAATTAATTTGTTATAATATAAATTGCAAATAATTTTAGGAAAAGTAAATATATTACAATATGAAAAAATTTGAAAAATGTAAATTATGGCAAGGGACACGCGGTGTTCCCAAGCGGTCACCCATCCAAGTACTGACCGCGCCCAACGTTGCTTAACTTCAGTGATCGGACGAGAACTGGTGTACTCAACGTGGTATGGACCTTGCCGATAGAACAAGCTTTTACATCTGTTTTGAAAAAGTATAAATAACTACACATAGCTGACCAGATATATTAGTGAGTGCTTTGATCTGTTCATGATATTCGGTATTTTTGTTTTACCTATGTGCCAGCTGAGAATCTAAAATATATTTTTTTAAGTAATTCATTGGTTCCTTGTCAACGTGTCTCCATCCAAGATGTATCCAAAGCACGTTGATGGTGTCTTATGCAATGAAGCACCAATCTGCACACACAAATGCGCTGTACTGTTATGTTCAACTGCCGTATCTAATTCTCAATATTCTTGAATGTCTAATGATTAACCCTTTGAGTGCTATGGGCGCATATATGCGTCCAGCGAAAGCTATCGATGGACTGTGAACGCAAATGTGGACCCGGCGATCGCCAGCGCCAGCCGCGCGCCGTCCGTACGGATCGCATAGGCCGCGAGTATTCAG